>VZTH01005161.1:370298-532401 GCA_013397815.1 Aleadryas rufinucha
ATTAAGGATTCGGAACCCCGAAATTAAGGGAACGGGAGACCGGAAGGTGTTTTCCGTCGCTGTCACTGCAGGGATGGGGGGACACGCGCGGTTTGGGGTGGGGGGGGTCACAGCGTGGGGAAGAGGACCCGAGATGCAAGCGCCACCTCCAGGCCCGTGCCCCGGGCTGACCCCGCTCCCCGCGGGGGCTCCGGTCCGTTGCCCTGGCAGGGGGGGAACGGAGGAAGCGGCTCCCGGGGATGCTCCGCGCCCGCGGATGCTCCGCGCCGGCGGGAAGCGGCGACACGTGCTGCGCGGGGCGGCCGCGGGGTCCCGGCCCCGGAGCCTGCGCCGCTAAGCGAGCCTCGAAAATACCTGCTTGAACCTAGGGGTGCCGACTTGCCGTCTGCCAGGGACCCAGCCCGCACAGCTGCCCGAGCGGCTGGGGCAGCGTACCTGTACTTCGACAATAGCTGAGCCTTTCTGTTCTAATAGAGGTGAGGCTTTAAAACCCCAAAAGCGTGCTTCACTCTGTAGGTGGGAACTCGAGGAAAGCACTTACACACGTTAAAGGTAAGCACATTCGCCGTCTCAGCCTGATGAGAGCCAGAGGTTGCTCTTAGCCGAAATCTTAGCAGGATTAGGAGGGACCATATTCTTCCTTGTTTTTCTTTATGTTCGTAAAGCAGTATATATTAGTAAAGAATGAAATACAAACCACAATTGTACACTGGTAATTAACATATAAGCAAAACTGCCCACATTTTTCTCCAGTGCATCTTAACCAATCTCACCCTTTAGCACTGTAAACAAAAAAACAAAGTTCACAAAATAACCCGAAGGTTACATCTTTTAAAACACTCAGAAGCTGATGTGTCCGAGTTCTTTCCAAGAAACTTTGTGGAGAATCAGTTTGCAAATCCAATAGCTTGGAATTCAGGTCCTCCTCCCAGGGTTCTCCTCTGCTCTTTTCCAAAGCTTTAAGGACACTGACCCCGGCTCCAAACTGATGAGATTTTGCTCTTAAACGCTCTTGGCACAGCTACACAGCCAGCAAGAGGAGCAGGAGGGTTTTACATTGACTCGATTCTAGGCAAGAGTCAGTGTTAGGAGCACAACGGTCCCTTCCTCCTTAGTTCTCACCTATTTAAAACTGCTCAAAAATAAATAGATGTTTCAAATAGATGAGATATTGGAGCTTGCTGTAGTCACATTGTAAAGGATCCACATCGATGTTAAAGGCTTCTGTTTCTGTGCCTCCAGGGGTCTGAATTGAAACCCAGTGTTTGAAAAGAAAATGCCACAAGTACTTGGGTATTCTAAATCCACAGTGGGTTAAATGAGAACGAAACTCTGTGGTGCATCAGAGAAAAACTGAGATAAAGCCTAAAAGTTTCAGAGTCCCAGTTTGAAGTTAACTGGGAAGTTAACTGTGAGACCACTGCCTCTTGCCATAGTGAACATATACATCTATTGTCTTTTTACCTTGGAAGACATTCCCAGCAAGTGAACTGTTCAGCCTTCCAGAGGCTAATTATTGTGAATCCCAACTATGCTAAATGTTTTTACAGTATTTAGGGAACAGAAAAATACCTTGAAACCAGCGTGGGGAGGTGAGGACTGAGTAAGTAGAGGAAAACTGATGTGGTACTCAGGACTGTTGCTCTGCACAAGGCCGCTGTCCTTCAGAAGTTTTCCAGAATGAGATCACAACTCTGTGTGTGGCTGGGTTTGTTGAACAGAGGGCAAAAACTGCATCATTCCACAGCAGAAGCCAGTTGCTTTTAAGAAATGTGAGGTTTAAGTCATGTCAAGCAGGGTGCAAATGTGGTGTATTACTGGCTACTGTACAGCAAATGGTAAGGAACCTCAAGGGAAATATATCCACAAAGGTGGATGCCTTGCATAGAATCATCGAGGTCTAAAAACATTCTTGAAAAAATATTTAGTGTTATCTGAAATTAATTGCTAGAGGTCAAGCACTCCTCACAAATCTACATGGCAGATCTGATTTTCAGTGTTCTCTCTTTTTTTTTCCCCTCCAGCAAGGAAATCCACGCTTTTCCATTTGTCTGCTATCTGGTTTTGCTTCCTCCCTCCCTCCCCCTCCTCCTCCACAAGTCTGGAGGGTCTCGGATGTTAGGGACCAGGTTTGGCTGCAGTAACACATCAGGTTTGCCACAGAAGTTTTAACAGCTAAAAGAGAACTTCAGTGAACCACCACTGCAGACTGAAGCTCAGCTCAAAATTTCTTCACATGTAGAAGTTTCTGCTTCCAAAGGACAAAAAGTGCATCCAGGACTAAACAGCCAGATGCTGGCCTTTTAAAATCAAGCCAGGTGGCTACTAAAGTTCTGAGGATTCTTTAGTAAATGGTATCACTGCTTATGGGAAACCTGCTCTGGCTGCCTCCCCACCTCCTGTGGAAAAGGCTCTAACCTGAGTTAGCAGTGACAAACAGGAATTGCTATCTCACACCCCCTTTCAGGCACACTCCTCTTTTGAAGAAGAGTTGGAAAAGCAGTTTGCACTGTTTCTGTTCTTGTCCCCTGTGGTTTGTGACTAAAGGGTGGACATAAGGAAACATAAAGTTCCTTAGTCTATACACCACCCACCAGAGGGGCAGACCTCTGGATGCTCTGCTGTAAGGGTGAGGCTGAGGCTGAGAAGGGCAGAACTGGCAGGAAGACTGGGAGCAGGACAGATGCAGGAGGCAGAATTGCTGCCCGATGAGATGGCAGGACTGCTTCAAGGTTTAAAGGCTTAATGGATAGGGGAGAAGCCAGATTCAGAGTGTGAGTATCTACAAGAAGAACCAAAATAGCATTATTCCAACAAAAATAAAAGGAAGAACTAAACTGCTGTATATGTTTTTGCTCAAGTCTCATGACTTTGAGGTCAGTCCTGGGAGATGAATGAGGAAGGACCATTGTTTCGAGCTGTCAAAGCTGGCAGCACTTAGACCTCTGCTGTTCTTTTCATCAAATGGCTGTTTCCCCGTGTCTCATGGAGGATGTGTTTGGGGCATAGGCTCACAGGGCAACACAGGTGCCTTCGCAGGACCTTCGGTGAGGATGTACAGTTAGGCTGAGGGTGAAGTCATCTGAGCACGGTAATTGCTGAGCCAGCCTTATGCATCACAGTGCCACCGTATCTCCCTGTGACTCGATGTCCTCATTAGCCAGGCAGTAAGCTGATGATCGGCAGTGCCTGATGTGTCCAGCTACGGGGTCAGTAAATGGCCCTGATGATCTTGTAGATGCACCAGGCAGCAAGCCTTGGCCTGTAAGGAAAGCTGGGTTGGGAGCTCACATTTAACATTAGAGTCTGACAAGGCTAAATGCTATGTTTAACCTCAATTTTGGTTATAGAAGAGAACTTTGACAGTACTGTAGCTCCATTAGCTTCAGTAATATTACTCCAAACTTCTTTTGAGCTAAAGGAGGAAAAGCAGTCTATAATTTCTTGTAAGCTGAGAATCAGCTGGAGAGCTGTATTTGCTCTTTTCCTTTTCTGTTCTATACAATTATCTGAAAAAAAAGTCCCGTATATTGCAGGCTAAATTATACCTTTAGCCATAACTCTGCACAGGTAACATGACTCTAATTTGGAGAGTTTTTCTTTTGAACAAAAGAAAACAGCTTAGTCTCCCTGTCATCAGAGTAGGAAAGTAATTGGTGTTTATTATGTCACTAAAGTATATGGCACATGTGACTCTGAATACATACCTGATTTGCAGAGTAAGACCATGTAGATATTAGTATCATTTCTGCATGCTATTTTTCAGAACAGAACCCTGATTGTTGTTTGTTCCTTCAGGCAGAAACTGTAATTACTCTACAGTTCGCACTAATATCCTGAGGCCTCAACTGTTCCTGAGTATTACCGCAGTATAAATATCATCAATAATGTTTCACAAAAGGACAGGTCCTGCTCACTCTATTCATGTAGGCACTTACATTCACTTCCAAGGAACTCAGATAGTCAGACTAGGTCTGGATGGATGTGTGAGGCTTTGGAAGGAAGCAGCTTAGCTTTGCTGTACCCATTCGCTACTGGTGACCTTGGCTGTGATTTGGAGATCTCTAATGACCATGCTTGGCATGTCCCAGTAATTCCAGACTCACACTACGTTACCTTGGGTAAACAACTTCCTGCCTCCCCCCTCCTTGGATTTGCTGAATCCAAGATGCATGAATGTGCTTTCCCCAGCACCTTCTCTGAAAGATCTCCCAAAGTCACTCTCCCACTGCCACTGAAATCCGGGCTCTGCTGCATTAGGCACTGTACACACAGGCTGGGTGATAAATCCTGCTGGCCCTTCTGACTGGAGTCACACAGTCCTGAAGCAGACTAGCTTTTCTGGGGCGAAGGAAATTCTATGATGAGCTTGGTCCATTATGTGAATTCATATCTTGGAGCAGTACAGATCCTGTGTGGCACTCAGTTTCTGAAGCAGACAGATTAGCATGCAGATATTCCAGAGCCACAAGTCTGGATAGGAAAAGAAAACAAAGTTATGATAGTAGGGGTAAGGGTCATCATTCCCACTCGTACTCCTACCAAAAGAGATTACAAAAAGGACATTTTTCCTTGCATTAAGTCACACTGAAAGTTGGATCCATTTGGCAAAAGTCTGATGCCAGTCTGTCACTACTGACCACCACCATATCCAGCAAGTAGGAATAGGCTTCTTTATAAGTTGCTGACAATAGCTGTAGTAAAAGAAGTTGTGTGGATTCGTATGGTCTTGAATTCCATTTTGCCAAACTAGCAGAAATCCCTTCTAGAATATTTGGCAGTTTCACAGTCATCCCCACATACAGAAAATAACTGATTCAGAAATACAAGATTTTTTCTAAGATAAGAAAATCTCCACACTGTACTGTTGCAATTATTCTTCCCCTCAAGGAAATATATATATCTTGTCTACAAAACAATTAAAATATCTATAGAACTTTTTTATTACACTATTCCTTGCAATTGTTTGTTTCTTTGTACAATCCTGTGTACACTGAAAATAAATAAACTGCAGAGGAGATTAGGTGGAAAGGACCACAAAAATAAGAAAATACATACAATTATTTCACTTTACCTTAGGAGAAGACATGTTTAAACTAACATATTCTTCACAAAAGCAAAGTAAATATTATAACTGATATTTGAAAGCTCTCACAGCGTGACTATGTCGTATACCAAGAATACTAACCTCTACAAAAATAAACTTCAGCAGTGGACCCTGATTTTTCCCTGTTGCACTGTGTGCTGCTCAGACTTATGAAAGCTGAAGGAAAAAGAGTCTGTGTGAAATAAAGCTTGTTCTGAATGTCTTAAAGTTTTCATAATTATACATAATCTAGGCAGACCAAATCAGCGTAAGTGGAAGTGAAGCAGACAGAAGTGGTAACTATGAAAAGAGGAGCCCTGGCTCATGGAAACGAACACCAGCCATGATTACCCCTGCAGCTGCTGCTGAATAACCTGAAAGGTAGTGTTTTCACAGCCTTGTCTGTGTTTAGTGTCCCCCTCTGACAGCCCGGGATGATGTTGGGTGGACAGCTTGGGTATCTACTGTCCAGTTTAACCTTGCTTTGCCTGTCACAGGGCTTCCCTGCTTAGTACCTGAGCTTGTCTGTCAGGGTAAACAATTGTTTAAAGACCAGCTGGGCACATGGAGCAGCAGATCCTAGCTCTCTGAATTTAAAAAAGGGCAGAATACTACTTCTAATGATGGACTTGGCGCAGCTCCCAGCACACCAATGTTATACGTTAGGAGTGTGTGTATAGGTTCTCTGTCTGCTGCTCTTTCAAGGTTTGTGGTGGAAGGTGATGGAATGAAAATTACAAGCTTTTTTTTTTTTTTTTTTTTTTTTTTTTTTTTTTAAAGTAGGTAGGGAATAAAATGCTGGGCTTTCATTTCCATCACTTTTCCTCCAATAGCAAAATGTGTCTGCAGAGATGTTTAATGTCAGTCTGCAGCGTGTCTGTGTTTTGCATCAGGGTGATTAAACACTGACCCTGGTCTGAGCGGGAGGACCTCTGAGGGTCCCCTCCACCCTCAGTTACCATATGCATCTCTGATGAGGTGTGGCATCGTGCCTAACAAGCAGCCTCAGGTGGAAACAGGCACAGCTGCTGCCCATTTTGGGTGGGTCAGAAACCAGTTTCAAGAGAGCAAGCCTGCAGGGTAATAATGTAGAAGACTTCCTGGACTAGGCTACAGGTGGGAAGGAGATTGAGGACTAGAAGAGCTAGGACATGCCAGAAGGGATGAAGCAGATCCCAGGAAAAGGCTGAACACCTGGGCTCACACGTGACGCCACACAAAGTCTGAACTGATCTTGCCACCAGGCAGGTTGTAATGTAATAGTACTGTAGAGAGACACACCAGCCCAGCACCTGTATGTAGAAAACACAAATTCAGTCTGGCCTTATAGCAAAGAGGCTTAGCCAAGGAGGGCCTGGTAGGGGCTGACTGCACCAGATAATCAAAACATGGTCTCTAATTAGCCAAATCGAAGTGATGTGAGTGACTACTTGACTAGAACCTTTCTCAGATTACAGTCAGTTTTGCAGTGTTCACCAGAGCCTAAGAAAACAAAAAAAAGAGGGCATGATTATGAAAATCATAACTTTTTATCCTCCCTTAACAGCTGTATTTAAAATAAGCCTCTGTAACTGTCAGGTTGTTTCAAACCGGCCATCGTAATTTACCACGCTTCCCTAAAGCAGTAGCAGATGAATCCAAACAGTAGAGGGCTTGTGGCGCGTCCCCAGCGCGGGCACGCCGCCGTGGGGCTCGCAGACATTCCCGTGCGGGCCCCCGGTGAGTCACGGACCGCGGCTCCTCTCGCTGGCACCGGAGCCCACCTGAGGGGCGGCCTTCGCTCCCTCCTCCGGGCATCCGCTCCCTCGCTTCTCCCAGCGGGGCCCCGGCGCTGTCTCCCTGTCCCGGCTGATGTCTCTTCGCAAGCCCTTAGCGCACAAAAGCAGGCGGGTCCCAAAGCTGCACGTGTGCAGGCTGGTTTGTTAGAATACACAGATCTGCAGGGCAATAATACAGTGTCACATGCAGCACATGCGAGCAGCAAGCAGAGAGCCTTTCAGCTCTACACATCAGCATTCCTAGCAGGAAAAAAAAAAGTCTGAAGGATGTGCCTCAGTGCTAAATAGCCTGGCTGTGAGTGAGATTCTTGAGTCACATGTAGTTGGGCTGGAAAGAGTAGAACCATTATCTGTCCAGAACAGGGTCATCCAGGAAAGCAGGCATTTGTAGTGTGACGTTTCAGCTCATGTAGCCTCGTTTTCTCATTTTTCTTGGGTCAACTTTTAGCCAGCAGCACACAAAAAACTCAAATTCTCGAGATTCAGGATCCTAGCGTAGATGAATTTGCTAGCTTTGTTCATATTAAAGTGTAAAATTTTCTGGAAAAAAAAAAAAAGAAAAAAAAAAGAAAAAAAAGCAGATTCCTATCCTGTTCTTCCAAAACAAGTGTAGCATTTTCAAGGACCACAGTTTTGACCTATCAGTGTACGTACAATCTTGAACTGAAAATATGTAATCTGAAGACAAAAGGAATGATCTACCTCTGCACATAAGCTTCTCGTCTGCTCCTTTTCAAAGCACACTGATGTCCATCTCTGACCTAAAATCAAGTGGTACCTATACTCCTTCAAAGCTGAGCTAACCTGTGTTGCCCCTCATTTTCTGTGGGGTTGTAGCCATGGCTGACAAGGATCAGGATTCTGCTCCAGGACTGAAAGTTTGATGACTTCCAGAGTTGATTTAAAGGCAACTGCAATTATGAAAATCAGAAATTATGACTGCCAACGATTTAAACTGAGAGAAAGCCTCTCCAGTCAAGAAAACCTGAACGAAGACCATATGTAAGTCCTTAGCACCAACTGGCAAAAACACCAGTGTTTTTTTGGAGTGTTTGCCAGTTTCGTGAAGGATACAATACATAACATTTTCAGGTCTGCAGGAATCGTTTGTGATTCTTTACGGTTCAACTCATCAAGTACTGACATTTTCATCTTCAGTGTTTCAGTATTTAAAGCAGCTTTTCCAAGCCAAAATCACACAGTTCTTCAGTCTTCTCTTGTCATCTGTTATCATGTATCTTTCAAAGACTAAAATAGATTTATCCTAATTGATTTAGCTCTTCTCAAAGATAGGGCTGATAAATTAAACTTTCACACCTGCCACCTTTTCTTAGGCATTCTTAGTCTTAAAGTGAGGTGGGCTTTTTCCTTCTGAGAGAATTTAAGATTTGTTTTTATTGCAGAGAGGATCTCAGTGACTTGACAACACAATTAGGTAGAACAAAGTCTTTTTACAAAAAATTATGCTGAACAAAATATTCACAAAAGCAGTTTAAGTACTTCCTCACAATTAGATTGTGAGGGTTTGGGGCTTTAGAGTTTGTAAAAAAAAAAAAAAAAGAGGATCCATATTTATAACTCACGTATTCAAAGTGTTTGTTTGGAATCTGCATCCAAATCTCATCTCATCTCTGTGATCTCCAGGTTTTCAGGCAGGCTGTGCCTGAGGATTAAGTTCTGCCCTGTTCTGGAGAAATTGAGGAGTTTTCTTAACTTATGCATGTTTAAGGTTGCTATTAAGAGCTCTGATCAGCACATCAGGGAAGGTTTTTCTCCTTTCTTTTAAAACTTGTTTGTACAGATGAGCTAAGGCTGAATTTGCATTTAAACTAAACAAATCTCTTTAGCAAGTAATTTTCTTGAATATAACTCTTTCCAAATGTTTCCACAGCTAATTTTTTTAAAGTGCCCATAATGATGTCACCAGGCAGGTAGATTATTACTCAAATTAAAAATAAAAATCAAAAAATAGTTTTGAGGGAATTTGCTAAGGAACATTTTGTGAAGGAGAATTTGGTATTATATTGTTGAAAGAGCTACTAGGGATCCTTAAAGCAGGGAGCATTTTTCCTTCTTTTTTGTTAATTGTGCCTGCTGTAAATAAATGTTTGATGATTTGTCTCATGTATTGAATGAAAAAGAGTTAATGTGACCATCTAGTTAGGTACATGTGTTGAATACTCCATTAGCTAGTAGTTTTCTCAGCTAAAAGCCCCATGCTTTAAGGCATCTTTTTCCTCTCTGGCTGTGCAATAATCTTCCATACATGTTAGCCTGTATCATGAAAGCTTATCTTCTCAGCAAAGGAGGCTTCAAGTTCTCTCTCACTGGTAAAGTAGTTTAGCTCTATGCCAAACTGGAAAACTTCACCCTCCCCCAGGGGTAAATAAAATCCCTATAAGCAAGAGTTCAAGTTGAGCAAGTTCTTCACTAGTTACTCTTTCCATGAGTCACACACATCTCTTCTGCAGAGTCTGTCCAGCTCCTTGTCTCAGTGATACAAGATCAGCATAATCTAAATTATCCTTCATAGCTGAAAACAATACTAACCCCTAATACTAATGAGAATAAAAGCCCTATGCAGTAACAAACCAAACTTTTCTTCTCCTTTCCTTCTGCAGTTTTCTTCACTCTCTTATTCTTCTTGCTGTTTTTCCTAGGTCTGGCTCTCTAATCAAAACATCATGCTTACCTCCTCACATTGATGATTTCTAAAGCAGCCACTAATCTTCCTAATGTTTTTCAGCCAGTGAGATGCTCTTCTTTTCTTATACTTTCTGATCGTCTCTCTGTCAGGAAATTACGCCATTGGCATGTGGTTGTTCCCTGCAGCACTCCAGGGTACAAGGCTTAGACACAAACCAGCAGCGATGTGGTGGAGGACACAGAACCTGGTTTCAAGGGCTAGCACTGCCTGTCAAAGTCCACTTCTAATTGGAATAAAGGTTCTTATATTGGGGAAAACCTAATGCTCTGAACGTACTGTCTGATCCTGTAATCAACTAGTCTTGCACAGTGTCTTAACTATTATATACAACCATTGTTTCCCCAGCGTAATTCCGGCAAGAATTATAAATAAGAAAATGTTTTAATTTTGTGACTTACTAAACCAGAAATACTGATTCAGAAAATAACCTATTTTATCCAAACAGGGATGTACAGTACGGTAATTAGCATCTTCCAGGGCTAGGTTAGGAGGGTATGTTATGTTAGGAGGGTACATGAGAAACCTTTCTTCAAAAGTAAGAAAATAACATTCAAAATAACAAACAATGCTTAAACTGAAAATGTAGGTGAGAAACCATGAATTAGTTTTCATTGTAGTGCTGAATCCCATATTGACAGCCCATCCAAAATACCGTGCACAGCAAGCAGAGCAGTCCCAAGGGGGACCTTTGAGTTTTATTGGGTATTATGGTGATATGTGCACAAAGGTTTGTGTATTGTCAAGAGAATCTTGTCAAAGATAATAATCCCACCGAACTGCTTGGAATGTTTTCACAGTTTCATTTTCCAGGATATCTCCAGAAGTGTAGCTGGTGATGTCTAGGCATTGTGGAAGATGAATGATATTCTCCTGACCTTCAGTAGTAGGTTAAGCCACAAGGTAGCCTGTGGAGTCCAAAAGGAGTTACACTAATATTTTGGCTGCATAAACCTGTAATTTAAAGATGTTTAAAGTCACAGGATTATGAGCATACTGAAGTAACAGAAACTATGGCACAAAACACTTTCAACTGCAGGTAATTAATTATTCTCTGTTTATCTCCTTGTTTTACTAGGTCTCTTCTACCTACATGTTTTATGATATACAAGAATAAACTTCATTAGGATTTATGTATAAAACATGCTAATGTACTTAGAGGAGAAATCCAAGCCCCATAATAGATTTTGCTTTATTTTAAAAGTGCAGTGGTGTGAAAGCCGAGTACATGGTTTAGGTTGCCTTTTATCACTTCAGAGTGTTGTATGGCTTTTCCAAACCATATACAGAAATATGACTGTATAACCTGGAGATAGGAAAGCACTTGTTTAAACATGTGCATGCCCACAGTACCACAGTTTACAGAAACTCAGGGTTGGCACTGTGTTCTGACACAGAAATTT
The DNA here is from genome assembly GCA_013397815.1 of Aleadryas rufinucha. Lineage (NCBI taxonomy): Eukaryota > Metazoa > Chordata > Aves > Passeriformes > Aleadryas > Aleadryas rufinucha. The sequence continues at coordinate 381,270 of VZTH01005161.1, forward strand.
AGGGTTGCACCACACGTACTGAACAATTGCTCTAATGTTTGAAATACAATGGCTACACTGTTTTGTTTCCAAGTTCTTTAGGAAAAATCAGTACAGATTTTTTTGATACCATATTACCTCCCAAGATACTATAGAAAAGTATTCAGTGTATTATTTCTGAATTAGCTGTTACTTATTATACTCTAAAAAAATCTTCAAATTAAATCTTAGGCACAGCAAACTGGTACATGGGGAAAAATCTTTGAAATTCAGTGGAAATGCTGTAGTACCTTGTGGATTCAGAAGTGGCAGATGGAACACAAACAAATAAAAAAGGCTAAGAAAAATCTCTAAGTTATATATACCAGTTTCATTGTCATAAACCAGCAAGTCAAACAAGCACCTTGTTTTATGAGGTGTTAGAGAGTCAGAGGAAAAGGGGTTGGGGGACTGTACCAAAAAGTAACAGTGCAAGGTAGTGGAGAAAAACCCCTACATTTTTGTCCCTGTTTGAAGACAATTCCCTGTGCTGGTTGCAGTTGTGGTGTACACTGTATGAACACGCGCAGCTTGGTGCTCCTGAACCCAGAGAAGTTCATTTGGAAAACCCCACACCTTTTCCCAGCCTAGCCTCAAAGGTTTCCCCTCCATAACTCTGCATGGATCACGCTCCAGTCACTTTTGCATATGGCCACTCTCAGTGAGCACCTGTGAGACAGAAAGATTTTGGTGACGTGTTCATTCCAAGCTTATTTCCTGATGGCAAATGATACTTCTGCTTTCCTGGTGTCCAAAACTGATTTTGTCATCCCGACTCAAGGAAAGCACCTGTGTGGGACAAAGGCACTGAGCACACAGCTGCCAGTAGTATGCCAGGATGTACTAACCTATCAGGAAATCTCTGTGAGGCTCAAAGAGAAAGAAAAGGTGCTTAGCTGTTCACAGTTACATTTTTTTAAAAGAGACATTGAAAAAAATGTGAGACAAAAAGTGATCTTTTCAGCCTTGGTCTCCGCTGCATTTGACTCAGGTAGACAGAAATTTTGATGGAGTTACAGGAATGCTGCAGCAATTTTGTTTTCTTGTACTTCAGTAGTTCTCAGCAAAAATGTCAGCTTATCTGGGTTTAAGCTGACACTGCTGTGGCTCATTGTCTCAGGTTCATTTGTAACACTGTCTAGTTCCATTAAGCAGCTAATAATACTCACACCTATGCAACACTTTTCATTTATAGACTTCAACACACTGGCACAGCTGTACCCCCATTTTACACAGGGGAAAAGTCAAGGAAAGCAGGGCCAACACTGGACTTTCTAACACACACAGCAGTTTGGGTGGTAAAAGGATGACGGATATTACTTTGTTTTTTCCTCTGGTGTGCTGGAAAAGGGTTTAATTAGGCACAGTGGACTTGGAGTGTGCAGCCATTTACGGGGCCGAAGGCCCCACAGGGTTCCCGTGTCTCGCAGGCACAGCTGCTTGTGTTTCAGGGGCAGGGGCTCAGCCTGAAGTGTGGGAGCCCCCCCGCCACAGCCCCGGGCACAGCACATCTGCTGCACCCAAACACGGCCTGCTCCCACCTTACAGGGACAAACACAGAGGGGAGAGACACATGGCCTTGGAAATGTTGGTGGCATGGGATCAGAGGGAATGTAAAGGGGAGACTGTGAAAGGAGAAGGGGAAACAGAGCAGAAACTTCCAGGACAGTGAAAATACATTCAGGGAAGAAGAGGAGGGACACGCTGCACCTCATACACGGAAGCTTTGATCCAGCAAAGAACATAAGCATTGCTTAGGCGTCCTTTCAAATTCAAGGATCTGGAATACAAAGACGCCTGAGCTTTGCACTCTTAACACTTTTCCACTCTTATGTCTGTCTGTTTTCCTGCCCTGTACTGGAAACATTCACAGAATTACAGTCCAGTTCTCCTGAGTACGATGCCCAGGTAAATGGAAGCTGGACAGGACAGGAAGCCAGGCCCTGTCATTACACAAGAACACGATGGACCATAAAGCAAGATCCCAAGGTGAGACTGCCAGCAGTGCAGTCCTTATTGTTAGGAGCAACCCAATCAGCCCTGGGGCACAGGCATACCAATGTCATTTTCATAGCCTCATTTTCATTGCCCCACCACTTCTTTGTAAAGCTGACACTCTCTTTTAATTTCCAGCCTCCATTTACGCACCACAACTTTATACCGACTCCATGCTTTCTGTGTGAGAATTTTCTTTCCACCTTAGCTAAGTTCAGGCTTGTCCTGAGTGGATAACATGTATGTCAAGTTATCTGCAAGTCTATTAGCACATCACTTGTGGATTAATAACAACTTCTATGTTTATACACGATTTTATGTCCAGTGTACTTCCTAATACCTTGTAATTGTTAATATAAATTTCTTTTACAGAGGTGTAGACAATGTCTAAACCACTAAAAGAGGTGTGATGTTTAAGAATTATTAACTAGGCTATTAGATTTATCAGTTAAATAAATAAACTTTAGCCTTGAAAAAACATTTAAATAACATAGGCTTAACAAAATATTTAAATAATGTGGAATTAAGACTTTAATAACGAGATATATTAGAGAAAACACACTTCAATAACATTTTAGAAAACATCAAATATTAGAATGTTTAGTCTGACAGTGAAGCTTATCAGTTAAAAAACCCATGAAATATTGACATACAGTTACTTGACAATTAGTCACATCCTGGCTCATGTGTTGAACATGAAATTCACACTGGACCCCTCTGTTGAAAACAAAATACTTTTTATGTGGTTTAAGTTTTAAGGCATTTGTACATTTATTAGTTAAACTGCTAGGAAAAAAAAATAAAATTAACAATGAACAGAAGTATACTCTAAGAATAGGCTATCAAGTGTCCAAATACTCAAAAAAATCATAATCTGACTCTTTCTAAAACAGTTTAAGAAGAGTCACCAACAGCTGTTAGGTTCTGATTTCCTTTCAAAATTAGATTATTAATTTAGATGCAACTAGAAGGTAAATTTGGCTATCCCAGTTTAAGTATCAGTCTTCATATAATGTTATTGTTCCCTATTTTGCAACAATTCCCAAATTACAAAGAAATTCTAAGTTGCTGGAAAGCTGTGCCATCAGACAGCTGGCTCAGCCAATCAAAACGAGGATTTTCTTTTTAAAGTTAATATTGCCATTCATGGCCGTGGGCTGTGTGCGGCTCTAACCCAGCTGTTCAGGATAACAAGGGTGCAGACAAAGGCATGTTTCACCCTTTCAAACCTTGCTGCACTGCTTCTGCTTAGCTTTTGCTTTGGGAAATGATGGGAGGGCACGGGCTTTTGGCTGAGGCATAGCCCTGGGAGCTGGACAAGGGGACAGCCCAGGCTGGAGCAGGCACCTCCAAGGGCTCCCCTCCTTGCCAGGGCTGCTGCCCCAGTGCTGCTGTCCCAGTGAGACTGAACACTCGCCTCAACCCATTCTAAGCAGAGAGTGAATTTCTGCCTAGTGGTTGGGAAGGGGAAAATCAAACCCAAGCCCCTCCACCAGTTTGAATCTTTGGTCACGTCTGAGTGAGTGATCGTACAGGAGTGTGCTGTGATACCTCTCTGTGCGTGGCACACGCGCATGGGAGGTACCCACAAAACCCTAGAAATACAAGACTATAAATGTACTGCAGAGTCAACAGTAAGTGAAATATTTTCAGAAAATCCTAAAGGGAAGAGTGGAAAAAAAGCAGACCAGCCCTCTGGGAACTCCGCTTTCTTAAGTCATAAAACCCTCAGTTTTCCCCGTCTGGAAAAGTTGTTCACAATGCTCAGAACAATATGCTTGTATTTTTAGCCTTTTACACCAAATAACCATGAAGACAAAAATACCCAATGTCAAAGGTAGCGAGTGGGCAAAAGTACCGTCTTGTAGTTAAGATAGATATGTTTTTAAAAGCTGGAGTTTGAGACATGAAATTGAAATTTCATGTTCAACAAAGTTTACAAGTAAATTTAATTATTCAGGAACATGTTTATGTCCCTAACTAAAACATGTTTTCAAACTGATCTAGTTTTTTATGTCATGTGTAAAAAATATTTCATCTTCTCCACTTTGAAATTCACAAAAATTTAGAATCTTAAAAAAGACCTGAAAAATGGACATGCCAAATGTGTTGTTAATAAACCAAAAAAATCTATTTTATTGAATAAAATGGCTTGAAAACAAGCCAGACTTCCAAAATGGAAAGGAAGATACATTTTTTCTTCTTTTTTTGAAGGCATCCAACAGTGCAGGAATGCTTTGTTGAAAATCTAAAGATGGACAAATAATCAAAAACTTGGTGGAGCATGGAGCAGCAGACTGTATTAATTAAACCACAATTAACTTTGCGGCACTATTTGGTTTTGCATGGTTGCGCAGTATATTCATGCACATTGTATCTAATCCTGCTATCAACCAGATAGACAAAACTCCAGACACCAGGAATTTGGTTTGGCTAAGTCAAGCACAGTGACTTATTTCAGATGCTGATATCTGTTTCTTAAAAAGAAGCATTGTTACTTTTCCCTGTATATTCTACAGCCCAACTCAGCTGAGGCTCAGATTGCGTGGGCACGCTCAAGGCAAACCTCTAGACAACACCCAGATATTGCAGAAATTTATAAAGATGTTAATGAGGCTTTGACTGGGTGTATTGCTGTATCTGCAGCTGAACTGGGTCAGAGACTGAAGCTCCTGGGCACCCTCCCAGCTGCTCACTGTTGCTTTTTCTTTTTTTCACTGCCAGAGGTCACTCTCTTTTGAGATCTGCCTCTGTCACTGCATGCTTAGGTTGACACTGTGAAATAATTGTCATTGTCATGATTGCTTTGCCATTGGTACCTCTCAACAGGTACTCACATTACAGCTAGTGAAGAGCAGTGTGAACTTGGTCCATGGGCTTGCTAATGCCTGCACCCACCCTGAGTGTGGCTCAGGCTGCTGTAGGAGTTCAGAGTTCATAGCAGCAGAGAGTCATTGGAGGCACTTCTCACCTCGAGGGGCTGGCAAACCGCTCTGGGTCCCTGAGCCCCTCTTTGCACCCCTCCTGAGAGAGGGAAACCTCTGCTCCAGTTCACTGGGCTAGTCAATATTCTCAGACTCTGCTGTGCCATAAATGCAGACCCTCTCAGATACCAATCAAAGGCAACCCTTTTAGTTTGGCACAGCACAGGATAGGTGTTAAGGAACAGATACAGGTAGGGTTTCACTGCATTAACACCTGTGGCAGAGTTTCCCAGAAATCTAACAAACTGTAAGGGGAAGAGGTGATAAGGTGGTAGTTTTGGCAGCCTGCCACCACAAACTGGTGTATGCTGAATGTATGTCACGGGCAGATCCTGTGCAAACGTCACAGCAAGCTAAACATTACAAATCCTAAAAGGTCCTTGCACAATTAACATTTTAAAAATAATGTATATTATATAAACTACTGTGATTTAAAGAGGCCGGGAACAGGGGAAGGTAGCCTGCAGCCAGGATTGTGCTAATTAAAGTATACAATAGAAATATTAATCAAGTGAACTTAAGGGTAGGAAGCAGGCAGGAGGAAGGGGGAAGACATGACATAATCCCCTTAGCACCATGTGATATTCCAGTGCCCTGAAAAATGGGACAGGCAGGCAGAAAGAGAGCAGTCCTGCCATCCTGGCTGGGAGAAGCTGTCTCTACCAAGGATGGGGTTCTGCCTGGGCTGAAAAGCCACATACAATGTCTCTGAGTGCCCACCAGTGCACACCACAGCTGGGGTACTGCAGCCTGCAGCGTCATGAGCCCATGAAGGCCTTGAAGAGGATGCTTTCCAAATGTAGCTTTAGTAGGGAGTTTTGTTTTACTTTTTCCTACCTTGGTATTACAGATTGATGGTTTGAAGTAAGCCCCATCTTTAAAGGAAAATCTCACTGTGAGTAACCTCACACACTAAAGCACTCTGCTCCTGCAGGCACGGCAATGTTCAAAGCTTTTCCTGCAGCCAGCGTTCCTATCTATATTTTTCAGGATACCCTAACGATAATATAGTCAGCCTCCTCTTAGTCACAAGGCTGTTTGGGAGATGGTATCTGGGTCTGAGGTGGGGGAGCATCTGCCAGCAGACTGCTTTAGCCAGGAAAATCCTCTGGCACAGAGGGTGAGTCAGGAGCCTGCCAAGTACAGAGCACTACGAGGGAGTTTGTAATGAAGCAATGAAGCCTGCGCATGCTTCTGCCTTCGTTTGCTTGCTGCTATGGAGGATCATCCCTATGTCACAGCCCAGCTCCTGCTTTGTTTTGTTTAGATCTACCAGCTCAACTCAACTTCCTTTTCTGTCCTCAGCTGATCTTGCCGGTAAACTGCGTACTTCTATTGAAAAACCCTTTTTGTCTCTACCCCCTCTTCCTCAGCACCACCCTCATGTGTGACTGTGAAATTCCTTACTTGATTCTCTCTGTCCCTTGATTGTGACCTGCCATCTTTATCAGCCTCTGTTGTTCAGGTTGCTGGGCATGCAGCACACAGCACCCTGGGGCTGGATTTCCCTGGCAGGAGCCTGGGGAGCTGCCAACAGTAGTAATGAGGAAGAAAGATGGAGAATCTCAGCCAGATTCTGTCACGTGAGCACACTGTCTTATAGTGATTAGGAACCTCACAGCAGCTTGGATATGCACACGCTTTATGCCTGCCCATTCCTCACTTGCATACTGTATTTTTATTAGCATTTTTTTTCACTGATCTTTTGGACAGTATTTTGGAGCAGGTCTCAGCACCAGCAGTAGGATAAATAGGGTAGTCCTGTTCAACTTTAATTAGTAGTTTGCAGCAAGGATAGTATTCAAATATCAGCTCTTACTATCATAATTATATAAACTTTCTTGCATGCAAGCACCCAGTCAAAGGAATGCATATGCCCATACCAAAAGTTCTTTCAATACCTTTGCTGGCATCTGTTATATATTGCCTGAACAAAGAAATAGAATGGATCTTTTCAGCCATCTAGCCATTCATACCTAAGGTCTTTGTTTCTGGGGCACAGGAATGAAGCTAGTCCCCAGGAAAAAAAAAATAAAAAAGGTTAAAGAGACCTCAGTGTAATCTTGTTTCCCTTCATGATTAACTGAAGTTAGGGAAAAAAGGGATCTCTTTCATGAGCCTTAGGTCGCTGGAAACATATTGGGAGCCATGCTGCTTTGTCAGCTGAACAGGAGCTCTCAGTGTGACATGCTGCTAAAAGAGACAATGCTGCTCTTGGATACATGAGCAGATACCCAGGGCTGTATCCAGTAAGACGGCTATCGTATGTCCGCACGCCGACCGGAGCAAATGCTGCTGGAATACTGTCCTGGCCTAGTGCCTGCAGTTCAAAAGGGATGCTGATAAATTACAGTAACTTCAGAGAAAAGCCACAAGAGTGTTTAACATGGACATGACCAATCTTCCTTATCCTATAAGCCCTGTACCAAAATCATTGTTTGAACAAAAGCCAGCAAAGGGGAATTCCAGGAACAGTCAGAACACAAAATTGGTGCTCCAGGAGTCTCACTGCTCACTGCATGGAAGACAAAATTAGACCATGACAGAAGATGGGTTTGTCACTCACCTTTTGCATAACCATGCACAGTCCTGGCAGGAGTGGCACCTTAACACTTCCATTTCATGTAGCTGGAGCACTGCTAATTAGTTACCTGGAAAATAAACATCATCTATGAGAAAGCCCATGAATTCTGACCATTTCGCTCATCAAAAAGAAGGTCAAGGACTGAGTTCAGAGTCTGATACACAAATAAGACTTTGATAACTGTTTCAATTCAGTAAAGGAGAAGGACTCTGAAGGTTGAATATGAATAGTGTCTTCATTTCTTAAGGTGAAAAAACTATTTTTGAATGTAATCCAGGATTTGAAATTTTGAAAAAGAAAGTTCAAAGCAGCCATAAACTAATTTTCATTTTCTTTCTTAAAGCCATTATCCTCTTCACAACCCTGTGAGCAGGTATTGCTTTTTTACATGGTAAATGGCTGTAGCTGTATAACTAAGAGAAATCTCATTAAAAATATTCTTTTCTTAATCTTACATTGAAAAGAACAAATAAAAATTTTCATGCCCATTTCTAACTTTCTACTTTGGAAATATCTATTTATGACATAGGAATTAATAAACTTGAATAAAAACCCCATACCCTAAACTCTAAGCAGTCCAGCTACTCTGGCAGCTCATCTCTTTTCTGATGGTAGCACACAGCTACTGACAGTGCAAACCTACTGGCAAATTGTGAAGGGCCTTCAGACTTACTACAGAAACACCACCCCCCACCCCCCCCCCATTCAGAACCTTTGGCCAGGATGACCCCTGCTAGCAGTTTTAAAACATCACGGTGGATCAAGGCACAGAGTGCTTTATTTGCAGTCCAGAGGTATGCAGAAGAGCTACCAGGGGATGAAGAAAAGCAGGGGGTTCTGGGAACCAACACTTGCTTTAAATGTGTACTTATGAAACAGCACAATCCCTCTTCCTTGGTTTCCTTGAGAATAGGGTAATAGGAATCACACGACAATGATAAGTGCTTCAGCAGCCATTGTTGTGGCTAGTGGGGTTTTAAAACAACAACAGAATTACTGTATGTTCCTATTAAATCCTCTTTGTCACCATTGATAGAATTGATCGAGTGCTCCTCAGCGAATAAACACATTGGTGAATTACTCTTTTTCTTGGTCAGCTGTTGTGTTGACAGGACTCTTTTATCCTTGGAGTGGCGGATGGTATGTGTGGCTGCTGGGAGGCAGCAGACAGAAAGTCAAGTCCAGGGCTTAGGGAACGGGCTAAGAAATGCCAGTGGAAGCTTGTGCAATGTGCGAGAATCAGCCAGATTCAGAAGGGAAGGAGAAGCCCTGTCTAGTGTCTGTTGAGACTGATTTGGGATAGCCATTGGGATTATCTTCCTGATGACACAAATGGAAGTTACTTTTAAAGATGCCATAGTGATTTCAAACATTGTTTGATTTCCCCAGCAGTTTCAGAAACTGTCTCAACCTCCAGGAAATCAGATGCTGCTGAAATACCTTGCCACAGAGGACAACACCAACACAACAGCAAAGGGAAATACCACTTTTTCACATGCAAATATATTAGAGGAAAAGTGATTAGAAGACTCTTCCTCATAACCCTCTTGTAAGTCCAAATGTTTTGGTATTTTTAGCACAACTCTACCAAGTTGAGGGGAGGCATTGAAACCAGTAAATCAACCTATGCTTGCTTTCTGTACCTCAACACACCACATCCAGTATGCCTGTGGTTTCCAGTGATCAGAGAAAGAGCAGCCTGTGAAATTAAACAGGTGTTTTTTCCTTAGCAGTAACATTTTGTTTCCCATTTCTCCTTGAGGCACTGTCCTGCCTCCAGCAGCAGACCCAGCCCTGGCATTCCAGCACCATCCCTACTCCCGCGTGCCAGCTGGGCAGGGAGAGTTGGTGCAATGAATTTTGCAGCTACACTCTGTGTGCACCCGTCAGTGTCACTGACCACATTCCTGGGACCTGACACACATTGGAACACCTCTCCTATGCATTTTTCTCCTCCAGTTTTGGCTCATTCCAGTGGTTTTCTTAGAAAAATGAACTAACTATGGTCGTATTACTTTAAAATGTAAAGCAGATATTTTGGCCCCTCAGCAAAACATCTTTAGAGTGAAATACCGGAGAAACGTACAGAAGATATTTTAACCACCAGAGGGGGCCTGTATTGTCCCAAATTTAAAGTAAAACCAGAAAAGCATGTTTTAGGAGAGAAAGAAAACAGCAAGTATGTATTTGTACCAGGGTAGCACCTACAGGCATGGAGTAATGATCCATTCCCTGAGATGAAGGGAAAACAAGTCTGTGTGGGGTGAGCAGGGAGTGCTATCTGGTACTCACTCCATCAGCTGTGCTCAGAAGGTATCCTACAGAGGAAATTCTTCAGGAAAAATACGAGTTTTTCTGTGAATCTATATGTGAAATACAATGAGATTATTTTGGCTGTTGTTTTTAACTGCTGCCTCCCCCACATGCACTTCAGTAAAAATAATACTGTAGATGCAAATCAAGGCTCTTATCATATGTCATGATATTAATATCTGTCTTAATTTCAAATTTCAATGTTTTGTGTAGATCTAAGGGTTAGGTATCGCAGTCACAGTACAAAGAATAGACTTCAGAAATACAGTTTACAGTTAATACTTCTACTTATAGTCAGAAATCCTAGCACAGAATTTAACGTGTAAGATTGGAAAAGCCTAAAACAAGGTTTTTTCACCCTAAGAAAATGAACTGATCTACAACTGAGATACCATTTTTCAGTACCTACTTAGTTATTGTACTGTATATCTCAAAAGTCCTTGTTTTCCCTTTGTCTGCACTTTGTTCTTTTTATCTGTGTAGAATGAATGCAAACCATGTGTAATGCCATACCCCATGCTTGCAGTCTAAAGCAACTTCCAAAAAGCATTCATATATCATCATACTAATAACTAGGCAGCAGAAATTCTAATCCAGCATTTAATGCAAAAAATCCTGTTTATGTTCTGTGACTTTTACAGCAGACCATCTATACAAAACAATGGCATTAACACTACCACAAAAAATTTAAAAATATGAGAAAGTTACTGCTGTTTGAATAGCAAGTGACAATCTTGCATGTTCTTGCTTGGAAGCATTGTTCAAAGGAAATAAATCTTCCAGCTGAAAGCCTCATTCCTAGAGTCATCCAATAACACATAAATAGGACCACTTAGAAACAGCATTTGTCCCACACTCTAACTTATTCATCTATTTGTAGCGGATATGAGAGCTTGTGGGTGGCCTGACATGGTCCTCATTCAATTTTATTTAATTACTCACTTGATTTCACTTGAAAGAACTATTAAAATGGCATCTTAATTGCTCAGTATTATCCAGAATCTTTTTCAAAGCCCATAAACTGTCAGGGATTAAAAATGATGTCACTTTTCTGAATTCCCTATTCAGAGGGGAAAAGAAAAAAAAAATCTCCATCCAAGCCAAAATAAATACATAATAATACACAGCCCTTGAGGAGGGGGCCAACTCTTCCTCTCCCCCTATGCTGCACTACTGCTGTGAGCAGGATTTGGGGAAAGCAGATGAAGCACTATAGCCATAAAGGTTTAGGCAGGAGAGGAAAGTCACGTTTGGGATCCTCAGATCCTGGATGATGGGTTTTCACAGCCACAGCCCACTCCACCCGCCAAACACGCCATCCCGGGGTAGATGAAAGGTCCATCCAGCCCAATATCCTGCCTTTGACAGCAGACAAAGGCAGATGCTTAGGAAAAGAGTATAAGAACAGGGTGCATGCAGTGATTCCCTCTCCACACACCCCCCTCCCTTAATATCCTCTGTGTTTCCGACAATCAGGAGTTTAGGGATTTCCTGAGCCAGATGTTGCATCTGGACCACTGTTTTTAATAATCAAATAGAAATAGAGACCCTTTTTTACAGTGGCTTGGCTGTAACTGCAGCCAGCCTAACACAGTAGCAGCCACAGCGAGTGGCTGTACTGCTTCCCTCAAACTGCAGAACATTTCTTCCCATTTCTGACTTTCATATATAAAAATGCTATAAATTCAGGATTAGCCCTAAGAAGAATTCACAGCTATTGGACTTTATAAAGGTAGATTATACCATCAGTAGTCATATTAAGCAATCTATTATTTGAGTGGAAAGCCCTGTTTTTACACGCACAAACACATAACCCACATCTGCAAGCAGATGTTAACTGCAAGACGTATGGAATCTACCCCTTAAATATCTTACATATCAGAAGAGTTTGGTTGGATATTTGATTCAAATGTACTTCAAGCTATCTGGGAACTGGAAAACTAGAAAAAAATAAAATAGATAAATGTCGGTATAGAAGCATGGGGCACTAGTGCATTAGGCCATAACTTCCCTTGAAGCGCTGCAGATTCTTTGTACAGAAGACATCCCATAATGGCTAAAAGGAGCAGCTGTCATGGATCTAGAAATTAGATTAATTTTTACCTTTGGAGAAGGGAGGAAGTCAACAGAGAATACCACCTTCTTTTTTGTGCTTGATGTCCATGCACAGCTTTGCCTTTTCTTTGTTTAATTAACCAATTTGAAAGAAAAAGTGTCTTTTATTTCTGCTTTAAATAAAATCATCTCCCTTTCTTCTCCTGATCAAATGCCACACACTTTTTTTAAAAAAAATTATTTTTATGGAGTTAACTCAAAAATAACTGAACTCTGGAACCTGGCATGCAAATAGTTCTAATCTTAGTGTACACAAATGTTCAAGCTTGAAAACAGAGTAAGATAAAAATAAAGATGTTGGCAATTCTGAATATGGCTGCTTGGCATCTGTTAAGACCTTTAGAATGTCCTGATTTAACTCCCCCATATTTTGTGACTTGACACAGATGTACCTGCCTGATCTCGATGCTCAGAAGGCTCTGCAGAGGCAGCAGACAATGAAGGACAGCGATGCCTCACAGTTATCACAGCAGAACCTTGCGGATGGTGAGGGAAAAGAAAGAAGAAATTGCCTAAGCACAGACATGCTGGAGAGTGCTTTCTTCCAAGAACTGCAGCTCCCAAATACTTTTGTTGCATTTTGCTACTTTAAGCTCTGCCGTTGACTCTAAGGACTTGACTCCAAACAGTTCCGGTCCCTGGTCACTCAGTGTATCACAATATACATTGAACTGGTCATACCACATTCCATTCCAGTGAAACAACAGCATCAATGACTAATTTTATGATAATTTAGCTCCTGACTCATCAGTGTTTAGTTACATGTTCACCTTCAAGGAAGAAGGATCTCATTTACATACCCAAGTGGCTTACTTAGCTGGAGTTTAGTTTGGAGTTTACCTGCTCGAAAACCCAAAAGCCATAAACCCTACTGCCCCTCAGCTGGAGTTTCCAGCATTTTTAAGCTGTCTAAGGGAGACTCAAAATTGAGATATTCCCCCAAGATCGCAGTCAGACATTCCATTAGGTAGGGATGTGCAGATCTTCTCTATTTCTGCCTTTCTTTCTCAGCAGCGTTTAGAGAAGTCAAACATCTTCAAGGAGCTGAGATCCTCTCAAAACACTTCCTGTCTCATGGAGGATTGTAGGCAGTGGAAATAATGCTCACTCTCTTTCAGTCTCCACTTGTTCTTTTGCCCTTCTGCTCAAACTTTTCTGCATTCCCCTCCACAGTCACGAGTTCCGCCATCCCTGTGCAGCAAGAGAGCCTGTCTGCAGGGCTGGAAAGGGAAGACAATGCAGATGGAGAAACCAAAATCCCCCTCTTCTGTGGACCTCCTTCAAGTAATGATGCAAGAAACATCTTGCCCATTGCTTTTAGCATTTTTATTACTTTTAAAATGCTATTAATTATCTCCATGTTGTCAGTAAATTCTTTTAAAATCATGAGAAAGTCCTGCTATATAAAGAGAAATTGTCATAGACTTTACACATAGGCGAGTTAGGATTGCCAGCAATACCCACCTGCACGTCCCAGCCAGTGACTCCTGTTAAGAGTCAGTGTGTTACCTCACATGGGGGTGTGCATGGGCCTCAGGAAGTGTCCAGCCTGAGCCCTGTCATACTCATGCTGGTCTTAAAGTTAAACATTAATTCACTGAAAAGAAGGGAAGGGGTAGTTCTGGGTACCAGGGAGACACATATATGTAAGTAAAATAGGTACTGACAATCTTCAGAGCTCCTGAGATGCAATGGATCATCCACCTGGTCTTTTCTACCGTATGAGAAAGTGCACTTCAATGATATTTGAATTTTCTGAGCGTGAAGCATGGACATCTTCTCTCAAAAAGATACAAATATTGAAAAATTTCAAAGTATGTTTTAACTCTAAGTTGGATTTATCATAAAGAAACATGTCTGGTTTATAAATTAGAATTTTTCTTTTTCTTAGGCATGACTTAAAAACAGAAGAAGTGGATCAGTTTCCTCTGTGCCTATATATGTGTAAACATGGACACACCTACATACAAGAACAGCAGCCATAACACATTTTACCATTTAAAACATCTTCCTCTAGGAAAATAATGCCAAAAGTGGCTTTTCTCATTTCATTAATTAGAACTCAAATGGTTTCCAGTTTTGATGTGGCTCTCAAGAAATGAGTGTTTCTGACTGTGACTTACCTGATTTACATTCCATGTCGCTTGAAATTCCAGGAATCATTCATGTTTACATCTTCTACTGTCACGTGCTGACTGCAGACATGTACTCACACAGTCCTGCAAGCTTGCACCTCTCTCAACACTCTCAAGAACTGTTTTCCGAAATGCAGCAATGACAATTCATTTCAAACAAGACAGTCCAGTAGTTGGAGTTACAGCGTAACCAGACCTGTCAGTGGAAGCAGCATATTTTCTAAGAAATTGCTGATCACTTCAGGCCTATACAAAATAAGGGGGAAAAAAACAACCCTGGCTAATTAAAAACTTGCCTTGCAATATTATGCTAAAGATTTTTTTAAAAACTGGTTTTTTTCCCGTTTGCTGCTTGCCAGATGTTAACAGGATTGCAGCACATTTGCACAGCTTATGGAGAGTTTTGACTGCAAGGTTTACAAGAGACATATAAAATGCATCTCCTAGCCTCTGATACAATTTATTATTTTTAACTAGCTCAAGTGAAAGCACTAAAATTCCCTGCTCAGCACTTGAGGAATGAGTATCTGACAAGGAATGCAGCACAATTGCCCCCAAATAACTTTGCCCTGACCCACGAAACACAGGGATAAAACAAATGAGATGGTTCTTACCCCTCCTCCTTTTCTGAGAAGTCAGCATTCTCCACTGAAAATAAACCAGTGTCAGTAAGTGACAATTCTGGAATTCTCCTTGGGAGTTAAGTCCCAGCTGAGACACTAAATCACTTCATGAGAATGTGTCCTATTGCAAAACATTTGTATCAGGGTCCCATTGCACTGTCCTTGGGTGCATTCTTTTTTTAATAAAATTGACATTTTATTCCACTTAGGCACATCATAAAATTGCCACCAAATAATACTTCATGTGGTAGTTCTGTAATAATCAAAGAGACACGCTGGGCACTTTATTCTAAATGTTTGTCCTAATCCTCCAGGCAAATACTGATGGATAGTAGCAATTTGGGTAGTCATTGGAGCATAAAAAATGAACTTTTAAAAATACCTAATGCTTAAAAAGCAAACAAACAAACAAACACAATAGTTTGCTTGTCCCAGCACAAACAACTTCCCCACAAAGCATCTGAGAAAGAATGAAAAGGCAGAAGTTTGGACAAATCCAGTTTAGTCACTGTGTGGGGGTCTCTGCCTGCAGTAGGAAATTTTGATGCTTTCCTCTTTTTTACTGACATGACTGCCACTGCACCAAAGGATCAACAAAGGAAGCAGTAATGTATACAAGAGGAGACAGATTCAGTAAACTGAAAAACATTACCTGTTTCCCTGCTGCAGGATAGTGGATACCGTAGCTGTCAGTAGATTGGGTAGACCAAAACTAGTGAAAAACCAGAACTAGTAAAAAGCAAATGTAGAGACAAACATCTGCTATGTGACATGGCAAACACACACACAAAGCTGAGTTCCTGAAGTGAATAGTCCCATCTCCACTAGAGAAATGATGACTCTACGCTATGTGTGTTAACTTAGCTGGTAGGAGGCAAAACCCTCTGACTTCAGTCATAGCCACAAGGGTATAATTCAAATTTTACTTGTCACCTGAACTTTTCCAAACTTCCATTGTAAACAGAAGAATACATTGTCTTGGAATCATTAAACAATTTTAATGTGTCCTTTTTAATTAAGTGGTTGAAAACAAACAAGCAGACTGACCCATGCATGCAGCAAGACTCTAATTTCCCCATTTTTCATTACATTCCCTTTCTTTCCTACTTTCAAATACTGAAACTGCACAATTTGATCTTTCCTTTTTGGAAAGTAGGAGCTTTCATGCTTGAGGGCAGCAGGGAATGCTACTGCTCACCTCACCACATTTAGACCCTGGACAGCAAGACATCCCAGCTAACACATCGTGGGTGTTGCTGCCGAGGTCCAGGCAGTGACCAGAGCTGCCCCACAGGACCAGCCTGTTAGGACAGCTATTGAGCCCAGCATGACTCAGTCTGGTCTCTTCAGAGCCACGTGTCCCATGGCATCCTCCAGCCATCCTGGCTCCCAGAGGGGCTTTTACCCCTATGCCAGGGGGAACAGGGATGTCAGATGCCCATGCAGTGCTGCACCAATACACACCTCCTGACATGTTTCTACTGGGAGCACTGGCCAAGGAGGCCAGACACAAGCTCAGGCTTTTTCTCAGGTTAGAGGAAAGTCAAGCCATACCCAGTAAGAGCAGGACAGAGCTTACCTCTGTCTAAGTGGTCAGGGCAGTCATTTGGGAGGAGAGAGTTCTGGTCTCGGTACCATTTGTAGCTCCTTCTTGATAAACAACGGACATATGCATATAGGCATATCCACACAGACATCCCGTTAACTGCCTGAGCTTTGGTCTAGCATTTGCTGAGGGTGGGCACCCTCAGCTTAATGTCAGAAGTGGCACATGGTACCCGTGAGCACTGAGGGAGTTGCATCCCTCAAATTTGAGTTTGTGCAGGCCTGATCCAACTGGCTTCATGTTAAATGTGCTCAGCTTGCTGATTTCACTGGGGCCCTTCTGAGGGCTGCATGACCACACCAAACACTGTCAGAAAAGTAAGTGCTTCTGAGGCTCCAGCCAGAGGTGTACAGAATAGAAATCCAGACACCTCAAAAAGGGATGGACTTGATGACTATAGGACTAGGAGGAGCAAAGTGAGGGCTTTCTGGCTTTGTATTTTGGTATTTCCAGTTTGAACACCTATGCCCTTCAAGGGGTTGAGCCTGAAGCTCTAAGTTCACAGTAATATCTTGCATATGTAACCAGATAGGAATGCTCATCTATCAAAGCCAGCCATCTATCCTTATTGTTACAAATACTTGTATCTGAATTATTCTGTAAACTTATCTCCCCAAATAGTTCTCCAGAAGGAAATACTATAAAACATTACATCTATGAAAACAACCCAAACAAACACAGCAGTTATTCTGTAAAGACTAACTGCTTTTCATGAGCGTATTTAAGACAAAGGAAAAGGAATATGTGTACTTGGAGCTTGATGAATGGATGAGAGGAGGTTAAAGGATGCATATAATTTGAATATTCTGTCTTTTGAAGACTGCCATTTCTCCTACTATTTATAATGGTGTTCAGTTCATGGAATGAACTCGCCTGAACATGAAAGACAGTAGTATTCAGCAAACACTGTTTACTAGTAAATATTCACCTTCAGACAAGCTTAGCAACAACTCTGTGAATGTTTGGTGAATATCTGTGAAACCATGCCTTTAGGGTACAGATTCTTCTTTTTCATCTGAAAAGTACCTTACATTCCTGTTTATAATACAAACAGTACAAATTACAGAATCACAGAATGTTCTGAGTTGGAAGAGATCCACAAGGATTCATCAAGTCCAACTCTTGGTCCTGTGCAGGACAGCCCCAAGAAGCACACCATGTCAATTAAAATGGCAAAGTACTAGAGACCAATCAATTGGAGGCTTCACAAAGAACATATTAATGAATTTTGTGTGCCCAAAGCTTTTAATTGCAGTATTTGAAGATCATCTGCATCCTCTGATATCCTAAGCTTCAAAATCAAAATGCCACTATAGTTATTTCTTGAATATTTTTCTGCCTTTTCCCTCTTTCTAGATGGAGAATTTTCACCAAAATTTGTTGCTTACCTAAGACTTCATATTTATGCTGACTCTGTATGCTAGAAAGGAGACAAGAAATATCAAGCATATTTTTCAAAACATATTTTCAATTGTGGAAGATACAGAATCACGTTAGTTGCTTTCGTAACCGCAGCAGAAATGGCAGATCATGTTTCTGGTGATAGAAGTGACCAGACATACCTGGTCTCTGTCAGCTCTCTCAGCTCTGGAAAGAGGAGACAAACAGTTGAACCACTGTTTTCTCTCTCCTTAGATGTAGCTCTTATGTGTCAGTGTGGTGGCTATGTTAAATTACAGTCTCTCATAGGATATTATCATTAAGGACAGGCACATGGGAAACCAGTAATTGGTACTAAAACTTGATCTTTCACCTCTGCTGCTGGTAACTCAACAGATCCCCCATTTCCGGGCTTCATGAGATACTTTAGCTTTTGGAAAAATGTTCATGAACTCCGAGCTTGTGACACATATTTTGGTGTTAATCTCATTTTGCTGAGCTGATATCCTCACCTCAGTGCAGGCACTGGTGTTCACATTATAAACACAGATGCTTTAATGCTGGACATAATGACATAACAAGATCCCATGGCTACAAAACAAATTTAGATAAGTTCACACGGTAAAGCATGCAAATTTCTACTGTGAGGAAATGCAGCATTTGCTTCAAGTTTTTGTCAATACTGAATTTTTTCACACCTGGCTCAAATGTTCTAGGCACAAACCAAGTACTGCAGGGTGAAATTCTATGGTTTGTCCCACAATGAAAGCTGAAAGAGATGAATATTTATAACCTCTCCTGGCTTTAAAATCTACCAGTTCTTTGACCTGTGATCAGAGTGCCAGAAAGTTATTTGGAAGAGTGCTCCAACCTATTGTTTTCAGACTATTAAAATTTTGTAATTTTGAAAACATGCTCCTGGTTTTTAGTGTTTGCTCCACTTTTTTATTTGCCTGACTTTTTGGGGGTTTTTTGGGGGGGAGAGCAGGGGAGGGAGAGGGAAGAGACGGAAGGACACAAAATTAAAAAAAAACAACTTTCCCCAAAAGATCTGCTTAAACTACTACATGTTTTTGTCCACTTCAGATGCAACTCTGGTTTTTATGCATTCATTATAAGATAGTACAAAGAATTTTTTAAATCCTTAACTTTGATTTTATTATGAAAGGCAATTAAGTATCTTTTTCCAAAGATATTCAGGTGACTTATTTCAGCAATTAACAGATACTTCGAGGGGAGCATGTGCTTAACATCTCTGCAGGCATTGCTTACTGTGTTAAGGATTTACTCAATATTTGAAAAAGTAAAATCCTATAGTTAATTTTACAAATAGTGAATCAGTGCCCTGTGACATGGGACATATAATGTTCTGTTATGTAATGTTCAAAGCAGATAAACCATCTGAACCCATTTCCCCTTTGACTTCCTACAATCTAAACAAGTTAATGCATATCTTTTTTCATCACCTGTCCTTCATATGGGGAAGAGCAGAAAGTAAAGATCTATCCTATGAAGGAATCTGCAGACAACTGACTTTATAGAAAACCCCTAAAATGCATAATTCATGTTCCAAACAAGATCCTGCCAAACCTGGAGAGTTCATATCCAAAAACATCCTGATGTGATTCAGTATTTTATCCAGCAAACTCATATCATTATTATTCTTGGCCAAGTTTCCCAAGATATTGAAAAAGTGAAATCATGATATGTGTCTTCCCCTAATAACTTCTACAGACACAGCCAACTTCAATCACCTTTTAAGAGGAACAGGGGTGTCAAATGTATTCAATTCCACGAGGCTGTTAAACCGAAATGAGGAGACGCTCCACTGGAAAAGGACAATAATTTTAGACATCAGTGAATGCAAAACATTGTGGGAATCCTAGGTCTGGGACAGGTTTGGTTGGCATTTGCACTCTAGATTGGACAAGATCTACCCACAAGACAGAAAGCTATGTATTAGACCTCATAACGCTGCTGCCCACAAAACTGTTTTCTGTAGAGTGAATGATATAATTTTAAATTTTTTTTTAAGATGAAAGTGTTTGTGTCCCCCAATCTGCTGCCCACCAAATGGCTGCCTGCATGTGCCATCCAGGCTGCCTGCTAATTCCATAGAAAATATTGCCTCTGCCTCCTGAGAACCACTGCTGCCATTCCCTCTCCCGCACTAATTAAAAAGAGGACCTGGAGTTCTACTACTGCCAGGCACTTCAATACAGAAGCCATTATCCCTATGTCACGTCCTGTGAGCAGGTCCCACAACTGGCCTCCAGCCCTGACTCCTAAAAAGAGTGGGACAGCTAATCACACATCCTATAAAATCTCATGCAGTAACTTCATTACAATGATATTTGCATTATTTCATTACATTGTTATAGCTTTGGTTTGCTGTTGGAATTCTGTGTCTGTACCTTCTTTTCTTGTAAGTGAAGTTCTCATCTGCAAGCTAAACAATATAGAATTATGCTGTATCTATAAGGAGTAAAAAGCCACTAAAAACATACTGAATTGAAAAATTACCCAGTCTCTCTGTCAAGATTTTTCCTGGAACTGATAAATACTAGATAGACTGCAAGAGAAATTGAAAATAAACTTTAAAATACGGCTCTAAGAGCAAACCAATTTGGACAGTCTTATGGAAACTTAGAAAAGCAAGTTCAAGCCACAGAGATTTAAAATAAAAAGGCAAAAAGAGCAGATCCTTAGATTCTGTAAACACATAGAACAGAACATTTGTTTTGACTGAAAGACTTCCCAATATATTTTTAAAAATACATTTACTTATATAATACAAAATTGTATATAGAATAATGTACAATTTATGCCCTGACATCATCCATCCCATCTCTCAGATGAAAACCAATTGCACTATATGCCTTAAATATTTTGTCACTGGAAGTTTAGCTAGAAAAACAAATGCCTAACAATTTTATTGTTCAGTTCCTGAAAGAATTCTGGTTTTCATTACAGCAGAGAATAGTTATACAAGCTGCTTTTCAAAGACTGTGTATGGTACCACAGACTGACATTAGGTACCTAAATAAAGTCCACGGTGAGAGTAAATCATGGCATATTTGCATCATCAGTCACTGGATATTTGCAATCAATTGCTAAGGATTAAAGTCTCTGATAGCACCTACAGCATGGACAGTCAATCATTCCATCACATTTTCTTATGTTTTTAATTAGTTAAGATGACATAGGAAAGGCCATCTCTGGCATTGTGAAGCCCCATATATGTAGTCAAGCCACAGCTTTTGTGATTCTGAGCAGGTCATACCAGAAAAAGCCCAGCATATCAAGAGAGGGGGGCTCTAGCCATGCAGCACCAAACATCCCACAGATCTGATCTGTGTCCTTCCAAAAAAAAGGTGGGCATGAGAAGAGAGATGGAAGAGACCGGGTGTGTACTCTGCGATCCTAGGTGCCTCCCTGCACAAGCAGATGGCAGAGTTGGATACTTCAGCTAGAAAGGGCGAAGCAGAACCAGGGAAAGGGTGTGACAGGAACCAGGCATGCTCAACAGTTATTTATTTCTACAGCTGTACAGGAAACTTCAGCTGTTGGCAGTATGCCCTGGCAAGCCACACCTTGTCATCCTTTCTGAGCAGACAGAAAAGAAAGAAGGGGAGCCAAGTAAGATCCCTCTGTGGATTCAGCCACCAGTCCTCCTGGAGCCAGCAGTATCCAAAATGTGATGTTTGACTACCTGCTTTGCTTATGGGTTAGAGATTTCTGCTTCATCCTCAAATTGGGGAACAGTTGCTGGCCTAAGTGATGGAATGGCAAATGCTGGTAGGACTGTGAAACACATAGAAAGGTTAGATGCTTTCCCTTCTCAGCATGGGAAAGAGCTCAGCTGAAGTACTATGCCCCAGTTGGACTCCACACTTCACAGATGGAGCCAAATGGAGATAGCTCTGAGGGGAGCGATGGAAACTTACCTGAGGTTCAGAAAACCTGACATACAGGGAAAGACAGAATAAACAAGTTGTTTAGAGAAAAGGGTTGAGAAGAGACTTGAGAACAATCTTTGGTGTGAAAGGCTGCAAAAAGAAAAGGAGAGGAACTATTTTCCAGGTCCAGTGTAGATGGGATAAGAAGCAATACGCTTCATTTGCAGTACGAGAAATTTGGGGAAAGGAGTCCTCTAACAAAAAAGGAAACAAAACACTGGCGAGTTTGTCTGGAGAGCTCATTATGGGTGGTATTTAAGAACAGACCAGACAGATCTCTATGACAAAGTGATGTTGGTTTAACTGATCCTTCCCTGGGACAGGGAGTGGACTTCATAACTTTTCTGAGATCATAGCTTGAGAAAAGTCTAAATGAGGTAAACTGTGTGTCATGGTCACACTACAGACCCCACAAAATCACATGGGAATGAAGGTCAGCAAGGATTGTGCCATACTGAAAGGCCAGATGGATTCCTTGGCACTTCAGTGGAGGATCGCGGACACTTCTTTTGGCCACATATTGTGTGTGAAACATTACCTATTGACACTCACTTCCCTTTGCAATTTCCAAGTGATTTCTGCTTATCCAGGAGCTGATTCAGAAGGCAGTCTTTTTTAGGTCATTGTAAGGGCCTCACTTGGCCTCCTTTCCCACGACAGAGGAAGCGGTCTGGGAAAAGAAGTCGCATCCTCACAACAGTTGATAGAAATCACAGCTTTTTTGAGGGGGTCAAGAGAAATCTCTTAAATCTGCTTCCAAATTTGGATTAACAAGGACACCAAGCATCTCTACAGTAAGCAGAGCCCTGGGGTGAGAAATAGCCTGCTTCTTAGATAAGTTTAAAAAGGAGGACTAAAGAGAGCCACATCACACATACCTCCTGTATTTGTAAAGGGGACAGGAGCCTTCTGGCCACTCCCAGCTCAGGTGAATCCTCTTCTTCAATCAACCCCAAACCACCAGGAATCCTTCCAGGAAGGGTTGCCATACTTTTCTTCCTGTTGGCCAGACAATGTCCTTGCACTCATCCAGCTCCGCAGGAAGCACATTTTGGTGAGTGCTGCAGTTTAAGGGATGCAGGCATGTTGATTATTAGAGCTTCAAAAGATACAAGTTCCAGTGGGCTTGATTCCAGAGTTCTGAATGAAATGAAAACCTCATCTTGATCTCCCATGGCCCACATTTCGGGTTGTTAGTGGAAAAAAAGAATAGAGTATACAGACAAGATGGTTTACCAGCACAAAACAATAGTACACAGCTTTAGGACTTGGGGACATGTTAAAGTAGGAGCTGTTGCTGGGCAATGTTTCTTACACAGACTTAGCCTTCACTGCTGTTAAGAAAATTCCACAGGAAGATTTCAGTGTTATGTTTACAGTGCTCTCCTTTAAAACAGATGTAAACAGATCTCCTTCTCTACTGTTTGTTTGGAGTTCACATTTCAGTTCCTCTGCTGTGACTGTGTTATATAATGGGTGCCACCAGCATTCTGAATGCCCTAAGCAAAAAGGAATCACTTAAAAATATACCAGAACTGAGTTTCTCTGTCTGGAGTTTCTCATCATTCCCCACTATAGTTTCTTGCTCTTCCTCCCCTTTTGCAGAAGAATATGTAAAGCTGTTATTCTGCTGCTTGCCTCCCTCTCTGTCTGAGGAAGCCCATGAGAGGAGCAAGAAAACTATCAGATATGTTCACCCTCTGGCTGCTGAAAAGCTGTGATTTGAGGCACTGGAGGCAGGAAGAATAGCACAAATACTTCTCCACCTCTGGTTACACAAGCAGGACTGCACAATCCAGGGCAGAAGTTCAAAATTTGGTCTCTCCTGCTCAGGCTCCTACTGTGGTACACATGGACAAAATGAGCTTGTTTAGGTTATGATTAAGATGACGAGATGGCTCATCTAGTAAAATATGAGACCAGACAGTATCTAACGAAATATGAGGTGTCTGCACAGAAGGAAAGGAAGGGTAATTCATTCTCTCAAGAGAGCCACCATCACAGCTGAGCACTGAAGAAAACAGTACAACCACATTCTGTACCCTCAAAAGTATTTTTTCATTGAGTGAGAGAAGAAATCACATGAAGATTGACTCAGCCATGCATGCCTCCTCCTAGTACAGGCAGACACACAAGCTTCTCCTTGCCAGGACACTGGTGCAAGCTGTCTGAATTTCAGAAGGTGCCAATCTCCAGCTCTTTCTACTCTTCAGACGCTCTGTTTTATGAACCACACAGGTGAAGTGGTTGCCATTTCTGAAGGTCAAAATCTCTGCTATTCACTGCTAGCATGTGACATGTCTTCTCCTCTCCTGATGGCTGCAGTGTGTGTCTGAATGAATGTGGCACAATGTAGAAGCGCAAGCCCCTAACTCCAGTTCTGTTTCTTACTTGCTCCATGGTCTGGGGCAAGTCACTTCAATCCTCTATGCCTCAAGTTCCCCATATGTGAAATGGTGCTAGTAATGCCTCTCTAAAGTCTCTGGAAATGGATGACCAAAAAGTTGTAGATACTGTAAGCAGTTTATTTCCCCAGCAATTCCTAAAAATTGCATGGGACCCTCTCACAAAAATACAAGTCATTTAAAAGAAGTCAGGAAATTTCCAGCAGTTCAGACTCTAAGCAGAAGAAGTAAAGTCCAAACCTAAGAATCGGTCTAGTGAGAATCCGGAGTTTCTCATTTAATTGAAATATAGACAGCCAGCTCAAACTCCACTTCTTACCTCACTGCCTGTGACTAATTCACAAGGGTTCCCTAGCACCCAAACAAGGGAGGATTTTCTGTGAGTGGGTAAAAAAAAAGTTTGAGGGAGGTGTCTCTGGGATCTATAAAAACCATGCATATTACACTCTCAACACGTTCCAAAACCATCAAGATTGAAAAACTGCATTTCAATATAGCCAAGAGTTCAAGTACTATAAAAGCACCATTAAAATGTACATTTGCATTGCATCACTGAGGCAGAGCATCAAAGGATACACACTAGAATTTTACTTCACTGACTTTAATATAGGCATTGCTATATCCTGGCTGCACTAGGACTATCTCTTTATGACTTTGCCTTTACCATCCAAATATATACATGAAGTGCTAGAAGTTATTTCAGTGGACTGCACTGAAGAACACGGTTCTTCAAAAAATAATAGTGCATACTTTGCATTTCACTGGATAATTACCTACACAATTATGAATGAGTGTGCAATTGTGAAAACTAAAAGATCAGACTTAACATTTGCCAGCATAGGCTTTTGTAGTAGGGCTGAAATGAAAATCTTCTGTTCCAAAGTGAAAACCTATGAAATCTGGATTAAAGAGCATAGTTAATCAACAGCTGGTGGTGGTAGTTGTATGGACTCACCAAAAGAAAAAGACAAAAGCACAAGTTTGGAAGCACACTACACATCTGCTGTTGTGCACATAACATTGAAAATCTGGAAATAAATCATCAAATCTGCTTTTTCTTATGGGAAAAACTTTAAACCATGGTTTTCAAGCACACAAAATATATCTGATAGTCACTGCAGTACCGCATTCTGTTAGTCCAAGTAATTTTCAGTAGAATTTGCTACAAAACTGGAGCCTATATGGTCATTCATTTTGTGTTCACCTGTGTATTCATTCCACTAATTTCTTAATGATATTTCCAACCAGCTTCTAACACTGGTAGACTTGTGAAAGATAGCCAAATTCCTCCTTTTTCTTCCTGAAAATAGACAGATGGGTAGAGATGCTATCAGAGTCCTGGCTCTGAGAAAACTTGCAGTTGTGAGTTCAAGATATGAGCAGCCTCATGGGAGAAAGCCCTTATATAAACACCCCACTGATGGGAAAAGCTTTGCCTGGGGCTCACATCCTCTTAGATAGTGAAAGTCAATCACCCATGAGACAAAAAACTATAGGAAACCAGGCTTCATTAGTTCTGCTGCCACAAAATTACTTGTTTAACCAAATGGCTATTCCAGGATTTCTGAAGAAAAGCAATGTACTGTAGGCATGTGCAAGTCCGGATTTTTTTTTTCCTTTTTCACTTTTGTTTATTAAGCTATAAGTTCTGTACCTAACTCACCAAAATGTACAGTCTCACTGCCACCAATAGCAAGACAAACTGGTGACCTATGAAATACACGAGAGTTGAGCAAGTATTTGCACAAAAAAACCATGACACAAATCTACTGAGAAAAAACAAAAAATGAACAATTTAAACTACTTGCCTACTTTGCCAACACATGATGCCTGATTTTTAACAAGTTAATCTTAGCAGGATATGGAGAGGGGGGAAAAAAAAAAGCAAGCTGTTCAGAATTTTCTTTTCAGCAGAATATAGTGTCCTAAATTTTCAGCAGTGGTTTTGCATGCCAAAACATCTGAAACAAGATTAATTATCAGAGAGCAAACTTTGAAAGCACAGATAAAAACCCACAAGCCTATTTTGATGTCTCATAGCTGGTCAACTCAGAAATGAGGTATACAAAATCTTTAACAATTTTATTTCTAATCAAATGTTGTGAGTATATTTTTTTTTTGCTTCTTGAAATTCTCACTTTGTTGGAGAGAGAAGGAAATTTAATCACAAAACTCCCTCTGTTTTCTTGATAATCAGCACTCTTCAAACACTAAAGCAAGTTACAAAACTGTTATAATCTCTCTTTCAAATTCTGGATTTCACACACACACACAAAATACCCTCAACATCCTGGAAATCTTCTGCTATTGTGATTGCACCAGCATTCACAAAAACAACCTGGAGACTTGGGCCAGGGTCAAAGAACTAAATCTTTTCTGCTCTCCAGTATCAACAGTCTGAAAAACTAAGGCTCAGAAGCCTTCTTCCCTGGTGGTCTGTTAGTATGGATATATACTGGTTTACAATTTTCAGGTCTGTTTCAGGAAGGAGGCTACAGACTGTAAAGAAAAACAACCCAAATTCACCTCAGACCTAGTGGACAACCACCATAAACCTCACCGGACTCCAGCTCAAAAGCCTCAGAAAACAGAGAGGGGGAATGTGACCGCAGTCCCACACATGAAATATGCACATTGGTATGGAGAGAGATCCATCCACTGACTCTGGAGAGCAATTGCTTGAAAGATATACTAATTTTCCCACACCTCTTATTTTTTCATCCCTTTCTTATATTTTTTCATTTTTCTTCACAAAGAAAGTACAGACTGTGAAGGTCTGCAGTCACCAAATATGGATCAAAAGTTCCTCAGTTTAGTCCCTTGTCTGTGTTGTTCCCAGTTGGTAGTTTGACAGGAAGACACTTCATGGCTGTAGCCAGATTAAAATTTCTGTAGATTAATATTTTCCTTACCCTTCTTAAGCCTCACTTAAATCAAGTCTTTCTCTTTACTCTTTTAAATCCTCTTTGTTTCTCCTGTCTCTTTTTAAGTAAAATCCCCATATTCTTTCTCTTTGCACCTCAAAAGTTGATTCAGTTGGCTACCTCCACCATTTCCAGTTTATTCCCTTACCATGAGAGCTGCTTTATATGTCTTGTCACAACTTCTTCATATCCAATTTTCAGTTCTCTCCACCCAGGTTTTAAGTGACTGGAGCAGCAACAGAATGCAGGAGGTAACGGAGCACCAGATGAGCTATGAGAAACACTGATGGTGGGAAGACAATGAGCATCCTCTAATGAAAGAAATACCTGCTTATTTTTTCTAGCTCGATATGCCATAACTATTCTCTGCCTCACAGAATGCTCTGCCCCACGAGAAAGCTTCCATGTCCTGTGCAGAGCTGACTGGTACTGCTTCAATTAAATGCAATTTTCCATTGAATGGAGATGTTTAGATAGGGGATTTTACCATGGGTCTCTTGAATCCCAGACAATTACAGATTCTTAGATGATATATACATGCCTCTCTTCAGTGTTTACAGATCATGCATCAAGTCATTTTGCAATTATTTTACATTGTTTCCTTTTTTAGTACCTTCAGTGAATTTCATTGATATGTTCCTTAATCAATCTTTGTCTGTAACTCAATGGTTGAGTCACCAGCCCTGGAGATATTTAATAGCTGTGCAGACAGGGCATTTAAGAGGGACATGATTTAGTGGTGGACTTGGGTTA
The DNA here is from genome assembly GCA_013397815.1 of Aleadryas rufinucha. Lineage (NCBI taxonomy): Eukaryota > Metazoa > Chordata > Aves > Passeriformes > Aleadryas > Aleadryas rufinucha. The sequence continues at coordinate 409,064 of VZTH01005161.1, forward strand.
ATGGCTGGACTCGATGATCTTAAGGGTCTTTTCCAACCTAAATGTTTCTGTTCTTGTAAATGATTAACACCAGAACCCTCACCACCTCAACTCTGTGGTACCTAAGCACCACTACTGTAAGTCCCTTCACTGTTTTTTAGATCATGTTGATGCATATTCAAGCTGATTGCAGAATTGGTACACTGCATATTCCATGGTCCTCCACTTATTTAGTTGTTATGTAAAAATAACACAGTCGAATGTGATGAGGTCTGTTAGTGACATAAACAAGGGCTATGACTGGAATGGAAATAGCTATATGCAGGCACATACTCATTGAAAACAGAAATGATCTGCAAGAGCCTGGCAGCCTGCAAAACGCGAATTAAGGCACTAAGTGCTCTAATGCAGACATCTGATCCTGCACATTCCAGCCTATCTGGGACCTTGATTCTCTGATTTCCCCCTCTCCTCCCATCTCTGTAAATAACATTTCTTATTATGAACCACCTCGCATCTGGCACAGGATTGCTTATACCAAGCTGACTACACCCTTCCCCTGGGGTGTAAGGTCAGGAATCATGATAAACACAGCAGTATAGGAATTTCACACCTTATAAAATTATTGTTTACAAGTAATAGCAGTGATTACTCCAAAAAATCTCAGAAAAAAAGATGAAAAAAGCTAATTAGATATGTAGACACAGTAATTAGGTTGTAGCCACTACCAGTTATCAATTTACCCAGCAGTCTGTGTCTTTATTATTTTGCTGCTTTTTCTCCAAGAAAGCTTAACCTCCTGCAGTCCTACTAAGAGGAGAAACACCATTTAAATACCCTGCCCGTGCATCACAGAACCCTGATTCAGATCTTTTCCTTACTCCCCAGAAAGAAAAAAGCCAAGAAGGTGCCTTCTGGAGTATATTTATTTTGCTTACTAGCTTGAGACTAGTCAGATTTGGAGACTATCCAAACTATTCAGTCTCGTAGCCCTCCCTTATGCAATTGCTCCAAGCATAATCCCACTGGGAGCAGGCTGCCGGAAGACATTCAGCACTCGTGAGCCTCTGCATCCTTTCTATGTGTGGCATGGACGGCCAACCACACAGAAACACCAGAGACACCATCTGGGAAGAGGTGAAGAACAGCTTCTCCAGCCTGACTGTTCTGGCTGAGCAGAGATCCAGGGCAGGTGACCTGCGGCACACACAGCCACGGCAGAGAAGCACCTGCGCGGTCACACTTCCAGCCTGGACCTGCCACTGCTCAGCTGAGATGGAGGGACCCCGGTGCCACCAAAAAGCCTTCTCTAGCCTCCAGTGGAGCCTACACCCCAGTTTATTTGCAAGTAGCATCATACTTAAAGTGGGAAGTTTACTGTTTTCTATCTATCTTCCCATACAGGCGCTCACCCCCAGTGCACAGCCACAAAGAACACACACAAATTCCCCGCAGCCCTGGAAGCCAGAGTGCACCACTCCTGAGTTACAGTGACCCTCGCTGGGTGCCATCAGTTGCACAGGGTTGGACAGGGAAGGTTTGACATGCCAAAAACCAATCTCTTCCTCTCAGTCTTTTGGCAACAAAGACTACTTCCGTGGCTCAGGCTTTCCACATTTAGAAAATTCTCTCCCAAGCTGAAAACTCCACACAGGGACTTTCCAGACCCTTCAAAGCTATTGGAAACGGCAACACCATGTGTCCTCCTCCACTCTCAGCAGTGAGTTATTTAGGAGTTAGTTCCTCTGGGCTCATCTTAAAAATACTCAGAGCACAAAAATAAGTCATGCCTGAAGGTCAGTTAAAATGAAATCTTCCAAATGGCGTTGAAGGTGCCCCACTAGATGCAGCTAAGAGTAAGCACTAGGATTTATTTCCCAACACCTTTCACATAGCTCAGTCAAGGGGGGAGACAGGGAAATATTCCAGAGGATCAAATTTTGCATCTCTCTTCCTTTCTGTGTAGGGATGTGGACAGACTGACAGAAATGGTGGCAGTGTGCCCATCATAAGGTTGTGCTTCATGACCAGGGACACATAAAATGGAGTTACAGAAAACAACAGCTACACCTTCCCTTGCCAGTCAGCCATAGGATGGGCCCATCTGCTGTTAAATTTACAGGCTCTTTACAAAGCAGACAGCTATGGCCTGGCTGTCCCATCAGTGCTGTCAGCTGTAGCTGGAATATAGCACATGGGGGACTGCAGGCATGCATGAATTTCGGATTTCTATTTCTTCCTAAAAATTAAACCCTTTTACGGTTATATTTCTCTAAAGATATTCGAGCCATTAATATATGTTCTGTGCAGCTGCATATATATGCATGTTCTTTGACTGTATATAGAAGTTACATCTGCTATATTCACCATCTGCTATATTCTCAGAAAAGTGTAATATATAAAAATAACATTAAGGTGGAGATAGGAGCTGACTAAATGAATGCAGAAGATTAAAATCCTTCTTCAGGGGCAGAAGAAAGTAGTTAATTTTAGTGCTTAGTGCTCACCAGCAAGTTTGATTATGATTCCCATCTATTTACCCTTTCCTGTTTAATTATTCTCCCTTATCAGTCATTTGAAGACTAAAACCTTCAAGTCTGGCTTAATTCAGTCTTGTCCTCTTTTATGTTTCCTTGTCAAGACTGCTGTTATCTACTACTTCTTCCATCTGTGGCTTATTTTTCTGTCAGGGCAACAAGCTTCTCTTTGTCAGCTCCCCAAGGTCACTTCTGGGACATCTTCCATATGTATAACTACATTTAAAACCAATGGTTCTAAGGTCACCTGCAAAGCCCTTTGCTTTTTACAAGGCCTTACCTCACATCTCCTCCAGCTGCTCACAGGAGTTCACAGTAATTTGTGCATAAAATGAATGTACTAGAAACTGACATTCTTATTCTTCTGCCTATTTGGCAATCCTTGGGCTGCGGTTTTCCTGGAGTAGGAACTGTATTCTTCAGCTACGTCTAGACTGGTCAAACGAACAGTGTCTGAGCACAGACCCACCCCAGTCACTCACCCAGCTAACTTGGTAGAATGGCCTCTGGCATGGTTTTGGCTGAGCCCAGCTAACTCTCTTCCAGGCATTATGTGGGCACAGTTCAAGACTGGACATTAAGATGAGCCATGGACTATTCCCAATAGGCAGTTGAGTCCCATCTTGTTTGGGAGAGAGAAGTGTTTCTCTGTGGACATGAGCTCTGCCATGCCAGGCTGACATCCTACCAGACATTACTGTAATTCCCAGCTCTTGCAACAGGGACTGCTTGAGATGTGTGCAGTGCCCATCCCTGGGGGATCTCAGCCATGACTGGGTTCTCAGCTTGCTGTCTGAACCTCAGTGACTAAACAACAGCTGTATTTTTCCATTTCTAAGATGAGTGCATAAGAAAATATTTGCCTTTTTTTCCCCCCTCACATTACTTGAGTATCCCTTAAGGCACAGAGGCACTTCACTTAACACTTCAAGGAGAAAACCCAATTCCAATCTCCCTTTCATTTGAGAGAAGCCAAGAGAAAAGGATCAGAAGTCTCTGCACTCCCATTCTCTTCCTTGAGCCATCAGCATTACCTTTGCTGACTCAAGGGTTAACAGGGAGTGACCAAGTCTGCCAGGGACTTTCTGTCCAAACCCTGCCTGTGAAACCTCTGGGTTCCTCTGAAGGGACTACACTGGAGCACTGGGACCTGGAGAGAGCCTGATTCCAGAAAAGCCGTGCTGTGGGAGAAAGGAGGGTTCTGGGGAGGTACAAAGCCTCTCAAAGAGCATCCGGAAAACAAGACAGCTGTTAATGAGTTGCAGCAGGGAAGGCTAATGTGTGAGGTGGTGACTGAAGGCAAGGAAGAAGCAACAGAACCTGCAGCTGCAAAACTTCCACTACTCAGAGGGTGTTCCCATGATGCTGGAGGGAGCAGGGTGTCAAAGATCCCCTTCATGTGACTGCAGATTAAGTTGCTATTTCTTCCTATAAGGCCCCTCTCAGAGTCCAGGGAAGAGTAGGAAAGATAAATAGGAAACTGGGAGGCCATTATCTGTCTCTTATGGGTCCTTAGAAAGAAGAATTTGGTGGCAAAAGCCACAAGTAAAAAAGGAGCAAAGAAAAGCAAGAATGGCTCTGCATATCCTCTGCTGTCCACAACACACACTTGTAGCTTGATGCCTTTCTTGGGCACCAAAGTGCTGGAAGGTAAAGGAAAAGACTGATGCCTGGAAAGGTGGGCATCTTGTTCCTTGCGTGGCTCTGACAATAGCTCATAAGATTTTAGTGCTACTGTGGCTTAGAGGCAAAAAAGGCGAATAGGGACAAGGAGAGAGTGTGCATGTTCTTATCTAGATTTTGTTCGCAAATGAGAAAAATCAGAAGAATAATTCAAATCTCTCTTAACTGGGATTCTTAGTGAGAGCATTGCTACATCATCCCTTCCAACCCCAGGCCCAGAGCTGAGCCCTGAGATCTTCCAACTCCCATTTCCTAAGCTCTCCCACCCCACGGCTGCACTACAGTCAATATTTACGAGTGAGACTTACAAAACAATTTTATACCCATGCCCTCATTGTGCCACAATTAAATACCATCTCCAGAGCTGTTCTGAGATCACTGATGGTATCAAGTGCAAACAAGACAGTAATTTGTAAAGACACATTAGCATTGTTCGTTTTTAAAAGGCACAAACCCGCACACGTACGTGCCCTCGCACACACACAATTTTGCCAAGCATTACAGCCAACGTTATTTTTAAGCTTCTGTCAAATAGACGCACGACTGCTGTGGGGATTTTATATGTTTAAAATGTCTAGTATTATTTCAGATATTTTCCTCTTAAATCTCTACTTTTTATTTTTAATTATTTTTCCAAACAGGTTTTGAAATACTCACAAAGCCTTAACACATTTAAACTTGCAGAAAGGCACACTTAAGGTCTGCCAAGTCTATGTTTAAAAAAGTTTGAAGAACCATTACTTTTTCAAGGATACTGTTCTTACTATGGTGCTGGGGTTTGTCCTGATAAATCTACACACACAGAGGTAACTTTTCTCCACTGCATCCAATGAAAATATGCAAACAAATCAGGCTCACATGCAGAACAAGTTGTGAGAGCTACTGTTTTAAACTGGGAGGCCTCAGTTTTAGGAAGCATTCTTTACACTACAAATCCTGAAGCGAGTAGAAAGGCTATTTCACCAAGTTTCTCAGGGGAAGTTCATGGCCTCTGCATTTGACAGATCAAAATAACACTGCTGCTCCATTCCTGAAGTGGTGATGCAATATTTTCACTAGAACTCTCACAGAGAAAGTTCAAAGAAAAAAACCAAAACACCCTAGATTAAGTTTCAGTGACAATAAATCAAGGCACAAATGCTTGAAACAACTCAAATGCAATTGCTTGTCTGCACAGATACTACCTTGCCATCCCATAATACAAACCCCATTTGTTTTCACTGATGCAAAACCTTGTTGTAGAAATATCATTACAGCAAGCAGCAGCACAAAGGAGGATATCAGGTTTTCCTTTGGATTTATGCCTTGGAAGGTGAGCATATCTGCACTATATCCAAAACACGCACAGGCAGGATGTGACAACGTATCCCAGTTGTGTTCACTGTTGTCACAGTAAGCTACCTTCACTGCTTTCCCAATACTTTCACAAGAAGTAGACTTGTATGAAAAATAAAAATCATTTGCAATGTGCAAAATAAGTTCTAGTACAAATGTATGAGAAAATGTCCGGAAAAGATCTAAATACCTTCCAAAGTTCCTTGGCTCAGCTCCCCAAGCTTCCCCACATAGCATCAAAGTGATCACTCAGCTAAAGGCATTGCCAGCAAAACAACAAAGGGTTCAAGTGCTTTCAGAAAAAAAAATTGCAAAACTTTTCTTTTAGAAACCAAACCAACAAACAAATCACCTCACCATAGTATTCACAAAACTGTTATCTTTTTCATTCAGTTAAACCTCATGGAATTAATAAAACCTTAACCAGAAACTCTAAAATTTAGCCTCAGGCAGAATGCTTGAAAGAGCATAAATCAAAAGCTCCCATGATATCCACAAGAGACTTGGTTATAGTCAGTGATATTATGCAGCAGGCACTCAAACACTGCAGTAGCAGGTGGGAGCATTCACGTGCACGAATGATAAACTAGGAAAAAAAAACCCCACAGTTCCAGACATGTCACCTTGGGAAGCAGAACATTCCAGATTGCTTTGCTTTGCCTCGAGGTGGAGGGAGGACCACTAACAAATAAGAAACGTGTGTACTTTTGTGTTCAAAGAGTGGTCTGCAATACCTGCAGTAAGTTAGGTAGTTGCAGTAACCCAATCAAAGCAGAAAACTCTTGGTTTTGTCCAAGAGTGTGAGGCACTCAAGAGTATAACAGACAAAAGATACCGAGGAAACAGGATAAGCAAAGGCTTAACCACAGGAGACTGAAACTTTGTCCAAAATGTTCAGGAAACTTGGAAAAATCCTACTTACCTCAGTGCCAATCCTGCTGATTAATAGCTTGGCAGAAGTTTGCTATAGTTCTGATTAGGAACATATCAGAATCTGAATCACATTTGACAGCTCTTTCTGCAGTGAAACAGCACGTGCAGGCAGCAGCATCTCACTGCCTGCACCACCTCTGAACGGTGTCACAACACTGCGTGTCCTCAGTACCATCACTGCTTCATTTCATTTTATGGACTTCACTTCTCACATTGTTTCCATAGGCCAGTTACTTTTTTCTCCTTCCTCCATTAATTTATAAATTCCACAGGACTCAATTTAAAGTTCTATTTGAAACTACGTAAGTTATTCTACATTGATTCTTTACAACTGGCTTTGCTCGCTTATCAGCTTTTTTAGAGATTACTATAGCAGTAAAAGCCCTTGTGAAATACAGACCAAATTCAAGACATACTTCAGCTACAAAAAAAGCCCTCTGCTTAGCATGACAGTAAGTTAAGATTACAAAAAATCATCGGATTTCAGTAGCTTGCCAAGCTTATGAACTACTTGCCTGTTTTTCACTTGCAAACAGAAAATGCAGACTGATTGATGCTGTGTTCACTATTCCTGGCTTTAGGACTCCATAGAATTTACAGTCAAATTAAAAATCTCTATAAACAGGAGGTGATAGCATTGCCAATAGCAAAACCTGAACCATGGAAGATGGACTGCTACAAATAAAACAAGTAAAAAAACTGCAGGTACCTCTGGAGCATTCCCAAACAGTCTCTCAGACCACATGGGCTGTTACAAGTCCTGCAGTATGGTGGTGTTTGTGCCTGAAAGTTGGTTCTTTTAACTTTGGGCTATTGCCAAACCGTGACTTACTTTTCTCTCCAGCTGCATCTGTTACTTCTGGTTGGTCTGTCATCTCCCTCTGGCAATGTATGGTCTGCCTATCTACTGCTCCAACTTTTGTCAAGGAAAGACTTGTGCCTTCCTGTCTGATGAAGAGTGCTAATCTTTTTTTCCTTGTTTCAGCAGTTCCACAGGGACCATCACCACCATCTCTGGGCTGCTGCTCTTCCTTTACAGTCTGAGTTTTCTGGCAAACATTCATGGTGCTCTTTACTCCCCTTAAACATAAAGGTCCTTGCCCTCTGTCTCATCCCCAAGGGGCTCAGCCAAGACAGAGGGGAAAATACCCTTTGCCCACTCCTTCAAATAACTCTAATTTTGCTACAAATTCAATTTTTCACGCTGTTGTCAGCTACTCTCAATACTAATTGCAATCTTAAGGTCATTGCTAACATCTTTCCTATCAAGACCTCATAGACAAACCATAAAGAAGCAGGGAAGAGAGATTACAGGGAGGGGATGGTGGGATAGCACTGCTGGAAGGGGACAAAATGAAATTGCTGTGAGGCAGAAGCACACAAACAACTATAAAAATTAGGGATGCTTTTCCAGGGACCAAAGGTCACAAAACTGGCAGAGGGCTGAGAGATCACAAAGATGGGCAAAACAAGTCTGTGCCAGAGAGGGTGGAGAAAGAAACACAAAGGTAGTTTCCATGCTTTTAGGATCACCATTCCAGTGAGCAGAAACTGAAAACTAAGCAGGAAAAATCGTTGAAAGTGGATGGAATGATTGCACTTAACACAGAAAGACTATGATGCTCATTTGGAGATGACAGTGGAAAAGAGCTGAATTGCAGGGGTTAACTTCTAAAAGCAAGTTAAAAAACGTAGCTGCTTCACTTCAGCAGTGATGTCATTAATAGGCTAACTTGCAGTTTTGAAGATCTTCATGCTGTTAATCCCAGTTTTTCATTGCAAGGCTCTTGGCTGGTACTTCTTTGCCTGGTTTGTTACACTCATTTTTGGCCAAGAATGAGTGTAGCTGGCTCACAGGTCACTGAGGTTTAAAATAAATAGGTAAAAAAAATGAGAAGGGACATATGACATCACTGGTGATTAAAAGGTTCTTGGTGTGTTCTGAGAAAACATTCAGGTCAGAGTAAACTGGAAACAGAAAAATGGACATTCATACTTGGGTTAACTTGGAAAACAGTTCTATAAAGAAAGCAGAGTTATTTAACACAGATTTTTAATCTTAAATCACTCTGTTGTTGCAGAGGCCCATTTTAGGTTTATATCAGTATTAGTGGATTAAATTTGTAATATCTTTCATCTAACCCAGCAGAGAAGAGCAGCAATGACTTGACTTGGCCTCCTTGTCTTGTTCAGTGAAGAGAGTCTGCATCCACAAACTTACTTTTCTTGCTTTAACAATGGAATCAAAAGTGCAAAAGAAAGTGAAAAGTGCAAAAGTGAGACTGAAAGGAAAAATGCTATAAAAATAGTAAAACAAACCAAACGAAAATGTCCAACCAGACAGCTGCTGCTCTCTGATGGCTTTCTTTGTTTAAAGAGTAGAAACAAATCCACTTCAGCTACAGTATATAAGCTGCTCCCAAGAGCAAGGATGTCTCCATTTTCAGTAAGGAATTCTAACATGCGGTTAAGAGTTACCAATTTTCAACTCATTTGCTGAAAACCAAATACTGTCACTAATAATGATTAGACTTTAGTCTTTGAAGGATGTTAATGGTTAAAAAGAGAACCCTGTGCTACTACACTCAGCCCATAAAGGATAACACTTTTATTAGTGTAGCTGAAGGATTAGTAGAAATGTTTGTCTAATGAATGCAGCTACTATATTTGAGCACATGCCTGAATAAGCCACTGGTTGATTGAAACCTATCTATTTTTAAGTACTCCTGAATGCTGCAAAAACTTTCCCTACTGCAGTATTAAAATGGGTTTGGTATAAGCATAAATATTTTATTGCCATTCACTCATGAAATTCACCTTATTTGCCAGTCTTATGCCTAAAACTCATAACGTAAAATGTACAGGAATGACCTTCCTACATCTGGCCTGATTTCCAGCCTCTGTAACGCATACAGCTTTCATGAAATGTACCTTTTTGTAATTGTACCTCTTACACCTTCAGAATTAACAACTGTTTCTGTGACAGACACAGGATTCTATATACATGTATATGTGCATGCTTATACACGTATAAACGTGCTTACAAATATATAGACAGAATATAAACAAAAATAATTAAATTAATTTCTTGAGATAATTTTTGAAACACAAAGCATTTGGTTTGAGTAATCACACCGAAAACAACTCCATACAGTTGATGGCAATTTTTTCTTCTTTAGAGTAAGATATTTCCTATCAAATTCCAGTTTATTTTTAAGTTCAGAGAACCCAAGTTGTACTCTATCAGCTGTTACCTTTTCCCTATTTTGTACTTCTGGTACAGAGCTCTGCATGAATGCAGATGAAGAAAAAATTAGGTACCTGTATATTATTTTAATTTGTATTCCTCTGGAAATAGCATGAGTTTGTTTAGCTTCCTTTTATCTCCTGAAATACATTATGTCCATCTGTACTGTCAGTCACTGATATTGAGACAGAAATACTGAACAGAAGAGCTAAATCAAAATAATTTCAAAGAGACTTTACAGTTTTTCTAAAGCAGAATAAAATTAATATCTGGGGGGTTTTTTTGTCTAATTTATTTTGAAAAGAAGAGGCGTAATTTTAACCAATGTACATACACATCAGAAAGCTGAACTTGAAAATGTGTCCTCTGTATTTGATATAAACCATGCACCATTTTTAGAACTGAAAAGCTATTCAAAGCTTTATTTTTTTCCAAAGTTAGTTTTAATTCAGAGCTCTGCGTGAATGATGCGGATGAGAGCTGCCTGCCTTTCTGAATGTACCGGTCAGAGTGGTGGAAGGAACACTGAGGACGATGTGACATGGAACACAGCATTTACTGGCCTGTACTCAGGATGACCTGCCTGAGTCAGTGTGGCCCCACCAGCCCAAAGAACATTCACTTCAGCTCATGAGTAATGTCCCAACCCCAAAAAACCTTTTCATACCACACCCAGCCCAACACGTCCCTCTGGGTGAATCAGAAGATCTTCCTTGGGTTCTAACCACCAGGGGCTGAAAATACATCATAGGTAGAACCATATTAGGTCAAAGACATAACAACACACCCTTTTAGGGCACGGAAATTAATTCTTTTTCATACATCATACTTCCTGGCTTTATACTCATCTTCAAAACTCTGAGACAGTTGCTTTCCCTGTCTGGGTTGGTAGAAGTTGAAAAATTCTAGACTCATCTGTTTTACCTCCATGTCACACCAAATTAACTCTAATGGCAGACAGATGTCAAAAGGGGGAAACCCCAACACTTCTAAAGTGAAAAAAAGATCAGAAAGTACCTGAAGTTCTACCGTGAACTGTAAGCCATTCCTGCACCATGCTACCTGAGTCCATGGTACACTAATTAATAATCAGTAACATGTGCTGTGCATAGAGCTCTTGAAAATAACAGAGGTGTTACACAGGTATTTCCAGATGTGACAACTGTATCAGGAAAGGACTGTCCAGTTTTGCTTAACTCTCGAGGATTCTGCAGTTGCCATGAGAGTGATCCAAGTAAAAAGACAGACATTCCCCATAAGATGGAGATCTGAAAAGTCTGAAGTTTGTTTAGGAAATGATTCTTTCTCTTTCAACACTAGCCAGATTTTTTTGACAGCCAGAGCTTTTATAGAAACATTGTCTTCATGACAATGGTCTCCTAAAGCTATTCTGAACCAAATGCTGCTGGCATGAACACAGAAAATCAGTACCATACAAAACTGACATGGTTTTTGTGTCTGGAAAGTTTTAAAAGGCCCATCATGATCTCCAAAGAAACAGTATGGGCTCACCTTGTACCTGAGGAAGATGAAAACACCACCAATACAAAAAAAGAGGTAGCAAGTACATACCTGGAAGAGAGATTTACATCAGGTGTTCAGCCTAATGGATAAAGTGGCTGAGGACTTCTGGCATCATTATCTGCTCTGAAAAGCCAGACTCCTTCATGATGAGTCAGCTCCTGCCTTACCATCTTCCACACCACGTATATTGTCTGTACATATTTAAGTTGTGTATTTCTAAGTCTCTGCAGACATCTCCCCTCTCTTACATTAATTACAATAGGAAAACTGATGTGCTGTCATAACACTAGTCATCCTACTCTTCAGGAACACCCTGGCTGTGGACACTAGGCTTTCCCTGTATTAGGTAAAAGACAAAGCTGCTTACACTCCATGCATCTGCTAAAACAGGGAGGCTCAAATGGGGAAACGATCTGTGCTGAGAAAACATGTGAAGCACTCTAAGGAAGAGACACTGAAAGAGCAGAATGACTTTTTCACTTGATCACCTTAGGCAAAGAAACAAAAAGAATTTTCAAAAGAACAAAATCAAAGGGAAAAGGACTTAAAGGCTTTTTCACCGACTTTTCTAATATTCCACATGAAGTGTTAACTTCCCATCTATCTCTTTTAAAAGCTAGGCAGAAACCATTACACAAAAATGAATCTGGCTTCATGTTCTGCACCGCCAAACTGCAGCTATGAATGTGTCTCAGGTAGATTCAATAGAATTATTGTCTTTTAAATCAAGACAATGGAATTCAAATCTCATGTTTTCAAGCTAATCATGGGATGTAATTCTGGTTTAAAATTTGCCATAAGATTACTACAAAAATTGAAGATTTTTCTGCCACTGAACTATTCCACACCTAAACCCTTTCTTCCTAATAAAACTTAGTGCTGGGAACAAAATAATAGTTTTAAAGATACTTTCTTCTCCTTAGTGAATAAGGTTAAGTCATATCAAAACATAATGACATATCAAAGAGATGGTAGTGGTGCTAGTCCGTCACAAAACTCTCAGCCTTTTTTTTTTTTTTAGTCAGGTGGACTCCTCCTTATATGCATAAGCAAAATGGGATTAGCTAAAGCAAATTCCCTTTGCAAAAACTTTAATGTCTCCTCTCTTTCTGGGCAATTTCAGCAAAGAGGTGTTTTGGAGCCAGCTGTCCCTCACTAGCAGGTAAACCTATTGCTAAGATGGCAATTTCTGTGGGAACCTCATGTTTAAATACTGCCGCCAAATAATTTATTCTCCATTCCAAGAAGCTTTACAAAGATATGCAGCTTTACAAAGGTGTCAAGATGGTTTACCCCTTCATGCACCAAAATAACATGCATGTACTGCTACTTCAAATCCAAATAATTGTCTGGTTTACTTGTAACTTCTGGCTGTCTCTTCAGGGAGAAAATTCTTACCATTCAGTAACAGATCATACCACAGACTGTACAAACCCAGAATACAGATAACCACATCATTCTCATAGGGAAGAGCAAGCAAAAAGCATTTAAGTGATGGAATTCCACACAGGTTTCTGGAAATCTCTGAAAAAAAATCTTATTTTAAGAAGAGCAGTAGCAAAGATGCTGAAAAAGAAAACCATGCAAAATAGATGAAAATAACTCACTTGGCTCTAGTCAGATGAAAGTATTTTAGATTGGACAGCAGCTTTATTGCTGCCTCAGTGGGGGAAATCCCCCTGCCTATAAAAGGCCCAAATGAAGTACCAGTCTATTGCCCACGGGACACAAGTTATGTATATTGAATAAACCAATTTAAGTAGTAACTGTTTGCAAATCCTAATGCAACAAACAGGCTTCCACTTTAACTCTTATTACCCAAAAACCAAAAAATACTAAATCCTTGCTCTCAGGACCCCACTCCCACCCTGTAAGCAATTAACACCGAGTGAAAATGGGCAATAGGTTGGGCTCAGCTCCCACCTCTGCTGCCTGCTTCTCCATCTCCTCCAGACCAGCACCTCCCCTGCTCCCCCACCTGGGTGGGGCATGCTCCAGCATCCCAGCACTAAGGTAGATGCAAGCAGGCAGAAGTAATCCTCCATAACCACCTTACAAACATCAGCAGCTCTCTTCCAGAAAATCTGGGGTTGAAGAACCAAAACTTTGTAAGACAGTGGGACCAGGTAAGAAAGAATCTTAAAAGGCAGCATGAACTCTGAAAAAAGCTGACCACAAGAACAGCACTGTACAGAAAAGTGTTTATTGAGAGTATTGTTGCCTGAGAATTGTTACCATTTCATCAGCAAAAGCCGTGGCAAAAGAAACATGTCATTATTGTCATCCTGTCCCAAAACCTGGTCCGTATGTCAGCACTGGTCTCTCAGCTGGTTGCTCAGCTCCTGAAGTTCAGCAATCATGTTGTCCATAGCTGTCACCTCATCAGCTATCTCACTGTGAACCTCATTACTTGTTACATCTATGAAAAGTTGCTGCACAACAAAAAGAAATAGTTGTAAGTACTTTACAAATAAATAGCTTTAAAAGATACATACAGTTTCTCTGTTTCAGGATTGAGACAAAATACAGGAAGCTCATCATCTCTATACTGCTTTTCATATTTTTGTAAACTATGATGGTATCTCTCTCTAAGAAAAGGCCATTTTGTGGCTAATAAACAGAAGTTATGCCCATACACATATAGGTACATATCCTGCATATAGACATGAAATCTGTGCCACACACCTGATATTGTGCCAAAAGGGTCAAATCCTCCCGTGGATATGGGGTTTCTGCTCTGACCTGACTGCCTACGCTGACTCCTGATTCCATTGAAAGTAAAGGACTTTTTCATGAAACTCAGATTAGAAGAGCATCTCACATTCTGTCACTGCAGTTTATAAGCCCACCTGCTGATAAATTAGTTGTGAATTTTAATGACCATTTTCCCCAGTGTCATATTCTGTTGCTTCATATTCTCCAAAACCTCAAATAAATATTTTTTAACATTTGATGTCAAGACATGCATGGGTGGACGCATTCACCTGTGTGTAATTAAATTATACCAGAGAAAACAAAACACTACCGAGTAATAAAAATAGATTGTTCATAAAGACCTTAAGACATTACCAGAAACATACCAAAAAAAGCAGCTAACTCGTGAGCAGTCATAATCTTCATCTGTTTAATACTGAGGCTGTGTGAAGTACCACTACACAGAAATATGGGGAAGGGGGGACACCCAAAAATATGTTTTCCCTTCATTATGTAAAGGGAGAGTGATTCACACTTCATTGGACACAAACACAAAGCCTACATTTAGAGACAAAAACAAACTGAGAGAACAAAAGTTGCTCTGGAGTACATCTGTACATCATTATAGCATAAAACATAATGGGACAATACAGATATGTATATAAACAAAAATGTACTTAAAAGGCTTGAACCAAGGTATTCAGTGTGCCTCAAAACAATGTTGTCACTGAAATAAGAAACATCTTATACAAAAATAGGAACACAGTCATGCCACAAGTACAGAAACTTCTCTGACTTTCAGCCCAAAAACCTCACAGTGGGAGAGTGACAGAAAAGTTTGGTTCCTTCTGGTAAGACAGCTAAATAAATCAGGATGATATAATTATTTGCTCTTTCTTTTTTTTTTTTCCCCTCCATACTCAGAGAAACCTATTCAACTAGGGACAGCCTGGGGAAGTTTCAAGCACCATCATTCTTTGGGCTTTGTGCCCCATGTTTCCCCAAAACAGTGCTCACATTTCATACATTTACAATGCACCTCCAGAACATTTCTCTTTTCCAGACCCCACCTGTCAGATCCGAATGATGCATCGGGGCAAGGACCAGAAGAGAGCCCACTGTGCTATTTGCCACAGCATGTGACTGCCCAGAAGGCTCTGTACAGAAAAGAGCCCACTAGCAGCACATTTCTGAGCTGCAGTCTTCAGCAGATTGTGGGTGCTTAGTGAGTCTGGCACAACACAGGAGCTCAAACGTCAAGAGATGGAGATCCCAGAAGCAGTGACATTGTTTCACCTGTTCTACTTACTTGTTCCAATTGCATGTCCTGACTACAAAATTTTGGAATTTTATCTTGCAAAAGTCATTTTCACTGTTCTTTCATTACTTCTGAAATCTTAATTACTGAGTTTGCTCTTAGCCCATTTTTAAAGTGCTTTTTTCAGTTGAAATTAAAAATGAAAAAAAAAATCCCACACTAGTATTGACTCACAGGACAGCAAAATGAGAAGCACTCAAGCTTGGACAGGCCTAAACAGTGCTAAACTGTTTGTGCATAGAATCTGACAGAAGATGACTGAGTTTTTAAACTACAACATGCTTTGAAAATTCAATATGACTTCAAATTAAAAATAAGATGGCATCTTGGAAGGGATGCAAAAC
This sequence comes from Aleadryas rufinucha, assembly GCA_013397815.1. Lineage (NCBI taxonomy): Eukaryota > Metazoa > Chordata > Aves > Passeriformes > Aleadryas > Aleadryas rufinucha. Next base: position 424,658 of record VZTH01005161.1, read on the forward strand.
CACTGAGTTCACATAAAATGCTTAGTTTCTAATATGACAGTTTTCTCAGAAGTACCATAAAACTGTTAGCTGCCAATAATACAGATGTTCATTTAATTAATGCCTTTGGAAATTAAAATATAATTTACTAGACTCATACATTCTTAATTTTTCAACTATTGCATGATCTTTCATAATATAAACTACCTGTACTCGTATTCATATAATTTATGACATTTAGTGCTTTCTCTGCAGCAATACTCAGTCTATGCACCCTTTTTAAAAAAACTAAAATAATATTTTGTGAATAGCAGCAAAACATATATTGTGCCTTTTTTCAACACATTCCAAAGTCTTCCCTATGGCTGTGTCTAAAAGCAGAGTTACAGATCCAGCCTATGTTTGCTTATGCAACTTTTCTAGGCTTTTATCCTTAAAATCAAAGGACTTCAGTGAGCCAAGTTTAGCACACTGACGATGAATCAACACTTCGTAACACAAGCCCACATTATAAAACTTAAGCTCTGTGATTCACAATTGCTAACTCCCCTTCACAGGCAGGAAGAATCCCTCTTTAAAACAAGATGTGTATTTTAAGAGAAAATGTATGATTCAAATATGATGACTTTTTCAAGTAATTAATATCTGAATTGGTAGGGTACCCACAAAAAATAACTGATTAAAAATTAGTTCTGTCTTTTAATAAATAACTCTTTAGAAAACACTTGAAGTGATGCAAAGCAATCCTGACACATTTTGGTCCTTTCTGCAGGTTTAGATCCATTCTTTCTGAGACTGCCCAGCTTCTCCCATGACTACTCACATTAAAAACAGGTCTTTGAAATGACTGACTGCTTTCAAACATTCAAATCTGTCTGCCCAACATTGTAAGTAAAATTCTACCTTACCCTAAAATGTCAATGCTGCCTCTTAGACTAGTATTGCAATCAAAGCCTAGCAGGAAGAAGAGAAACAAAAGTTTACTTAAAACTGGAATCCTTAACAGCATAGAGATGAATATCCACCTGATGATGCACTGAGATAGGCAGGTATCGTTTGATCCATAATTGATTCAAAACAGAGAAATTCTGGCAACAGAACAAAGAATCCTAGCTTTCAAAGAAAAATTCCTACCTTTCAAACATTCCTACCTTTGCCTTGGATGACAAGCCACGTAAGTTGAGCCGAGCTGAAGAAAGTATCTGCAAAGCTTCCTGACGATTAGATTTGTTCTTGCTGCATTTTATAGCCACTAGAATCCAAACACAGAAGGACCCCAAAACAAAAAAGCATTACCACTCTAGCAATAATCTTTGACCAGAAAACATGTAATTAAAGATCTTGATAACCTCCACAATTTTAAATGTAATATCCCCAAAAAGAAAAACAAAGAAAAAACAAAGCCAAGTAATTTTGAGAAGATAACTCTAAACTCAACAAGTATCTGTATCCTTCTTAAACATAAATATCACAGAATAATCTTACTAAGTTTCATTCATTTCCTGACTGGCACACTCAATCAAACAATTTATGTGATGATCTCAGAACTGAGATGAACTGCAGATGCATTTTCACTTGCATTATGAAAATGCTAGATCATGAAATTAATTGATTCCATGTTTACCAGTCATACATTTACCGACTCACCCTACATAATTTCTGCCTCATTCCAAGTATATTTTTGTATGCAGTATCAGGATGATACTCTGTTACAGGACTCCTAATAGGAGGAATAAATACAACAGGTAAAGTAGAATATTATTTTGCCACTAAGCTTAATAAATATTTGCTACACTCTTCATGAAAAATAAAAGTTCTCTTCAGGTAGAACATACCATGTGCAATCTCTATGGCTCCTTTCACCACTTCCTTAAAAGAAGAAACATCCTTCTCCCAATCACTTGATTGAATTTCACATTTATGTGCCTTAGTGAGATACTGCAGTGACTGCAAGGAGGAAAAAAAAATTATTAGTGTGTCAAAAAACCAACTAGGAAACTAATTTAGTTTTAAGTATCTATGAAATTAGTGGTCAATCCAGAAAATGAATCTATCTTTACTATACTCAATTTCCTGTGAGTTGGAGTAGTGTCCTTCTCTGCAGCAGTAAGCACCAGCTGTAACACAGATGTTCTTCACCAATATTGCAGCTCAAGTATGAGAGGCACATAAAGTAACATGTGTCTAATTTTTATCTTTTAAAAATCTGTCTAGACTGATGGATGTGACCATGTTTGCCAAGTCATCACAATTAAATGCACATGAAAAAGAGAAAAAATACTTGCATTCACACTTCGAACAGCAAATTTGTATCTACAAAAATGATAACTGAATACATCAAAGCTTTCTTCCTGTATATGTAATCTTGGGAAATACACATTTTACAGATGTAGCTATTAGTTGCTGTACTGCTCTGGTTGTCAGTGTGAACAGGAAAAAGAAAGTAAACACTATGGAAGGAGGGTCCCATTAAGGAAAAAAAAAAGAAAAAAGAAAAATTTTAGCAGAAGAAATTAATTCTTGCTTTTGAATTTTGGTTTCTTTCTACAGCATCAAAAACATGAAACAAACACATGCCAGAAGTTACATGGTTTTGGTTCAATGACAAGTCTCCAGCTATCTTTTTAAAGAGTTGAAGTATAATGTAAAAGAATAAAAAAATATCAGTGGGGTACATATACATGAACAAAGACTTCTGAATTTGGGGGTTGTCACCCCAGAAACTTCCACCTTCTCTCTCCCACCAGAGTTCCAATCATTATGGCACAAGTGACTGAACTGCTTATGCTGCTGTAAATGGCAATAAAGGGATATTAAGTCAAACCAGAATGAATTAATTTTTTTTTCATAATAACCTAGGTTGTAACTGGTAGTAGCTCTGACAAGAAGAGGCAAGAATTTCCAAGAGAAGGAACAACAGTTTTTACAGCAGTCTGATTTCAGTCTGCATGTGTCTGAGTCAGAGCAGCAAATTAGGGGGGTTTTGCTGACAGATGTCAAGGAGGGGAAAGAATTCAAAGTCTTGTGGGCTGTTTGTTTGCACTTCTGGAACCTGGATTTATCCTGAAAGGAAACAGTTATGAGCTGGGGAAAGTTCAAGGAACAGAAGGGATTCATAGCCTGGGATGGATCAGCAGGAAACTTGAAGGCTGGAAAGATTCCTCAGAGGGAAAGGTGTGGACTGGACTGCATTCAGCATAGGGAAGAAAGAAGTACTGAATGAGGTGGCAGTTCAGATGTATTGAAGTGTGAGAGTAAATATATGCTAAGCTAAAGAAAAAAAACCAAAATAGAACCACAAACCCAACACTTCAGTAGTTTTACACTCCTAAATTGCAAACCTTGTCTGACTTTGATTCAATTCACAAAGCACTGTTGTGAACTGTAGACTCTAGTGATTCATGTGGCATCAGATGTATCAGCAGAACAGAAAAGAAAAAAAAACCCAGCAACCAAGCCACCCTTTAACAATAGCCAGACATACAACATTGTTCTTTCAAATGCAATGTTAGGAACAAAATTGGTTATATATAATTAAACCTGCACTAAATAAGGTGCAGAATGGAAGGGTATGGAGTAAAGGTCAAACCCTACATTTGTAAGGAGGTACGCGGCACTTTTAAAGGTCTGTTCCCATCTCTTTGTCCTTTGATGCCCAGTATAGTAAATAATGTCCTTTTAGAATTCATTGACCTTTTGCCTAATAAATGTGGGTGGAAAACTGCATCTATACATCCAGAATTTTTCTACACATACAGCTATATTCACTGAATACCTGAGTGACCCATGATAGTGCTTGTGGCAGTAAAGCAAATGAACACTGGTTCTATCATTTTTACTTCATAATATGGTATCAGAAATCAGTGATTATTTGGTGTATTGCAAATTAATTTTTACACTGTAAATTAATACATGCTGTGGCTGTAGGCAGTTTTGCTCTTTTATGATCTGCATCTATGGTACTGTCACACCAGGATATTTGGATACACATGTAAGCATACCTAAAGTATTTATAAACATCATTCCATCTCACAGGGCAAGCTAGACTGTAAGTGTGTTCCATAACCAGTCTGATGAGGAAACACAGTTAAAGTACTGTCTACTCTACAAATTGAAACCATGTTTTTAACTGGGTTAGTAAAAAATACTGTGATGTAACCAGATTCTGAAATGATTACATTCATAGTATAGACAGGGCCTCTGCTGCTTTGCATGTCTGAGTAAGAATTTGAGGATATATTACAGGATATTGCAGTGTCTGTATTTCTGCATTCTAAATAGGCCAAATCCCTTTTACTGTTCGGCTGCAAAGAAAAATAAGGAAGACAAAAGGGAGGAATTGGCGGTATAATGGACACCAGCAATGACTAAACAAGGCTCTTCACAGGGCAGAGCACAAAGAGATAATGAGCAAGGCACAAATGATTATAAATTTAAGCCCACAGGAATATGATTTGTAGGCCTAACCATCTTCCTTGCTTGACATCAAGCAATCCTCCAGACAGGCATTTTTTGCCCAGGCCAAAGGCATACCCCCATTAGTGAACACATACTGAATGCTGACTTTGTGCATTTTCAACTTCAGAGAAGATCTGATAACCCATAACTATTTTTGAAGTGTGCAAGGCTATTTGAACTTTTTGAAATCTAATATCAAATGCAAAGCACGCTCCAGCATACAACAAAGTAAACACTTCTAGAAGTGCAGAGTGGTTATTCTGGAAATGCAGTCAACTTAATTTCTTGGGAAGTGATAAGGACAAGAAATGGAAGTTAACATAGCAAAACCAATGACAAGTAAAGAGAAACCAATGGTTCAACAGACTAAGAATTAAATAGCATAATTTAATTCCATTTTAAGCTAATTAAGGACAAAACATTTCTACTCTGGGTACTCTGACTGTGGTATAGATAATTTTAAGTGCATTTTCCCTTAGTGATTGCAAAGACCACAGATGGCTTATGCCACTACTGGATCATGCCTTTAAGATGCATTTTTTTTTCAGAAGCTGCAATATCCTATCTTCAGAATCGAAGATTTCAATTAAAAACAAAGCCAAAACCCACACCACCATTTGATTATAAACATTAGATTGTTGCCAAGAAAAGTTTCAGAATACAAATTCAGGACAATACATATGCTGTGATAGGATGTTTTAAAAGGAAACACTGGTAAAAAAAAAGAGATTTCTTTTTCAAGTCCAAGAAAACTGATGTAAAACATCTTGCTCCTGTTGTAACAAAAATGTGTGCTGTAGGAACATGAAGAAAAGACAATGAGCTTATAAAAACACTAAAGCAAAACAGGTCTGGAACAAGAGCATGTTCTATTATAGCACTGTAGTTTTTACCTTTTCAATATCTTCACTGCTATCATTCTCTCCATTTCCATAAAGTTGGGCATAAAGTCTCCAGATTGCCCCATCATTTGTCACTCGTGAAGTGACTCTGCCCAAGAGCTCTTGCACTTTCCCCTTCAATCCACTTGATATCTCTCCAGCACGATCTGCCAGACCATCCACCACTGCTCGGACTAGAATAGCCAGTACCTTAAAAAAGCAGAGTTTTTATTTCAACTCAAATCAACGTCAGTATATACAATGTTATCTGTAATACCTGATCTCCATTAAGGATTGTGCCATATGACAAGTATGGAATTTACTAAGAAATACACAGAGTAATTCAACTGATTTAAACCTCACCTATGAGATTCTATGTTGGTGAAGGTAAGGAGGCCAAAAATCTAAGACAGAAATTTGGGTAAAGGAAATAGTGGCAGTATCTTAGAGGTATTTTCACCTTATAATACAATTATAAAAAGATCGGTAAACAGGCTGGGCCAAATAAATTCAGGTAATGGAAGACACTTGTTTACAGGACCTCTATTTAACAACCTGCAGAAGGATGCACAGTGGATAAGATGGAAGCTGGAAGGCAGTGGAATACCACCTTGGGATTCTCTGTTTTTAATGCACTTCTGGTGAATTACTAGTCAAATCAGTTCCATCAAACTCTCCTACAAGTACTCATTAGAGGCCATGCTTTTCGAATCACTGGCTTGAGAATGTGGGATCTGACCTGCAGAAATGCTGAGCATGTGCAGCTGCTGGTGGGAGCTTGGTTTTGCATGTAATAAATGCTACATCATACCTGTCTTTTTGTCACAAAATGGACACTGAAAGCTAGAAAACAGTGTCACTTTGCCTCAGTTTCTCCTCAGCAAAATGAGTAAGAGCAAATGTAAATCAAGGCAGTAGATCATATGATAAATTAGAAGAAAATAAATTCCAGAAAAGCTGTGGCTTATCAAGTGAGTAATACCTGTTCTGTGCAGTGCATGAGACACAGAGACTGGGGAAGAAAAAAGGATGAAAACAGAATGGAAGCTTTATAAGGCTTGCATTCAAGATAGGCCAGTTGTCGCACAAACACCTTCATGCTGGTACCTCCTAACTTGTGAGCCTGTCATTTGGTAACTTTAATGCTTCAACATTTTTGTCCATGTGATACTAACACTTACAATGAAACCACACTCATAGCAATATTAATATCAAGACAGAAATACAACTAACTTCAAAGATGACTTGTGAATAGCTGCAAACCCTACAAATACACCACTGCTCTACTAAAAGTAGAACGGGATGCATCCTCACAAATCAAGATGCAGTTCACCAGCAGAAAGTAATGCAAAAATTATGACAGTAACAAAGTATATTACACTTAGTATAAAAACACACCCAGTTTAGCATTTGTGATATGTCATTTTCCTAAAATAACTTTTCCTATAAAGAATAACTCAATTAAAATGCATCCCAAAAAATAATGAGTTTTATCAGACATAGAAAATTTTTGGCAGAACAAGCCAAATCAATTAAAATGGCTGATAATTTTATTAAATAAATCTCAGTAACAGAAGAAGTGAAAACAAATATACACCTACCTGGTATCTTTTCAGAATTAATGATATCATAGTAACATCTAAACATAAGTTAAACAGCTCCCCTCTTGTCCACCCCAAAACCATAGCAGTAGCTTATATTCCTTTATAAAATGATATGACAAATTGTCAGTTCCTTCTTTTCAAGATCTCTCAAGAGTCACTTAAGATAACAGAAAATATAATCAACTATTAATAGTTCAAAAGTTCTGAAATTCATGTTATATCCATGATTTGGAATAGCCATCATTAACCAGGTCTTCCATAATGATTTGCTAGAAAAACACCAGCAAGTGTTGCTATTTCCATTACTACAGCAGTGTAATAAAAAAACGTAAGAGGTGCAAGAAGAAACACTAAACTATGCTCTCTTTTGACAAGGAACTAGAACCAGTCCTAAGGATTCATACATACATGTATGTCTTCTCAATCGATTTCTCAGGGTAACAAAACTCATGTGAATATCAGATATAATCATCAAAAGTTTTAAAGCCAATAATATTTTGTTTGTAGATGAAAAAAAAGTTTTCTTAGTCAGTAGGATATAGCAACTGCAAAACTACCCCTATTCCCATAGAGCCCTGGTTTTGCTTACACTTTTATCATAATAATCAATTTCCTTTTTTTCCATCATGTAAACTCTGGCACTACAGCAGTTAAAATGAAACTAGATTCAAGACCTGGATTAAAGGGTCCATTAAACAGTAATGAATCATTAATGCTACTCAGTTGAGCACATTTGTTAAATAAAGTTATTTCAAACTGCAAGTGAATTGTGCTAATCATCAAAAAGTATTAGCAGTGTGGCAGAGCTTTGCATTTTAGGTTGCCATAAGTGTTGAAATTTGTATCTTTGAGAGATTTTAAAGTGCCACACATACTAAACTACCACAGCAATGCTCTGTTGACGCAAGATCCCAAACAAGCAGTAGAGGATTTTTTTGGTTGGTTAGTTGGTTTTTTCTCATGCCTCTTTTAATGAACTTGGCTCCATATGACCAGAGAGTTCATGTTTAGTATGACATCACACCATCTGCATTCCTCCTTCCCCATTGCTTTTGTAATGTGTTTACTACAAACTGAACAAAAGACACCGTGAGACAAAACCTTAGAAATAAACCAAGCAATTTATAAATGCTGTGATTTTCATCAGTTAATCTCATTTCACAATTGTTCTCCAAACAACTCTTTTAATATAAAAATTCTCTTGGTCAAACAATTTTTAGATGCTTCACTAATACTAATCAAACTTGACAGTGCTCATGAAAGAAGAGAACCCTCAGATACCAGATCCAAAATGACAAATCTGCAGTCTGTGAGCTCTCCCTATTCCCCTTCCAAATGAAAGATTTTATAATAAAGACAATTGTCATTAGTGAGCTACTTAATTGAAGTAGAGCTCCAGAAATTATTAATTCCTACCCTTGCTCTTCAAAATCCCCTTGGAACATGCTCTTGTGGCCTTTTGTTAGAAATGGTTTGGCAACATGAACTGCTGAAATGAGGATGTTACTTGATGGAAAGGGTACCAGAAAAACTTTGCTAGAATCTCAATAGCACAGAATTGCAAAGTGGAACCCTTTGTCCATACTTCTGCATTCATAATCTTTGACAGCACATAATGAAGATACGGTTTCTGGAAACAGTGTATCTAAACAGCTTTTCCAACCACAAAATAACTTTGTTATTCACAAGACTGCAACATTCCAAGTAAAAAAGGTTGATTGCCTCCACGAGCACGCATGTGACGGAAAGTAGTACAATCAGCAGTTTGGGGTACATTTACTAGCTCATACCAATAATTCAGACACCAAATTAATGATTATAATAGGTAAGGCTTTCTCCTTGGGTACCTTTTAGTGACTGATTTAGTAGCGGAAACTACGGATAATTCACTGAGCCTTTATATTTTATTACATAACACGTATATCAAAGGTTTTCCAGGTATATTTCTTAGCTTCATGAACATTAAAAGATGTATGGAAATGTGAAGAATTTTAAGAACCAGTAAGGAGGGAAGGTAAGAACGTGTGCTTTTAACATTTACATACAATGCTAGCAAACGGAGACTTTTGAAACGGCCCTTTGCTGTAATCTTTTACTGTATTGTTGCTCATTTATAAAGAGCCCTTTAGCTCTTCCTTGTTCAATTCTATCTGCAGAATGTATGCATACATATCTTCAAGCTTTGTGATATCATGATCTCAGAACCTTTGCCATAGGGCTGACATCATTAAATAACTAGAACAGAACAGAAGCAAAATTTCCCAAACCTGTGTTCTCTACTCAGAAGACTGGCACAAAGGACAACAATGGCCTAACAGAAATCACCAATAAGAATCTGAATGCTTTACTATTATTAGAAGAAATCAGTGATTTAAAAATATAACTTCATACTATTCTGAAATAAAATAAAAAAGTATGATATAACTACAGAAATCAAGAGCATTTCAAACTGTATATTCAATTGCACACTTGTAATTGATACATTCAGTCTCACAAGGGCTATTCTGCAACAATGATTATGCTAAAAGCAGTTGGTTTTCACAAAGAACTGGAATCAATGACTCAACTTGTTTCTTCCAATCCTGTGTATATTTATTTTTTTTTAAATTCCTTCCTTGTTTCTCACCAGTATGTCATGTAGCTTAGTAGTCTATCAATTAAAATCTACGATGACTACAAATACTAAATATAATCTGAGAGAAGATCATACTATGTTGAATGGAAACAACAGTGTATGTTTTCATTTACTCATGTTCACAATTTCACATTGCACAAGATGGTTATAGATCATCCCTATTTAAAACAGCCCAGTTGGAAAAAAGGAGAGGCTCACCAATTAATGGTGAACTTTGTAAACAATTTCAGCAGAAGCTTTTATTTTTATCTGCTTTTTTGTTTTGCTACGGAAATACTCTTCTCTTCCTTGTAAGATAATTGTTTCAAGCCAGAATTCTTTAATCAGGCTCTGAGGTTTTTCTTGGCAACTAGCAAAATCCTTCTAATTGAGGCAACTGTATTAGAAGTTATAATGAAACCCATAAAACACTTCACATATCAGAAGCCGAAGCTAAAATTAAGACACAAAAAGAATTTAAGGAAGATAGCAGATACACTTCTGTAAAAGTTCTATGAGAACAAGATGAAAAAAGTTATGCAACAAAAATAGAAATTTAATACAAGCAATATCCCCAAATACTTTAATAAAATATACTGCATAAAATTTGACAAATAACAGCAATAGGAGTCTGTATCATCTCCAAATATCTCAAATGGGCAAATATATGTAGAAACTTCTATTCTTAGTCAGCTGTCAGTCTGTTTAAAATGATACAGTAGATCACCCCTAAAAATGCTATTTTAAGTAGCAATTGAGAAAAAATTCATTGAAAAAAGCCAACCATCTACAAGATACTCCATGACAGGCCCCATCAGTACTTCAGTATTCTAGCTGCCAAACACACTAATCTTTACCACATATAACACAATTTTCCATAGACACTCTTTAGTGCCAAGAGAGTTTGAGACCTTTTAATGTTTAGCTACATCAAACCTCAAAGATTTTATTAATACAGAATGTTATCTTGTGCATGACTGGCTTTACTAGTAATAAGTATTGCACTCACATACAACTTGTTATTAAAAAGTAATGTGAAAAAAGTATTTAACATCTCTGCCCCCCATGAACATGAGATGGTTTCACAATCATAACTAATTCTACCTGTGCTCTCTCCTCATCATTGGACTCAAATTCTCAAGATCCAGGAAAGCTACTTTTACTCTTTTTATGGGACAAGAAACGAAACATACGCCTGGGATCCATGAGCAGCAGCAGCTGTTTCCTCTTACCCTGGTACTACACAATCTCCCTAAGAGCTCATAAGCTCTTCAACCAGATCTGCTAATTTTGCAAAGGCTCTTGGAGGTGTTTTACTACTCCCCTTGAGAGAGTCTTTGGCTTGCCTTTCAGATTCACCTTGCTATTTTCACTGAGTGTACAGGACCCTGCTTGCATCAGGACCTGGTTTCAGGCAAGATAATATCCCAGCTGAAGATGTTAAGGTAGCTTCTCTGGTTTTTGTTCAGAGCACACATTTACAAACACAAAATTTAACTGAACTTAACTGAACTACAGTGAAAGATGAGCAAAGTACCTCTTTCATTTTTCTTCGGTCTGGTTTATTAAGAATCAATATTATGACTATATAATGTATTCAATTTACTTTCAAAGGCTCATTTGTGGAATTTTCCAGCACATGAGAAAAGCTTCCCTTTCTTTAAACTACATAATTTATATTATTTCTGATACCGAGATATGCAGGAACAACATGGAAAGAAGGGGTAATGCACTGCATTTTATATAAAAATTGGTCTTAAAACTGCAAGGCTCATGCACGTCCTTTCACAAAGTCTGATACAATCTGGATGCAAAGGTTTTCAGCTTTGTCCAGTTTCATTTTAAGTATTTATTCTTACAGTCCAAATCTCCAAAACTTAAATCTCTTGCCTACATAACTTCATTGGCATGTGCACTATCATTACTGATACTACTATCAGCAGCTATCAGCAATCCCTCTGTTTCAGAAGAAAAATTAGTGAAGATATAGAATGACTAAATATGAAAACTTCCCCACCTGTGTATCCTTGTACTTTTCTCTTAAGTCCATGAGTCGGTGATAAGCTTTAATCGCTTCTGAAAACTCTCCAACATCTGTACTGGTGAGAAGATAGTTCTCCCATATTTGCCAGTGCTCATAGTTGCACTTGAGAGCTTCTTGGAGGGTTCGAAATGCTTTGATCCTAATCAATAACAAAAAAAAATAATACAAATTATTACAGAAGATTTTGACACTAAAATCAGTTGGCATAGTATCAACCAAAAACCTGCTGATTTAAAAAATCCCATTTAGAACACAGTGCGATGTAAAAGCTACTGTTGGTAATTTACAATACTGATAATCCCTTAATCTCTCTTGCAAACTATTTTGTATTAGTTCATACACAACAGTATGCTCTAGTTTGAAGTACGTAACTTCTCTTAGCTCTTGTAGTTATTTTTTTTACAAAAATTTATCATAATTGTGCTATCTATGTCAATATTGTCCTTTCCAAATTTTTAACTGGAACCATGAGAAAACAATCTTACTCATGCTGCAGTTGTAACACACATTAAACAATTAAAAGTCACTGAGTTCGTGACAGATGCAGAATGCTATTGACTTATTTAATCACACAGAGAGGAAGGTTACTTGACAGCTTTTTGTGATTTATTTTAAACATTTGCACATGGCAGACATGCATATCCAGGGCACAGAAACCCATCATTTTCAACGAGTTTTGTCCTTAGGTCAGCTGGAAGATTTACTTGCACTCTCTGCTCCCTGACGCTGTGCTGCTCAGTACAAATGTGTCAGAGTGGCCCCAAACACTACTAGAGTCCTTCTCCAATGGTGCTGCCCAAGGACCCATCTCATAGCGACAGGAGAAATTGTTATGGAATAAAGGTGGACAGCACAATTCCTATAAAATCATCATCAAGTTACAAAGCATCTTTATTTTTCCATATGGAACCAGTGCAGGCAGCTCTTGACCATTCCCTAACCAAAGGAGAGCAGTAATGGCATCCTCTGAAAAGAAAATGCCATCTGAAGAATATGTTGGTAAGGTTTGTGAGCTTACTGTTTAAAGCATTAAACGTACTACCAAAAGTTGCAGTAAATCTGAAACTATAAAATAGCTCTGCTAGAGAATGGGAATGATACGGCTCTTTCTAAGAGACTGAAGTGTACTCTCAGTCGGACAGTCATGATATGTAAAAAACCACAAAGGAATGGATTCCTTTAAATTAGGACTTGAAACGGACCTTTCCTAGGCAGGTAAAAAAATCTTCTTTGGGAAGGCATGACAATACATCTCTTCTTAATAAATATCATATAAAGATGGCCTGGTATCAAAATTTGCAGTTCACTTGTTCTCTTTAGCTCGAGTAAGTTGTTAAAAGCACTTTTTCTAAAGAAAGACAGCCCAAAGAAATTGTTGGTTGAGTTTCAAAAAGAGGGTCCAAGAAGAGTGTAAATATCCCAGCCAAGACAATATAATATCTAAGTAGTTGATCCGGCCATTAAAAGTTTGAAATAGCTTGGTCAGAGAAAAATGTAAATAACTGCCAATCTAAGGCCATGATATTAAAAGAGTTATCAAATACACACAAAGAGAGTGGACTGATAGAGCAAAATTATTTAAGAAGAACAGGTCATTTGGCACAGCTACAGCAGAACAGACCACATGCAAGAGCTTCCCATGTCCACTCCCCTTTCTGATCTATTGATAGATGTGATGCTGATGGGTAAATGCACCAACAGTTGAGTTTCCTCCACTGTTAACAATCTCACTAAGAGATTTCAGATCCCAATTTTGCTAGATTAAATTAGAAAAGAACACAGTCCTGTTCCTTCTGTGGATTTTGCTACAATGGAAGTTGGGATCTGCCACAGCTCTCTGACAGGCAGGAAGATGCTGTGCGTGACTCACGTATTGTTTCCACAACTGCTCCTCAGCATCTGTAAGGTTAGCCTGTATCATCTCCCCCATCTTCCTGAAAATTAGGAAGTTATCAGGAGGGCAGATGCCAATAAGATGGAAATGTGAAATGTAGTCAAGACACCAAAGGGATGGGATGGAAATAGTATTCCACGAATCATCACTCTTGCTATGTAATAAAATCCTCTAGATTCTCAAAACAAATCCCCTGTGTATTTAACCAATCACATAATGATGGAATATCCTTAACCAGGTAAGTCAATTCATACCCAGACAAGAAACAGCAGGCAGTACAAATGAGTTATCTGGTCTTGGAAACCAGGAAACTTTCATATGAAGGACAGAAGGCCAGTCCCAGTTTGTTCTGAGAAATCTGAAACCTAGATTTCAAAGACCTCCTGGCACACAGAGTAGTTTTCTGGTAAACCAAAGCATAGAGTCTGTTTTCACCACATTTTTCTAGAGTAAACTCAGAATATACAAAACTTGTGGAGTCTTAAAAAGGAAACAACCCCAAAAATCAACAAAACCCCTGTCCTTTGGGTGTCAGCAAGTTGCTTGCATACACTTTTCAAAAAAATATACTCATGTTTTATTTGTCTGTTGTGTGAGACTCTGCCAAGCCTTGGCCAAATGCACAGGCTCTGTGAGTGGGCCTGAATCAGAAGCCTGGTTGGAGTAAAGCTGGATTTTTTTTTTTGAGGGAGTGAAAGAAAACTATCAACCTAAATATCTTGTTTTCTCTTTTTTAAATCTTCACTCCATTTAATTTTTTTTTCTTCTGGCAGGATTGAAAAATAAGAATTTATGTATCCCCCCACAAATCATTCTCAAGTGTACTGCTATAGATATTCTCTGTTTTGAGAGAGAGTTAAACTAGCTCACACACAGTCTTGATCTATAAGTGACTACAAAATAATCAAAGAAGTTGCTATTCCACAGCAAGTACAGACCACATTTGGCTATCAGCACATAACATTCACTTAAAATTTTCTGTACATAGTTCCTATCTCACATGATTCCTGCAGGAAAAAAAGCTCAGAAACATGCTCCCATTTATTGCTTTTGCTACCATATCAAATAAGTTACAAGTTTTGTATGTACTTAGCATATTACATCACAAGAGTAGATTAACAATAATAAAATTCAACCAGTAAACTGAAATGAATCACTCAGTAGCTTCTCAGCCTTGTAGAAGATGGATAGAAAATTATTTTGATTAAAAATACTTTTATGAAACAAACATAAGCCAGTACACTGACCATCTGACATTTTGAACTGTATGGAAAAGAAAGAATTGCGCATACGAATTGTGCATACTGAAGGCACTGCTGAAGATGGAAGGAACTACTGAAAATAAAACAAGCTCTTGATTTCTATTACTTTTTAGCCTCGTGTGGTTATTTTAACACTTTAACTTCTCCTCCCTCCTGCTCCCATTGCCATATCAATCTCCTGAGTCCATATTTCTTCTCACTTTTCCCATGTATATTTATAAATTTATGCTTTTGTGCAAGTTTACTATTCTTTCTCTTTTTTTACTTTGCCTCCTGACTATGTAACCATATAAACTGATGTCAGATTTTGAGTAAAGTTTTTAAAAATAAATTATCTTATTCTTTTGTTTCATTCTTTGGTGACCAGTTATAATGCGAAAATTCTCAAATATTAAATTCTTCCAGGTAAACTTTTATTACATTGAGTTGAAATACGAAATACAAAATAAGAATGGCAGTCCACTTCGGTTAAAGCTTCTTGTATGACTCATGAGTGTTGAGGGAAAAGAACAAGGTAGCTAGCATGTGTGCAGATTTCCATCTGCTTTCGTATATAAAAACCAAACTGTCTGGTTTTCCCTTAAATCTACTGAGGATAATATACTATGAAATTACATAGGTCTGAATATATTGTTTGCTTGAAATGGACCTATGTTCTTAACTTCATGGTCAAAGTTTTTATTATTCATCTTTATTATGAATGTTTTGCACTGGTTGTACTTACTATATCATAAATACTTCTAAAAAGAAAAAAGTGTAGAGAGAGGCTGCTACTTGAATAAAGGTTACAAAATTATTTCCTGTAAAATAAAATAACTCCCAGTGATTCAACCTGGGAGAGAGAACTGAAGGGCTAAGAATTACAAAATATGAGTTAAGCACATTATAATAGTAAAAACCTCAAAGTCAAAAAAAAGGGAATCACAATTATTTGATTTGAAGCAATATCTTCTAATTCTTTTGAAGTACTTACTTCTGTTTTAATCTGATATAAGCAGTTGATAAATTGTTCCAGGCCTCAGCATTCTGGAAGGATAAAATGAGAAGTACCAAAAACTTTACTCACTTACATTGTGGTTACTTGATAAAAATACAGAAGTGAAACTACTGCCAAACATCATTGATTTTGCTAATCACACATATTGACACATACCTTCTACATAGCAGTTAAAATATTACATTGAAATAGAAATTATTATATTAAAATTGAAATACATAAATAAATATTTGACTACATCAGCAACAATCAGGTATATAAATATCAATTCACTGCCTTGTGGTTGCAATACACTAAGTCAGCTCTTGCCTTCAGTCTCAGCTGTAAACAAGCATTGTGTTCTAGGATCTAGCTGGGGTGGCTGGAAAGGTCAGTAGTGCTCCCAGCAGCTCATCACTTCTCACTAGCTGGAAGCTATTTAACCTGCACCACTCTCTGTTACTGGACAAAAATGATCTGATGTCCCCTAAAGCACCTCAGGTAAAACCAGCAGAGATGTGCAGAGATGATTCCTGCCCTTCGCCTGACACTGCTGTAAATGTGAAGACCCATCAATGAATTCAGCAAAGTGACAACTGGAAATGATCTAAAGAACAGAATCTGAGCACTGCAATGAAATGTACTCTGATACTGAAGGCTATCCTCAGGCTTAAGGAGCATTTAACTCACGCTGGGAAACCTTTCCGAGACTTAATTCATGAAAATGGTCACTACATTGCTACGGCTGCAGCTGTATAAAGACAGGTTTTGCCTCCAACTGAGAGCCAGTCCAGCACTTTTTACTCATAAAAAACCCACCATTAAACCCATTGAGAAGTCAGCTGGCTTGGTCATGTGAATACAATTAAATACAGGCCCTAGAGAGATAAGTGAACTCAGTTTTAGTATCTACTTGGACGCAAATTTACTGTACTGAACAACAACAAAAAACCAATATATAAAGTAAGAATTCCATTTAAATACAGGGTTGTCTGTATGTACATTTTTTCCCCTCAAGGAAGTTATTGCATTTTATAATAAAGAAAAAAGAATACTCTGCCACCTCTCATTGCTTTCTCATTCTTTTCCCCAAGGGAAAAGAATGAATAACAACAGTTTCTATTGAGTAGATGGCATTAACTCTAAGCAAGCAACAAGCTGACAGTCAGGCCTTCTGGCAAAAGTATTGTCAGTGTATTCCTCAGGTAATTCAGCTGGCATCTCCACTCTCTCAATGCACATTCAAACAACACTATTGGACACATGCATGCCTTGCATCCTGAAAAAATGGCTAAGCTCCATTCTCCCTGTGCTCCTGAACTACTCAGTTACAAATGTACCTGTCATACATGAACTTGGCTATTTTTTTTTTTTCAGGAGAATTCAATTACTTAGAGGACTAAATATTTTAATTTAATTTTTGTTTTATCTCTTTTTAGTTCTCCTCACAACCTAGCATAAAGGAATTTTTCAAATATATTTTAACATTCACACATTCATACTTGGACAAAGTTAAGTACTGGGTAAGTACATTGTTACAATGCTTCATGACAAAAATATATCCTTCATGCACAAGTTTAATTTATTCAAAGGGCTAAGGTCTAAACAAGTTTTTCATTATTGCTTTGTTTTTTATAATGAAAACATCCTTGCTGCTTTTAGATAAGCCATCTGAATAGCTTGTTCAAAAGTACATACATCTGGTTCCAACGTCACACAGCGCTGAAATGCTTTGGCAGCACCTTCATAGCCTTCTAAAGCAATGTATGCACAGCCCAAGGAAAACCATACACCTAGCTGGAGAGAAAAAAATTAATGGTTACATAGAGACATGGATATTTCAGCACAAAAAAAAAAATTTGGCCTGGATGAACAAATACACAACTCTTGTAGATTTTTACCTGTCTTCAGCTAGAATAGTATTGTACTGGAAAAAATAATATCCTATACGCTGATTAGAGAAAAACTTTAGGTTCAAAGTTTTAATAAATATGGAGAAACAAAGGTGTTGACTACATGAAGATCACTTAACCATTTGTGAAGTTCTCTTTAACAATCTATTTTCATTTACAGAAGAAGGAGATAGTTATTTAGAGGTTTGCATATTTTGCTTTAACTTATGAAAAATCCACATTCACTTTATACTATTACAATTAGGTCAAATGATAAACACTAGAAAATGTTCTTCAAGGTAATCACATTTTCACAAAAACATCACAAAAAACATCTCAAATGACCAAACATGAACAGTTCAAAATTCCAGTTCTTTCTACTTGTCAGAATATCAACCCTCTCGAATTTCTATCACAATGTTTAGAGATAGAAATGTACTTAAATAATGCCTTGCACAGAGAGCAGAACTTTACCAGTTCAGTAATCTTGCATTTAAAGTCTTTACTTGTTACAATCAAACACCTCTCATCAATACAGATTCAATCAGGGAGGAGAGCTCAGCACCTCCCTTCTCCACTCCCTCTTCTCAGGGAGCTGTAGAGACCAATGAGGTCATGCCTCAACCTCCTTTTCTCCAAATTAGACAAGCTTGAAGTCCTCAGCTGCTCCTATCAGGATGTTCCTTCCAGTCAGCCATTTCTCCAGCTTTGTAGCCCTCCTTTGGATGCTTTCAAGGACCTTCATTTCCTTCTTAAATTGTGGGGCCCAGAACTGCACACAGTGCTCAAGGTGAGAACTGCAGACAGCAAGACAACCACCTCTTTTGAGCTGCTGGTTGTGCTGCGTTTGATGCATCCCAGGATTTGCTGCCCTCTTGGCTTCCAGGGCTCACTGCTGGCTCACACAGAACTGCTGTCCAGTGGTATGATGTGCAGGAATGGTAGAAAACTGCACCAGGGGAGGTTTAGACTGGACATTAGGAAACTTTTCTTTACCTAGAGGGTGGTCAGACACTGGAACAAGTCTTCCCAAGGCTGTCAAGTGTTTAACAGGCAGGTGGACAATGCCCTTAACAATGTACTTTAACTTTATGAAATTGAGGGTTAGTTCCAACTTTATAGCCCAGGATACAAGTTAAACAGTGCTTCTGTAAAGGGTGAGAGAAAAACAATCACTGCATGTCTTATAATTCTAAGGAGTAACAGCAGCACAGTCTCACTTCTGAACTTGTGCAGACTTTCACCACTGGAGAACTGACTGTGTGAGCTCTTTGATCTCTGGAATTGTCTGTCAAGCCTTCAAAGATGCTCATAGTGAAAGTACAAGAGAGATGCATCTGTCATCCACTAGTCGTGTACTAGAACAAGTAATTCTGTGAGCAGCAGTGCTAATGAACACGAGTGTCAGGTACATTTGAACTGCAAGGCTTTCTTTTCTTTGTGGATTCCCCAAAGACTAGTTCAGTGATTGGCTTATACAGCAAACACCTACCTCAGGGATCTCAACCAAATTTGACCAGATGGCTAAAAAGTACACAAGATTAAAGAAGGGTTGAGAGAGAATGGTTTCATCCATTACATATTTTGTGGAATCATTTGCTGCAGTCTAAAAATCTCTCCCTTCAAAAAGGCTTCTAATAACCACAGAAAAATTAGGATTTCTTTGTAACAGAGAGTCTTTGTTTACCTGATAAATTATTCGCAATTCTGGGAAAAAGTTAATTAATTAATTAATATTTTCCTTGTGTTAAAGTCCTTGCATTTAGAATCAATTTCCACTCTGCTTTTCACCCACAAGACACCCTGGAATAGGAAACAATTCATTTCTGTAACCATAGAATACAGACAGAATTTAGAAGACAGTTATGTCAATCTGCACTATTTGTTCAATCTGTTTGTTTGAAACAATTCAACTGAATCTTAAAAAGTGCTTCCTAAGCAACAAGAGGAGGAAATGTTCACTTTCCTATATGGACTGGGCTATTTTTCTTGGATTTCCTTTCATTCTAAACTTCCTTTGGATAGGATACAAAACAAAAAAGCATTTCAGCAGAATATTTTTCAGTTTTGAGCCCTGTAGGCCATCTTCTGAAGCCCTTTATTATCTGGAAATCCTCTTGATTTCAATAAAATTCCTATCTAAGTAATATATATTTTGCTGGCATTTTTGGTCATTTTGTTTTCCATTCTAAAGATGTTTATAACTTATCTGGAGTTCATTTGAATAAGAATAGGACTCTGATTTATTGGAATAAAATAAGTCAGTGAAATACAAAAAAGCTTCATGATAAATGAGTTTATCAGGAAGGAGTATATCAGTCTTTTAAAGCTGGAGGCCTTTAAAATTTTTCTAAAGCAAAAGTCAAACTAGTCATGTGGAACTTCAAACAGCAGCTTCAGCAGTGTTTTTTGGGGGGCAAGAAGGAGGAATACCCTGCTTTTGCATGGACCTAGAAATGGCTATGAGGAGCACAATTTATATACATAAACAACCACAAAGCTGTTTTAACTTCTCAAGACCTTCCACAGGGTGAACCTTATTGCGATGGGATATAGTGGCTGAGAAACTGAAACAAGATTGCAAAAGTTGTCTGCAGAATAGCTTGCAAAGATCAGCAGGAGAAACCAGCCTCATCAAGAAAACTCTTTTAACTGTGGTTTCAGTTTTGATGCATTGTTGTAATAGAAGCTACTGTCATCACAAGTGTAACACAGTGCTTCTCAGTGACTCCAGAACAGGACAGACCAGGACACTTCAAAAACATTTCTGTGAAATAGAGAGATCAGAGTTTGTAACTCAAAGCCAGGGCAAACTCAGACAGGGCAAAGGGATACCTTCATTAAAATCTGCATTCTTCTTATAACTGTTTTGCTTTATACCTTGTTCATCATTTATTTGATGGTAATTATTAATTTGCAGTGGCTTCATTTCTTTGAAATAAAAGAGCTCTACAGGCAAAGATTTAGCTGCATGCAAGGACCTGGATGCAAAAGGATGTCTTCATTTCACGCTACCACTTTTAGCCAGGGTTCCAAGTACATGGTGAAAAATTTACTACGAATAGTAATGAACTGTTATTTTGACAACTGTGCCCAGAACTGTCTTTTTAAAAAGTGTCATCATTCAAAACTGACCACATGAATTAAAACCAAAGCCGTACGTGCATAATTTGCCAACCTGCATAGGGTTGATCTGTACTGAACGTTCAAAGCACTCCACACATTCCCTGAATTCCCGGTTGCGGAGATGGAGGAGGCCTTTGGAGCGCTGGGCACGGGCGCTGCGGTGCCTGGAGAGCTCCCAGGCCTTGTCGTAGTACTGGTGGTCTTTAAGGACATCACCAAGCAAACAGTATAATGCTGGTGTTTCCTTCTTCTCTAACTCCCGCCTGAGTATTTCTTCTGCCTGTTAAAGAGCGAAGAGAAATCAACACATAGTAAGACTACTTATTTTCAGTTAATTACCTACCTGGACAAATAATGCTTTAGTATCTTGCAGTCATCAGCTGAAGATTAAGAAGTAGGGCTAGCAAGGAAACGGTATCTTGATCCAACATAGCATCAAAGATAAAAGTCTAGAAAGAATATGGTTCCAAACTGACTTATAAAAAATACTTCAACATAATATGGTGGCTTTTGGTTTAACACACCAAGGAAAATGAAACCATAAAAACAAGAAGCAACTTACTCCTTTTTTTACATCTTAGGTATGTATTCTGTCCCAAGAACAAACATCAGTCGTGAACATCAAACCAGCACCTAATTCACAGCAATGCAGAATCAGCACCACTAAGGTATCTGCAATCCTAGAAGTCTGTAATATTTTACATGTCCTAGTAAGTACTCTTGCAATGACTCTCATTCCCTTTTCTCTGAGTGCTCTTTTCTGCAAATAGTGATTTCCATTCTACTGTGTCTGAAGACACATTGACTTTCATATTGTTGGTTGTGGAAATGACATGCTTTTACATAAGATGCAGAAATTATAAATTTATATAAATGTTTGAAATAAAATGTATTCAAAATATATACAGCTTTATGAAAAAGAAGACATGAGCTGTGTCTCCCAGGCATCTATTATGGGCTGTAACTAACTTTCAAAAGCTATTTTTCTCAGGGCCACTATCTTTGGTCTAACAATAAAATTATTGTCTCTTTCTTAAACACAAGAAAGTCTGCTTTCTGGGGCTTTTTGAAAAGATAAATACACTGGACAGATGATCTGTTGCTCAGACTGAACTGTTACCTCAGTCACTCACTGCAAAAATGTAACATACACAATTCAGATCAGTATAATTTTTCTCTCAGAAAAGACCTGCTTGAACCATCTGAATGAAGAACGATCCAACCCAGCCTGCCACAGAATTAAAGTCTGACACTGTAACTCTAGTCATTCTTCTATCATAGCTCATTTACCTTAAAGGAAACCTGACATCATCTCTGCATTTAAATTATTACCGCTTTTCTTGTGTAAGAATTGTTTATTTTGGCCTTCAGATGATCTTTAGAGAAGCGAAGTCTTTTACTCCTATCAGTGAAATTCATCAAACCTATCTGAAAATCATCTTTAGAAAAATGGCTGGTTTACCTTGTTTTGAAATATTTAATGCATAGCAACTTTAGCATCTCATTCTTACTATTATTTTTGTAAAGTAAAAGTAAAGTCTACAAATATTTGTAGTGCACAAGTGTGAAGGAGGGTTTAGATTTCTAGAAGAATCTTAAAACTAGCAAAAATAGAATCTGATTAAGAAGAAAATCGGTGGCTAAATATTAGGAAAATAACTTGACAACAAGTGTTTTTAAGTGCCTGTGGAACAGTTCTCTAAAAAAAGCCAAAGAAACTATTCTTTACTATTCAGAATTAGCCCAGTCAAAGCACTACAAAAATCTTGCCTAACTAGAAGACTGTACTTACAGAATCATAAAATGGTTTAGTTTGGAAGGAAATTTGAATATCATCTAGTTCCAGCCCCCCTGCCATGAGCAGGGACACCTTCCATGAGACCAGGTTAATCAAAGCCCCATCCAGCCTGGCTTCCAGGGATTTGGTTAAAGTGCAGTTTACTTCCTCTTAACTGCCTCCATTAGTTGCTATAACATACTAAGAACAGATATTAGAAGAAGATTTAAAGAAGATTTTTCTATTCTAGAGCAGAGAGAGCCGAGTGCTTCATTTTTGCAGTAACCACATTAGACACCAAGAGATAAGGTGGTTTTTTTTCCTGTTGAGATAAAGAAAGAAGATTGAAATGTAGCTGTGTAAGGAGATATGAGGTGAAAAGTGCATTGCAAGCTGCTTCTTCACCACTTCCTCTGCAGGGCACTCCCAAGCTCAGATTGCTATCCTATGGCAATGCCTAGATAGACAACCATTCATTAACGGTATTTCACATTTAAGAGCATAAAAACATCATGTTCTGGTCTAAGCTTACAAGAATTCATTGCCAACATAAATATTTCAGCACACAGATAAAACAGAGAATTAAATAAGCAGAAGTCTGACTTTTTCTTCATCTGATCAGCTATCTGATCACCTCTCTGGCATGTTGCGAACATTTTTATTACTTAAATCTTTAAAGGCTAGTACAAAGATCAAACTAAAAGAAAACCCCTGTGTTATCAAAATATTTGCCTTCTACAAAACCAGATAATACTTTAAAACTGGATTTCTCATTTTGCCTACGATTTTGTGGGGGGGGAAAAAGGAAAGAAAAAGAAGAATCCTTTCTCCTAATTTTGTGGTAAAATGTGTTCAAAAAATCACATTTAATCTTTGATAAGAACCCTGCTTCTGCAAAAACAAATCTTTTCTTAACAACAAATATTATCAAGAAACATTTTTTGCACAGTGCACGTAATATACATAAAAGAAATACCGCCACTAGAGATTTATTCTCACCCATTAAATGGATATTATTAATTTGAATGTTTTATAATGAAAAGCTGTATCTAAATTTAATAAAATTTGATATGAAAATTATCAATCAAATTATAACCAAAAAAAAAAAAATAGAAGCTGTATAACCCTCACTGACTGAATCAAGTGCATTTATAACAACACTGCTTTTTCACAGCACCCTCTGCACCAGAGTGGATGGAATTCAATACTCACCGCAAAAGTCAGTTGATTTAAACACAAGAAAGATTTAGGCTCTTATCTTGCCTTCTGGACTACTATAGGTGGTATGGGAATTAAACTGGCAACATTTCACAAAAATCTCCAATCAGTAAAGAGGGATCTGATTCAAACAAAAGGTGGTGCCTTTTCATTACTCACTACACAAACTGCTGGAAACCAAGTTCAAGATTCATCCTGCATCTGGCTTCCCAACATTAAACTTCCACTTGCCATCCCAACCATGCGTTCCCATGCTTTTAATTTATCTATTTCCTAAAAGACCCTATTACCCTCACTTTTCACTGATCTACCAGTTTATTATTTTACAATTCATTCCTTAGCTAGTTCAAACTATTTCCTAAAAAGTCTTCATTTTTCTGCTTGCACGTAATTTGCTTGGCTACCAGGAAAGTAGCATGAAGAAGCAGAACAGAGGAGCACAGAAAAAGGCACTGAGAGAAGAGGAAAGCTCTTTGGTCTTCATTTCATCTTTCCTGTAATTTCATGCAAAACCTTGGGCAAGACATTTACTCCTCTTTCTTAGCTTTGTAACCACATATAGGAGTGCTCATCTGCCTTCTACGACTGGTACTATATATAGTGGAAATTAATCAAGTTCTTGAATGAGCTCATGTACTAATCAGTACAGTACTGCTTCACATCTGGGAAGCCATACCTGACTTTAAAGGTGGGCTGTTGAGATCTTACCATAATTGTGTTTCCTCACTCAAATGTTTCAAGGTATCTGTGTCATGCCATGACAAGAAAAAAAATCCTGTAGAATGTGGATTGCTGAGGTATGTTGGTCTAAAACCAGACTCTGTACCATGCTTTACACTCTGATGAGACGATGGAACAGAGACAGGGCTGAAAACAGGTTGCTGTAAAATGGAATATCCACCTGATGCCAAATGGCAGACTTCATTAATCTATCAAAGATCAGCAGCTACCATGCTATAGAAGTCTTGCAAGGGAGAAAGGCCACACTTCAAGTGGAAGAACTGAAAAATCACATCTCCAGTTCACCCTTTATTTTTCTTTTAGCAGGGAAATAGTACCATTTTTAGGTGGAAGAGACCTCTTACACCTTAACCAGATAAAGTTGTCTGATGTTACTAATACTTTTGAGATATCTCGGTCCCTCTCACAGTTAAAAGAAGGGAGAGGGACACTTTTCAACGCTAGTTCTCACTACATACATGAAGATGTCGCCTTTTGCAACAAGTCTGTTAAAGGAATACCATGAGTAAAATACTTCAGTGAGAAAGTCACAGTAACTATCAACATACTGCATTCAGGTTTTATAATACTTTTTTTCCCTTCTTCTGTGCCATTTTGCTCATTGCTTGGCACTCTATTACTCTTCTGTTGACTCATGCTGTAATACCAATTTCTACTATTTTTGTTCAGGTCATGAAACGAATGTAGAGCCATATCTAGTAACAGTAACAAATACTCAAAAAATGTTTGCTAAATGTTAGTAACATCTTACTCTGCAAAATATGTACTGCTACATGGCCCTGTTATAACCAAATGAATCATGTATTTTCTAACAGCATAATGTAGAGCTTCACATGGCCATATCTACATGTTCTGTTTCTTTATCAGCAGATCATTCCAAAGTAGGAGGAAAAAAGTACTTTGAAGTGCAAGTACTCATCAAACACATTGGTATTGCTGATATTTGGCAGTTTTATTAGATTTTTCAGGATTTAAATTCAGGTTTTCTATATAAAAGCATTTGTGACTGAAAAACACACAGAAGTTTGTTCTTTTGCACAGATATATCCTAAGCTCATTAATGACATGAACATTCAGTGGCCAACATACTACTCTGGTAGATTTTTGTGTGTTTCTACAAGAACAACTACCATGTTTAAAAACATCAGAACACTTTTGATAAACATAAACAGTTCACACTCTGAACACTTTACAATAAAGAGCACAAACATTCATTCCCCTTGGTGCACAGCTACATGTTTCTAATTTTCTGTCTTTTTTGGTCCAAAGCTAGCTTTTTTTCCAGTATTACTGTTATTTCATACTTACACAGCATTTTCTGTTTTTCAAAGCACAGCACAATCCCTCATTCTGAAAGCATTTCTAAGCAGTTTCCTGTGTCAGATATCCTGTCCTATTCTCCGAGTGCCATTTTCATAACTCCCTAAGGGCAGTTTGTGAATGTAACTAGGACAGAATGCATTTCCAGGAAATGGAAAATACTGACCTCTATTTCTCCACTGCACTGAGAAGATTGTGGTATTAGCATACTATCCCCAAGGCATGCATCATGTGGCACAGAATTTGCCAGCAAGACATATCTGTCAGTTTACAATGAACAAAATCTAGGCTTTGGTGCATGACAACTAGAAAAAACCAAGGAAGTATGAGACATTCTACTTTTTTTTTATCAGTTGAAATTATATATCTCTATCCATTAAGCTTAAATTATGTTAGAGCATAGTCTTTGTGCTTGTGGTGTTGTAAAGGCACATGCACATTCATACATTTAATGCTACTATATACCAAACAGAGGGAAAGGAAGGGAAGAAAAAAAACCTATTTTTGTCTGAAACAGAATATTTCAGAATATATAAATTCTGAAAACACTGCTTGATAGCATAAGTTCCTGTTACAGCCTGTGTGAGAGTTTGCACCAGAAAGAGAACATAGCTATAGTTACATACAAGTAGGCACTGCTTCCAGATATGATTTTCTAAATTCTTCCTACCATTGCTCTAATAGTAAAAGCAAAATAATCAATAATAGGAAGGCTAATATAGCCTGTTACCAGCAATTTTGAAAAGTTATGTCACTGATACACAGAGTTAGGTGATGGCTTTTGTCTTTGGAGCTGATCACACACAGTGGTAGCAGTGCTAAAGAAAGGATGGACAAGTTAGGAAAACATCAACACAGACTTAACAAGTAAAGTCTTTTAATATTACATCACTTCTTGTCTCAAGTGTTTGATTCTGTAATTTGAATATGTTAACATTAAGTAATTAAATACATCAAACACTGATGTTACTCTGTTTACAGGGTTTTTAAAAACTACAGCTAATAGTTTGAAATCAAGTGGGAAAGAAAATTAATATCCCCTCCAGACAAAGTTTCAAGACTCCATCATGAATGACTGCTACAGCTTTCTTGAAACGCCCACATTTCACCTTGCTGTCTACCCATAGGAGTTAATTTAATTATCCTTGAATATTTTCAAGAATCACTATCACAATCTTCTTAAATCTCAAGGTGCTTCTTATTTACCAACTTCTATTTCATGTGGCTATTTTACTCCAAGTCAATTTTTTTAGCATTCATAGGTTATGACAAGTTCTTATGCCATGTATCCATTTTTCCTCAGTAGACTTTCCCTGTAGAAGTGAGTGTCATTAGTGATTTGCCAGCTAAAGCCAGACAGTCCTTCCCCCTTCAGATGCTATTTCATTATGGTATCTCAGCTATATAAAACATTGTTCTTACCTTTCCATGTTGTCCTGCTCTTTCATAGCAGATTACTGCATCTTCCCACATTTCCAGCTCCTCAAATATTTGTAAGGCAGAGCTGGTGCACCCCAGCTCAAAGAGTAAGTTTGCAAGCTGACGCTGGAAAAATAAGAAATTCCAGGTAACTGAAAGTAGGTAAGCAAATAATGTGTACATTTTTAAAAGATGTAAGAGGCATTTCTGAAATCAACAAGAAGCAGACATAATATGGAATTATTCTCCCGAAACTTCAGGCTGGAACCTCAAACAGTGTATATACCTCAAAAAAACCCCACCAACTGAATAATAGTTGTTGTGCTTTGAACAATTTAACAATATAATACAAAAATAGAAATAGGCATGGCAAGAATGAACTGTCAGAGATGAACTTCCAGCCCTTAAATGAGGCCCATGTGGCTGGAGAACAGCTGCAGCAGGATGTTGGGAATGCTGAGTGGGAAACAGAGGCCAAAGCAGGGAATTAAAGCCCCTTCTAGAAATGCTTTGTCACAGTAATCTGTACCTGTGGAGAAACAAAGATGGAGAAAAAGGCTCTGATACAATTCTGTTCAGTACTTCTGAGAAATCACTGTCCCCAACAGCCACTGCCAAAGGGTGTTAGTTTTCACCCAAATCAATATTGGATTTGAGTTTAGGTTCAACTCCCTAGCTGAGTTTTCCTCACAGTTCAGTCAGCCTCTTTGTTATTTCCAATTCAGCTATTATTTCAGTGTACTAATGAAAATAAAAGAGTAATGTTCTCAATTCAAAAACAAACACTGCATGTTTTCATGACTTTGAAAAGTTATCTTTGGTCTTCATTTTTTTAAGAGAACATTAAAATTGCAAAGAGGTTTTAACCTTTGAAGAAAGGGTAACTTACTTACTATGTGTGACATAGACAGTTAGGTTTGCAAAAATAAAAGCATTCTGTGTAAGGACAGCTACTTATGCTGTAAGACCCCATACAGTTAACCTCTGCAGTGGCTTTGGTGATCTTGAATGGACTCCCTGAAATTTTCTACATATGTCATGAACCTATCTTTATTGGTTTGGGTTCAGTATCTGTTACAAATCCAATAATCCAGAGGGGAATAGACTAGCAGTAAAAAAAATACTAACATCTGGCTACAACTCTTTGATATAAATATGTAACAAACTCTGAAAACCTCTTTGTTAGCCTGATATTAATCACTTAGGCAAAAAACATTTGCCATTGTCTAAAACTAAATCTCATTAATGTTTAATTAAATTTGCTCAGTTATATTTGGTAAAATTTATATATGCAATGTGTCTTCATTACTATGACTAGAAGATTGCAGTCATCTTTTATTATAAATCCCTATTTTAGCATTTCTATCTTTGGCTTAGAAAACTGGCTTGGATTGAAAATGCCACTCTGACAACTGGAAATGAAAACCACATTTGATAGCTATATTGCAAGTGACTGTTGAAAGGTTATGTAGAAAAACTTGAGAATGCTCGGAGAAGACACGATTGGTTAAAACAACATCCATTGAGATTAGAAATCAAAAAGGAAAAAAACACCATTAGAAGTAAACCCACATGAATACCTTTGGAGGTATGCAATGTAAACAATTTTCTCAAGTTTGTTAAATACAGCATCATTGGATAAGACTTCAGTGTGTAGATTTCTGTTCTAGAAAATTAAAATGAACAGTGTCCTTGTGGGTATAAAAAAATGCCATCAGTACTAGTAAAAGAGGGGACTGTCTCAAAAGAAAAGCTTTCTCAGCGCTTCAGTGTAGTGCTACTACTGACTCCCAACCTGGCTGACTTCATCATGATCAACTTCCCAAAGTGAACTTTAAAAGACGAGAAAGATGCAAGTAACAGGAGCATAAGTAAACCAGTAATAGAAAGTAAGATAGTGGCAAGTTTATTTTTTAAGGACATATGTTTGAAGCTTGCAAGTTTTAGTCTACTTTGTACTGGAGGAAAAAGGAAAGTAAAGAACAACTGCACTAACAAGCAATTACTCCTGTGCAAGACAGAACAGGACATCTGAAAGCAAAGCACTGCAGAACTTGACTTCTCTCCAGAAAAACCTGGTGTATGTTAGCGTATGTCTATTTCTACAGCGTTTCAGCTCAAGGTCACATCACACTCACTTGACTATGGAGTGATGCAGCATCAAAAATAACTACCACAGACTTTTAAGTAAAGATTGAAATGGAATTGTTTCACACCTGTATGGCCCAATGTGGAGGCACCTGACAACAGTAGAAAATCTTCATGCGTTCAGATACTGAGGTATTTGCATTTTCAAACTGGTCTGCAAGTGCCTGTAAATGCAAAGCATATCCTGATTTAGTATTTACTTAGACATCAACCTAAACCCCCATAAATTCAAAGCATTCAGACTTTCAGGCATTTTTGACATAATGGAGAAATTATAATCAATCATAATCAATAGCAGGAATAAGAATCAAATTTACAATCCCAAGCAAACAATTGCAGAGTCAAACTGCATCAACTATTAAAGTGACTCTGCCTAATGTATTTCAATCCTTAGCCAGTTTTCCCCTAAAACAGAATTTATGTGCATTAGGCATGACATTTCTTATTAAAAAGAGAAAGACAAACATATTATAGCGGACCATGGTTTTGGAAACAGTTCTAATACAGAATAAATTATTGCGACTTGGCATACAATTCAATTCAGGCTATTTTTTTTTCTTTTGGTGGAGCTTTGGATTGTTGAAATGTTTTCTTCTGAAGCCTTTTGAAAGAGAATGGTAACTTTCACAGAGAAAAATTGCACCATTTTTTTCTCTGAAAATCCATTACAAATTTATTTAAATCAAAATTCAATAGCAAGAAAAATACAGTATTAAAGGAGGCTACAGATAAAAAGGTCGCTAGAAGTTTTAAGATAAGGGAGAAATTCTCTTCAAATGCCAGTGACCATTAAGTAGCAAATGTAAGGCCACAGTATAAATAAGGGAATATTATATTACTTGTTTTCACATGATTCACCTATCGAAGTCTCACAACTCAAAGATTTACACAAGGAGCACAAGAATTTTCTCAGCTTTCTGAAAATGAATGCAAAGATTCCCAAGCAAAAGGAAAAAATGGATAGGACCACTTCTTTCTCTCTCTTTCTGAACCCATCTGTTGGTTACCCAATCTGTATTAACAATACAACTGACAGCTGCATAAAATCAATTCTGTGATTCAAACTGCTAAGCATCTTGTAACTGCTATTGACGTTAATGGGATTTACTAAGTGGCTTCATTCTTTTAATAAGAAAAGAAATCACAACATGCAGCAATAATTTAGGCTCTAAGTCAATGTTTAACCTCCTAATTTTAAATACTAATATTTCACATATTTCATCTTATTCACATTCTTTTTCATAAAATTATCTCCAGGGGCCTGTTCCTACAGATTATCCAGAAACCTGCGCCAAGCAAATGGCTGAGGTATATTTGTAGTAAGGAAAACAACAGACTAATAAAATTGCATTCCTTTACACAGTTTCAGGCAATCCAAAAGAGTCAGATGAAAATAAAAAAAGTAATATTATTTAATTTTAAAGGAATATTATTTAATTTTAGAATTTACTTGAATATAAACTATATAAAAAATTCTATTTCACTGTTTTAGTTCTGCTGAAATGTTCTAATGCAATGCTGAAGCACATTTTTCTATACTCTGTTGTAACAAAAATTAAACCAAAAAATTGTCCAATTCCTTGGGGACCCATTTTACAAGACCAAAGTAGTAAAATACAGTTGAAAAATCTAAAAATAATAATTGCTCTAAGCCTTAGAAAAACATGAAAATCCTAAATATGCCTTGCAAAATAATTTTTTTGAGGAGAACAGGAGATGAAAGGCAAGAAATGTTTTAAGTGATCAAAATGGTTTTGGGATTTTTTTAGCTTTTTGCCTCCCCCTCTTTAATTTCTATTGTTCCAAGAGAAAAACTAAAATATACAGGAAAATATCTTTTCAGAAGAACATATTTTATTTTAAAATGTGTGGCCATATCTTTTTTACACTTCACAAGCAGAAAAGCCTAATGTAAGTGACATGTTAGAGAAGAATATGATAATTAACAAGTAGAATTCTCCCCCTTCCCAAAACCAATACTGTACTCTGTTCAGAGTTCTAACAAAAACTGAAAATGTAGGTAGAACATATGAAAATTACACATTTCTTAAGAAGAGTAAATGGCAATGAACTTAGAAGTCCTAAAAACCCATGGGTAATGCACTCTTGAATACATTGAAAAAATAAGCTCTGATAATTCTGCCTACTATTGAAGCATAGAAAATAAGTTACTCAAGCTTTGAATTCTATGTTTCTGAATAATGCTTGAAGAAATAAAATTTGGGTTGTATAATGGCACTAAAAGGAGAATCCTAACATTATTGCACAGCTAATATCTAATAGATATTAGATCATAGAACAATAAATCAATAAAATCAATAAGTGTGAACTGTCAAGTGAGCATTCTTCTCATAAATAACCTTTAACATAAATACACTGTAATAAAAAAACCTATGTAAATACAGAATACTTGCAACACAGTCAGATTCAAGATTCTGTGCCTTATTTTAACTTGAGACTCAAATTCCTGCCTTTGAAGTTGTTAAATAGAAATAGAGCAGAATTCTAAATGATATGAGTTCTTCCACAGGCCACATTTAAAAACGTTAACAGGCTACTTACTCTTCTACCACGTAACACACCCTTTTCCCAAGGCTTGAGCTGTCATAGCAATGAGTTCTAAAGTTAAAAAACAGTCTAGAGACACATTAATCCAGTCTGGAAACAACAAAACCAGATAGTTTTGATAGAATTTTATATCATGAGCAAAGACTACGCTATTGCCACATGAAAGCAAGAAGAAACAGCTCTAGAAACTACAATGTGTTCTCCCCACCTCACACTCCAATCTCTACTCCGAGATTAAGTAGTACAATAGGTAGCCTGTTTGGGATAAGCATACTATGTTAATTTGAAATGATCACGGTAGAGCTTTTATTACTTTACTTATCAACCTCAGTCTAATCAGTATTCTAATCAATCTCCACTGGTAATTATCCATGACTCGGGTACATGAAGCTTATAAAGGACTTTTCCCACCCTGGACATCATTTTCCTATGTTCATTCCCATTGTATATTCTTGCTTTGCTTCTATGTTCAACATCTGTGTAACATCACTAAGGTCCTCATGATAAAATATCAGCTTTGATCTCTGAGCCTGACCAAATTTCAATCTCTTCATCCACTCCACATATTTTACCATCCTTATCTTCAATGGCTGACTGAGTTAGAGCTTTTTTTTCTTTCTAGCCAGACCTTATCTCCGTGCCTAATCTCTGGAAATACTATCACACCCTTACAGTTTCTGAGTTGTCGTTTTTCCACAACATTATGCTGTTTGATTTCTCAACCCACTTACAGTACAGCTTTTAAATTTGTTATTCATCCAACTCGTCTGAAATCCCTCCCTCAAAGATTTGTTCCTTTTGTTAAAATATAATCTTCAGATAGCTTTTTGCATCTGAAGTAAATAAATGGCAAACTTTCTTTCTACTCTTAACCTCTCTATTCCAGATGAAATAGTTTATTTGCTTTAAAAAATGCCCCTTACTATGTAATACTAACTATACGCAAACATCATTTCCCATCCATTTCACCCGAAGGATTTCCTGATCAGAGCTTATTTAGGGGAAAAATCCCCCCACAACCAAACAAAAAAGCCCCAAATTCCTGTCATTTGAAAAGAGCAAGATATTTAATACTTGTCAAAAAATTACTGGAAACAGCGTAACACCTTGCTTGTGCAGCAACTACTTAATTCCGTCTGTATCTCCCACCTCAAAAGCATTGAAGATACAACTATTCATATCCAACTTTAACATTGCTGGCCCCAATAAAACATCTCCATTTTATCCATGCAATTTCACCTCACTTCTTCCCCAAGTTTTCATGTCAGTAACACACAGTGTGACTGCACCACTTTTTCCTTTACCTATCTTTTCCAATAGGAGCATTTCCAGTTTTAGTGTTCCAGTCACAATTGTTCCACCAGATTTCCTTCATCTGTGCAACAGCTTGCTTCACAGACAGTGTTAATCATCATACCTTGTTTATTTTGTTTTCCTGTCTTGTCCCACTGCTAACCAGGCATCCAGCTGTTTTCCACCAACCACACCCTATTCAAAAAAGTTAGTCTTTACCATGTTAGTACCTGACTATTTGCTAAGCATTTATCCACTCTTCTTATATTCCCTCATAACCTTTGATTTATTCTGGTACACTTGATATTCTTCTTTATTTATGATTTTATAGGCAGGAACATTAGATAAGTTTTCCTAGACTTCTGCTTCTCAGTCTAGAAATCTTGTCAGACTGCCAGAATCAATCCCTAGTTAATACCTCTGGGACTCCAATGGTGATGGTCCACCCATGAAGTCCTCTCTACATGAATGCTCACCCCAGCCATAAACCACAATGTTTGTCTGTCACCTAATCCCGGTCAACACAGTGACTGTGGCATTATCTTGTCCTGCTTTTACCCCTCTCTAACACCTCTAAGCTGTCCTGCTTCTCACATGTTTTTACCATATTTGACATGGATTTAGCTTGATTGGATGAATGGAAAAGTGCCTTTCAGTCTTTTCTAACAAAGAAACTCCAGACATACTTTTCATTATATTCTTGTAATTCTAGGGTTCTTTTTCTTCAATTTCTCTCAAGCCTGAAGACTCCTTCTGAAAATCTCACAAATCACCCTGACCACTCCATGCTCTGCTTAGATAACTGCTTCCATTTTACTTGCACTTCTTCCATTTCTGTCCATTACCTCTGGATGATTTATAAGCAGCAAGTTGATGTCACAACTCCACTGCTTTTGCATTCTAGCTGTTCCCTTAGCTACCTATACAACCCATATATCTTTTAAAGTACCGAAGTATGGACACCAGCTGTGGGACTGACTGGTGGATCATGGCTCTGTGTCAGGCACAGAAATGCCTGATGGCACGATGACACAGTTGGAATTGTTCAGCTGCTTGGAAGAAAGGTGTCTGGAGACAAAGGAGGCAAGACACAGAAGTCCATCTGTAGGGAAAACAATCCTGCTATCTCATCAGTACTACGGTTTCTAAGAACTTAGCAGGTGTACAGCTCAAACTGAACTGAGCTCACCTACGTTATTTACTCAAAAACAAAGTAGAGGAAAGCTTTGCAAAAATAACAGCAACTACATGTGTAACTCTGGTTGTGGAATTACATAGTTCTTATTTTATTCATACGCTTACTTCTAAAGTTATGAATGAATAGAAAAATTTATCATCAAAAAGCTCCTTTGATTTCCTCCCACAGAAGTCGGTCTCACAGACAGTTTCTACTGCTTAGAATTTATGAAACAAAAAGTGGGCATTTTTTTAAGCTTATGGAAAGTTAAGTTCTTGTGGACCCTAGAATAGGTACAAACTTGCATAAAACTTCCAGAGATTCATTGATAAATTAATTCAAACTTTCATACAATTTAAGACTTAATTCTAAATGCTTTAAAATATTTATTTCTGGAGGCAGTGATATTAAAATACTTGTTTAACAGAAAACCTACATAATTCTTGAAGTTTCAAAACATTAATTGGCTTTATTATTTTTCAAGTTGTCCTCTGTCAAATCACATTTTCTAGCAATAAAGCCTGAAAAATGCTGCATAAGAAAGAACTACAGTCCAAGTTAATTTGGGATGTATTACAACAGTAACTGTCGCAGTCTTATTCCACAATAGCATACATAATAATACATAAATACAGAAAATTACTAATAAAAGCTGCATTCTCCCTGAAGAACATGTATATAATTGGTGTCTAAAATTCAGAAGCTGTATACATATCAGAAAACAGGTGACAGAGATAAGTAAATATGCAAAATAATAAGAATTTTTGAAATCTTCTTTCCTCTGAATTAGGTATTCCAAGCTTTTCTAGTACCATAATTATTTTAGTACCTTGTGGATATGTAATTAGATCTTGAGTTACACTCCTTTGATAATCTTACTTTAAAAAAGCATTAAATCCCATATTTACATTTCAAACAACACACTTATTTCCACAGCTCTTTGTCAACCCAAGAGCTCCTGTAACCAAGACCACCAGAACAAACTGAGACATATGCAGACTTCTAAAATCCAATGGTCACACTTAAGCTACCAGTGAAGCAATGCCAGCAATGATGAAACTATTAAAAGTTTTCATATAACAATGCAGTAAAGTTTTGCTTAATGGGAGAGAATAATTTCTGGTCTAGCCCAAACTTCGTGACAGAGATTATGACAAAATAGTGATTACTTTATTGATTGCCAATTTTATCACTAGAGAAATAGATATAAAACCAGTTCATTGGGTCATATTACATTCAACCATTATTCAAAACAGCATTTTGACAGTTCAGACAGAACTTTGTTGCTTGGAAAGTAAAATGACTTAAAGGAAATAATGAGCTATCCTTTTAAAAGCTCACAAGTTGTGTATTTCCATTAAACAATGAAACAATCTCTGAATAGTTAAGAACTGAGGCATCAAAACACACAGCAAAAACCATTAAGCAAGGATGCATTTCAACATCAAGAAGAAGCCTCTTGCTCATTTATCTAATTTTCAAAGTGGAATTATGACTCAATTAAATACTCAAAGAAAATTAATTACAGTGATCACTATTATAAATTGTGATTTGTAATTCGTAGAAACTCAAAAAGACCATTTCTTACACTGTGCAAAGATGCCAAACTGACGACCACTACTTACTGGAGATTTTACATGATTCACATTCTCAGGAGGATAAAAATGTTCTGTGAGAACTCTGCAGAAGTTCAATGCTTAAAAGCACAAAAATATCACCTCTTTTTTACACCTCATTAAAATATAAGTCTTGGTTTCATTAAAATCTTGTAGCCTTGAAGACTTGTGTTTTTGCTCACTCTGCAAATTCACCCTCTCAGTCATTCTTCCAGTCAAACTATTGCTTGTTAGGATTGACCTCAATGGGTGTGTATATTTAAACCAATTAGAGGACTGTGTATCACACCACTCCCTAGGAACTAACAACTGGGGTAAAATTCATGAAAGCGAACTTTACTGTGTTGTACAGCACTGACTGCCTACTTTGTATTGCAAATGAAAGGCTACAGGGTGTCTGGAACATAGAAACTGCAAAGATGTCAGGATGCTTCACAGAGAGAAACTAGTAACAAGGTAATGCAACTTGAAACAAAAACATTCAAGTAGAAGACTTTAGGATGCAAGTTTTCAAATTAAGTCTGTTTGCATTGAAAGCAGTGTTTTAACTACTTTGCTCAACGCTTTGGTAAAAACTTCTCGATCATATGTAGTCACTATACACAATGTATAGTATTTGAAAGAAAACACAATGTTCACTGACCCAGTTTACTCCTGGGTCCACAAACTGAAAATGGTCCCAGTTTCTAGCAGCTTTATATACAGAAGGCAAAATGCTGATTTCCTTTAACTGAAATGAAAACAAAAATTTTCTGAGCGTGTTCTCTCAAATTAGAGTAAGCCCTTTTTAAACAGCAGACTAATTCCCCAACTAATACTTCGCTTATTTTTCCCTCCCATAGACTAAATGGAGAAATCTCTTTGATCTGTAAAAACAAGAGGTGCTGGATGCTGGATTCAGCACTATCCACCCCACAGCAATGTTCTTGTAGCTTATTTTGATGGATTCTTCAGTTAAGATGCTCCAGCTCTCAAGGGCATAAATACCAATAGTACTGAGTATGTATAACGAACATGGGTTCTCCTTTGCTATCTCTTTTTTCCTTCTCCCCACTAAACAGCTAAAGAAACTCCTTGGCACAACAACTCCTCACCAAACACTTAAAAGTTTAAAGTTTCCAGGCTGAGAGGACTGACAGTAGAGGCTTTTTCAGGACAGCTTTCTCTGTGGCATCTGCACACAGGGTTGATTTCATTGTCAGCACTTGACATCAACCTGAGAATAATGCAGTATTCTCTCCAAGACACATTACAACTAGAGAATTTCCTAACATGATTCAAGTTTGATGCATTTAAGGTTGTTATTCCCTTTAAAAGCATAACCAAATAAACTTTTTTTTTTTTTAAACAAAAGTTGTGTCAATTTTGGGGCAAAGGAGGAACTTGTTTGTAGCCTTTAATAAAGATCTGACCATTCTTGCACTAGAAACCTCCGCTTCGGTGCAATCTTTCCTCCCCACCCCCATCAGGCATTACAATAAATTGTTATAGAGAGTAAGTTACATCAAACATTTTTGGTTTGTCATATATATAGTAGATACATTCTTTGAGAGATGCAGTTCTTCCTCAGAAAAGCCAAGAAAGGAAGGGGATAGTCAAGCTAAACCCTTTAATAATTTTTCTACGCAGTATATAACTGTTTGGGTATAATCATAAACTCACATAATTATGATGTATTTGATCTATCCTGTGTTCCAACTGGAACACCCTGCTCGCAAAGAATAATCTATCAGAAATATCCTCTACTTTTCTGTTGCTGGTAGACTTGAGTTTACCTACCATATAGCAGATATTTACATTTTGCTTATAGTAAATTGTGCGATAATGTACATATACACAAGCAATTAAAGAAAAGTCAGTGTCTGTAAATAGCAAAAGAAGCACCTCATTTAAGTTTTAATATAAAACATAAGTAAACATACTAGAAATAAATATTCAAAATAAACATTTATAGATGGCCAAAAAAATTTAGGACTTAGGAATCAGATGGTTCCTTTCTGAAACAACAAATACTTAAAATAAAGCAAAGAAATTCAGAGGAAAAGTTCTTAAGACTTTGTTACTAATTGCAAGCATGCAAACATTTACAGCTTCCTCCTACCGAGGGTAGAGGCTGGATGGTATTCTTTTACACAAATAGAAATATCAAAGAAAAAACCACAGCACAAACCAAAATGCAGTGAATGCATGTAACTGTTTTGGTGCATGTGCATTTGGTTCTGGTGCAGTTGCACCAAGCGTAATTCTTTCATGTTACTAAGATACCTGGAAAGAGGAAAGAAAATAATGTCTAGTCTTATCTAGATACCCATAACCTGAAATCATAGAAATTCTGCTGCTTTAAGTGCCAGAAGCTCTTTTTTTCAGCAATAGAAATAGTAAATTTATCATAGGTTTTTTCATCCGCAAAGTGCTCTTTTGCAGTTATCTGTTTTTCAAGTGTTTTCATTCATTTGAAAATTTCAAGAACATCTTCACTTATTTGGTGAAGGGGGCAGGAGTATTAAGGGAAAAGACAGACAAGTTCAGTCTCTTTCATCCTGAATCGAACCAGAATGTCTCAGATAACATCTTGGGACACCCATTGTTTCCCCTTCTTACAAGAAAAAAAAGAAGTTTTTCCTAAGAATAGCTTCCCTATACAGTGAAACCTTGACTGATACCCAGTAGTTTCTGTTGAAAAATTACTTGGCAGGAAATAAACATTCTTCCAGTAGCTGAGCCTGACCCAGCAACCATACAGTGTATTATGGTAAGTACATTAGAAATATGACACATGGGCAAAGTGTGTAAACTTTAGCTATCCCCAAAGAAAGCAGTCACATGTACAGAAATCTGTTTTCAATATATGTATTTTCTTGAAAGACATCCAATCCAGTTCTTCACATGTTCCTGGAAAGCTCTCTATACATCAGGGAAAAACAAACAAACCCCCCATCACTCTGTTAGTGATTGATCTACTCATCAAAGAGGAAAAATAAACATCTTCAGTAAAAACTGGTTTGAAATCAGTTCAATTTCCAGTGAAAATGAAAACACTCTAAATGCATTAAATGTTCCATGCGTGATTGTACGACATATTCAAACAGAAGTGTATCAAGCTTCCCTGAAGACTCAGTCCTTTATCAAAGAAGGAGGAGTCCACAAAACCACAGTTCTTTCCACAACTATACAGCCTGTTTGGCACAGAACCAATCAAAAAAACTAGACCAAACCAAAAATTTTCAGTCAGCTGGACAAAGTTTTATGGTCTGTGCTGGTCACTCACACCACACCGGTTGATGGATAGAGACTGGACAACAAAGAATCTTCTGCTACTTCACAGAAGAGTAACTGGACTTAACCATACTAAAAACCTTGCCCAACAAAACCATGGACTGTAGAAACAAAGGGCCAGCCAGCATAACATGTACATCCTTTAATCGGTTAACAGCCTTCAATCACTTAACTGAGGACCATCAGCTGCAAGTTCTAATGGTCCAACTCTTGCACTGGAGGCAATTTTCTTGCAGATCTGCAGAAGGGGATAGCACCCTGCTGCCAAAAGAACAGATGCACTTTGCTTTGAGCTATCCCTGTTTTACTTGAGATACTCTAACCTGAGCCACAGGGAGAGTAGTGAAGGACAAATCAACTCTTGCATCAGCAGCTGCCACCACCTACTTCCTGCTACCATTTTTTTTCCAGGGAAGAGAAGAACCTAAGCCCAGGAGTCTGCTGGGCTTCTGGCCATTCATTCAACTCTCAGTCCGTACCCTTACTGGAGAGCCAGAGGGAAGACCAGAGAAAATGGCAAGGTGCAGCTTGGGAGCTCCTGAAATAGTTAAAGATCACACTGTAATTTGGCATTTTTGACCTTTTAAGTGTCTGAACCTGCCACATTATTAATGACCTTGGCTTGTGTGCATTTCACACAGGGGAAAACAGAAAAAAAGCAGAAATGTTCTGTGGTAGAATCATTTACTATGTGTTTCTATTTCTAGGCAACTTCAATGTTTTCACAGATCTGTATCTGGAAAAATGGGCAGGTAGAGCACAGCAATGTGCATAACAGCTACAAACAATAGTATTTATGCCATTTAAAAATCTACTTCTGGCATGGAAGGTCATATTGCTTACAAAAATATCTCCACATCTGTCAAAATGCCCAAGTCTTACCACAAAATCACAGTGCTATCATTTACAATATTCAGACAAGACAGAAATATTGTGAAGAAACGGGGTAACTGCAAAAGTAAATGGAAATATTGAAAAGAATCATTATCTTATCATACTCAGATGATAAGATAATGGACACCAGACTGGGCTCCCCAGGGAAGTGGTCACAGCACCAGCCTGGCAGAGTTCAAGAAGCATTTGGACAATGCTCTCGGGCACATGGTGTGACTCTTGGGGATGGTCCTGTGCAGAGCCAGGAGTGGGACTTGATGATCGTTGTGGGTCCCTTCCTACTCAGCATATTCTGTGATTATAAAACTCTCCATACACCAGTCTGAGTGATTATTTGAATCAATGGTCTCTGTATCAGTTTGGAAAGTTCAGAAGCCAAATATATTCCTCAATTCATAACTAAAACTGTAAGAGGAACTAAATGAGTTGAATTAGGCCAGAAAGATCAGTTCTCTGGTTAGAAGCTACGTCTAGCACACGCTAATGCAAAGTTTGTCTCCGGTATAATAGTTTCCAATCAATTGATTCTTTACATACTAGAGTCTCCAGATTTTCTATCTCCAAACATTTAGAAACCACAGCAGTCACCATATTAAATAGGTTTTTTTAACAACCCAACCCTCCAGTACTTACTGGAAAGTGAAGCCCTCAGCATGATGGAAATTCTTCCAGCAGAAACATCTACCAGAAATAGCAGTCCTCACTCTCCACTACTCATCACAGTTACAAACTAATTTAAATGCATCAACATTTTCATTTCACATGAAACTAGTTCTTATTTTTGTAAATGATACAATCATTTAATCTAAAACCAGAAAAACATTTCCCCTTGTTAATTACACAATAGTCCATTCTTTTCTATTTTATCTTTTCCTCAAGCATTATTTTCCATCACTATTTATGCAGTTATCTCACAGGGATTTGTCACCAGTTTAATGGCCTTTTTTACAAATCCCTTCATGCCACTTTCTGTGAATTTGTATTCTCTAGGTCAAAGTTTACAAACCTCTACAGTTTATACTTGAAAGTTTTGCTGCAGAAACCGATCTGCTGAAATCTTACTCTTAATGGTGTACAAGAAACAAATTTTATAAAGAATTCTCCTCGATTATCCTTGACCTGCATAATGAAAGTAAAATGTTTCCAATGTACTGTGCTGAAACTATACCCCTATTACGCTCTACAAACACTTTCTTGCCCCTAAACACCCTAGAGTAATTCTTTCCAGTTTTTATCAGATTTCCCACTGAAAATCTCCTTTGGCAATAAATGCACTGGCTTCCCTTAAAATCACGGCTTGTATAATGACCTGAGGAAGTAAAATATTTTTTTTGTATGAGGAGAAAAGCAAAGCCCGACTGACAGACCATTCATTCTTTCTTTACTGAGTGAATATATATGGGCAAGACCAAGGACCACTAGTTATTGGGACTTACTATGTTGGCTTTGACTTATTACCTATTCCAACTTTTGCAAATGCTAGAGAACCAGTATTTCTACATTCATTCACTTTTAATACTTTTAAAACTAAAAGCAGTCTCCAGTCTCATTTCCTGCAACGGGTAAAGCAGCACTAAAATACCTTCTAAT
Organism: Aleadryas rufinucha; assembly: GCA_013397815.1. Lineage (NCBI taxonomy): Eukaryota > Metazoa > Chordata > Aves > Passeriformes > Aleadryas > Aleadryas rufinucha. The sequence goes on from VZTH01005161.1 coordinate 466,425, forward strand.
GAAAAAAATTTGCAGAACAATGCTGGATCACTTTCAAAATATTAAAATACAGACACACACAAACACTTCTATCAATAACATTTGTCTCATTGTTATTGTGTTATTTCCCAGCAATTGTTTTTGAACAACTTTACTTCATTTCATTAAAGAAGAAGGCGCTATATACTACATGATTCTGAATTAAAGACTGAATTCATTCTCCATTTTTCAGCACAGTTCACCATGGTCCTGGAACTTCTGGAACTACAATAACCAATGCACTTAGTGCCTTTTCATTGTATTTAAAAACCCATGCATTTGGCAGGCTTTGCACAGCAAGATTCCGCAGAGAAAACAGAGAGGACAAAGAGAACTGCTTTGTTTTATTTAACTGATTTAACTTCTTTCCTGTAATAAGCTGATTACCATTACTGAATTATAACTGCAAAACTATCATGAGGGCATTTTATACTTTTGCTGCATATATTTTTATTGTTCTGGAAAACAATTAAAAACTTAAAAGAATGCAAAATTCACTCTGTCTTAATTTGGTTTTCAAAAAGCCATTTCATGCAGTAGCTTCCATATTTTTAATAGACTGCTACCCTAATCAAACAAAATATACATACAGAATTGTGTCACTGAAGGTGACGAATGATTAAGCCAGAGAGAACTATTACAAATGCATGCTTTTTGAATTAATAAACTTCAATACTATTTTGGTCAGCAAATAATTTTGGTGGGGTTTTGTTTGTTTCATCTGTCTGGGTTTTGTTGTTTGTTTGTTTGTTTGTTTTTAATTTGCATCTTCCTTTAAAAGAAGGATGAATTTTCATCAGCAATGAGAATCAGACTGTCCTTCAATTATACATAGCCTTATTTCTATATTTTTTTTATCCAGAAGGATAAAATCCAATTTATTCAATGTAAACATGTTTAAGACAACTCTAGCACAGAATTCCTGTTTGTTTTTTTGAAGTTTAAATGTTAGAGTATGATGAATGGCATTTCTCATGTCCTAAATAAAGAAGTTAGCTTGCCACTGTTTTAAGACTTTTTTTTAGATGGAAATGGAAGTGTGATTAGCAAGTAAAACAAATGTACATTATGATCCAAATTAAACAAAATTACAGGCCTTGTAATGAAAAGACAACTATCAAAATGAGTTTTGCATTTACAATTTTCTCTTTTCTTATAGATATCTTGGGTTCTGATTACACATAAAAATTAATATATCTTAGGGGTTTGGTCCTAATTTTATAGGGCAAACACGAAAAACATGCTTTTTTGTCCTATCAGCTCCCAAGGAGTTTCTCAATTCTGAATAAATTATGTCTTAAGCTGTGAAAGAAAACACACCTTTGCACCTGCCTGGCAGCTACTGAAGGCTGGTTTGCTCTTTCAACACACTCTCAATTCCAGATACTTCATCAGTGATTCTTACCAGATCATGCATACTATTGCCCTTTAACCTCAGCATCAAAACATGACCTGCTGGTATATTAGTTGACATTCTGATTATAAGTGTAGTTTAAAACATTTTGTGATGAAATATATAAACATTAATTGAATATATCAGTTTTTCTTGCCCTAGCTATAACAGTGTTATCACTTGGACTTTAAACTTTGCTGTTCTACAAGTAGTGACTGCATCGTTAATAGAGATATTGAATGTATAAAGATATTAACATTTTTAAGCATTCAACATTTAACAATTCAGCTAAATTACCAATTTGAAATAATTATTCTACACTTCTTAGTCTATAAGAAAAAAATCATTTATCACTTCTTGTTAATCTTCTTTCCAAAAATAAGCATTTAGAAAAATTACACTTGTTTAACTGTCTATCTATAGTAGACCTTTTATCTAAGAGGTTTTTCAGTCTAATTCTTTGGTATACCAGTTAAAGCTGTTTAATTTTTCTATTTTATATGGTGGACGACTGGAAAGCTACTGCCTATACCACATTTCCCAATCCTTTTTCTTTATGTTATTCTGGTAATTCATTCTTCCCCATCCATTACTACCTTGTCTCCAGGCAAACAAATTAATTCTTCACTTTAAACTTATTCCCTAAATATTCCCTACATGTTTAAGCAAGATCAACATCCAAAGTTATTCACATCCCAATTACGCTGAATTTAAAAATTATTGAGGAAGAGACTACCTCTCGAATCTAATGTACCTGCTTCACCTATACAATCACTTTAATGGCAGGAAAGAGAGAAGGCCAAAAATTTGTCAGGCTTCATACAGAACTTCAGGCACTGGATGACCAATAATACTTAGTTTTTGCCCTAACTCAAGGTGAACTTTTAAGATGCAAAATGATGTTGATAGTGTTAAGGAAGTATGCTGGGGCAGGAGTTGATTAGCATGCTGGAACTGTGCATATTGGTATTTTTTCTGAAGTGAGTCACATAGCAGATTCTTAATGTGCATGTTTTGGTTCATGGTATCAGTTCCTGCCAATGTGTGTTTCACTTTGAAAACAATACTAGCCAACTAAGAAACGATATTCACTTTGGTTGTTCACAGTCATTTTACTAAAAAAAGCTTCCATTTCTTTGTAATAGGGCTCTTGCAGTGGGTGGGGAAGAAAAGCACATAAGAGGAAATGAGTCGAACAATCCCAAATGAAACACAAAGCATTTTGATATCAAAATTAGCACAAAGGAGGTCAAGGTCATGAGTAGGAGATAACTGGATTCATGACCATCTGACGTAAGGTCTCCTTTTTGTTTGAAACGGAGAGCCAAGCAGCATACCAGGCAATTCAGAGCATCCCCATGCAACTGCCATTTGGAATGTTTTGCTGTAGTCAAACACTACCACCTAAAGTAGCATGGCAAAACATGAGGTCTCCAACAACTCAGCAGCATTACTGACTTTCAAAATGATGAGCTTACTGTTATTTCTGGACAAACATTGAACCCAAAGTTACTGAGTGCCAGTGCTTAGGATATGGGTTTCAATGTTAATGACTTAAGCCTCCACTTACAGAGCACAAAATCTTCAGAAAAGTACTAGGTATATATTATCTTCTTTATGCCATTTACACTTATTTTTTATGTATGTTACTTACATGAAATATAATTTTATAGTTATTGCATTATCCTTACCAAACAAGTGTACCTTCTTGAATGTTTTTGTTTTCAAAGAAAAAGCTGTTTCACCTGTCAACTATATTACTTTTATGATTTATCAAAAGATGTAAGCGGAACTTCCTCTAAAGTCTGTAGAAGCAGCTAGATTTACAAGTTTACTTGATGAAGGGTGGATTTAAAACCAGACCACTCACTTTCTGTTGCAAAAGCAATAATACTGATATCCAACATAATAGCACTACATTAAAAATTAGTCCAGATACATGCTAGACTATTTGGCCTCTGGGGAAAGAACATCCCCATTTTCAGACATGTATCCTGCCCCTTTTTTTGGTATTGCAGGTTATTTGTCTGCAGTGCAGCATCATAGTCTTTCTTACTCTGCAGTCTCAAATGCCAAATACATCCGTCTGACTTCAGCTTTAAACTGTCTTTGTATCAGTCATGAACAGGAGAAGTAATTGTAGTCCCTCTCTCAAAAAGATCTGCGTTGAAGGCTCCCCCTTCCCTCCCTATCAGATGACATGACATTGCTGTCACAGGTCAATATAGCTCTATCCACCTGCCCTGAAACCAGCACACACTTGTTTTGTGCAATCATAGGTGAGGGGACTCCCCCACAGAGGACAACTGCAGCTTGTATATATAACTTGTATATACAACTTGTAGCAGCTACCCAGCATTGTACTGCCACTGATGAACAGCAGGTATAAAACACTTCGCACAGGGTGCAAAACCCACAGAGGAACTGAATATGTTCAAAATAGCACGCCTGTGGTAAGTTCCAAGCTGTTGTGGTTACACTGCTTTTATAATTCCCAAATCCGTTTGCTCTGCAGGAAGACACAACAGCAGTCAATGCTAAAAAACAGATCCAATAGCTCTTGCATCAGCTCTGCTTTCTGTTTTTCACAACAGGGGAAAGTAAGGACAAGAATGGAGAAATAAATAAGAAGAACAACTATCACCGTTAAATTCAAGTTGAATTACAATATAGGAGAAGCAGACAACTGCCTTGAGATAAGGCAGAGTCTGGTTTGTAGGACGTGGCATATGTGCTACATAGTGTGACTGTCTGCCAGTACAGTGCTATTTCAAAATACGATTTGTTAGCTCACCTTGAGATACCAGTCTCCAGATCTGTAATGATACTTATGACATAAAGCCATAAAGATTCGTCTACTCAAATTTAGCAAGAGCTGAATGTCTTCATTTATTCAATTTACCAATAGATAGGAATAGTGTCTCCTCCATGCCATCAAGTCAAGTATTTTAATTGTTTAGTTTGTTGAAGTGGAGCTTATAATGTTTATGCCTTCCAAAGCAAAGCTTAGGCAGAACAATGTGAATGTTGTGTCCTGGTACTCATATTTTTGTTTGCAACTTCCTGTCATCACTTCATCTATAAAAAAAGTGTAGTATTACTGTTCAATATGGCTTAATGATTCTCCTATCACCACCTTTCAAAATGTCACAACACTGAGTGAAGAGAGTCTAAAGGGAGAAAAGTCTTGAGAACTAAGGCTCAATGGAACACATTTGGAAAAAAAATGCAGGCTTCATATTTTTGGCTTCTTTTACAAAGTGCATCGACACTGGAAGCACAGCTCAGGTGTTGAACGTAATTGTCAAATGAGCAAAAAAAGGTTTGTACTTTAAAAGGAATAATTGAGAAAATATGAAGAAACTTCAGTGCAGAAGGAATGGTTTTGTTCTTTTCCCCACACTAGCTGATAGCACTGATCGAAACTGGCAAAACCAAGAGTGCAGTAGAAAACTTCTAGGCAGAAATCATTACCTGGAAAATTAAACTACTCAATATTCTCTTTTTCGCTAGTGGTACAAAAACCCCTTCAGTTATTCCTGAATAACTCTTGGAACACTGGATCTCTGACTCCCCCTCCTCCCTGTCTCTTCCAACCCATAATTGCATAGAGGAAGAAAAACAGAAGGAGTCAAGCACTACCACATTAATTATTTTGAAGTGTGCTAATGAGTTTGGTGTATCCCCAGACTCAGTCGTGTCATGTAACATCTTCTGTCAAATATGTCATCTGCTTAAGCAAAATGAAATACGTTCTGGAAACGTGTGCCTTGAGACTGAAATCATAACTATCACCAAGAGGTCACTCTCTTCTGAGATTGCTTTCTGAAGTAATAAGGTTTATTTCTAGTGTTCTGGAGACCTTGTGATCTTGTATAGAATTCAGTAAGGAAAGGTTTTATAAGACACCTGGCTTTTCTCATCTTTTTAAACACTTTTTGGAACATGTGTTCTAATAATAAATACAATTCATATTAGTTAAGAACTACTGGGATATCAGTGCAGGATCTCCACAGGATAGAAGAGGGCTGTTATCCACTTACTACCCTCCTGAAGGAAGTGATTTATATCTCCCTCAGTTCTCCAGTATATCTCAGATCCCAGTAACTTTCCACTAGAACTTTCAACTTAATGTGAAACGAATTTATTAACAATTTTTCTCCTCCTTCCTCCCCTCCCTCATTCCATCCACAACTAAAAGCAACTATTAAAATCTTACTTAATGTACTCCTAGAGTACAAGACGGGGTTAAAGAATAGAAACAGGAACTCCTAGCACAGGGATCTAACAGTTCTGCTGAACAGACAGGTGTTGTCATTCCCTTGGTTACGCTACATGTCTCTCTCTATTGCTCCGACTGTAGTTTGAGAGGCCTAATCAGAAAGATATATGACTTGAGAAGCAAAAGAATGAGGAAAAATCTGTTCACCTCAAACCTCTCCAGACGAGCCTTTTGGGAGGAAGACGGCTCCCCTCTCCTTTTTGAACTCTTCCCTTAAATGTTGAATTTGTCCAGTGTAGAACAACCACCAAGTAAAGCAGAGCAAGCAATTTGGCAAGGAAGTGACCATTTAGTTTCGAAAATAAAAAGGGTTTACTTCTATGATAAATGACATAACTTTAATGCATAACCATTTAAAGACCATCAATGTGAAAATAAAAAACCAGCAAACTTGTGTTGAAGCTATAGAGCTCAAGACACCAGTTCTGTTAGATCTCTGTCAGTCTTTCCTTTCTACAGATATACATAATTTTTTTTCAGACTTGAAAGAACTGAACACCAACTGGCATGTTCCTATAGTAAGAACAATTTAAACAAAAAAAAAATTATTTCCCTTTTTCATACACACAGAAAAACATTAGAGAGAAAATGACACTCTGAAGTATTATTTAAGTGCAAATTAAAGGGCAGTTGACAGAATTCCCAACCACATACATCTGTGTATGACTAAGGATATAAAACAAGATCTCATGTGACCCTTCAATCTTAGGCATAATCATTAGCCTATAATATTGCTAGTCTGCTCCCAGCTCTCCTGAAGTCTTATTAAAACACCCTTTTCAAGACACATTTCTCTGCCCCAACAGGCAAATTCCTTTACTGCCAAGAAAAGCAAGCAAGAGGGAACCGTATGAAATACTGCACATGTTGTACGACGTGCTAGGAAAGCCAAGCCATCAGCTTGCAGGCATGCTGTCACCAGGTGTAACGAGCAGCAGAAAACACAGTCAGAGAAGGGGCCCATAACAAGCTGATAAAAGCTGCAAATGTAGAGGTAGCCCGTGTAACCACCCAGGTTAGGGTAGGATGCACCCAGGATATTCCAGGTAGGACAAATATGAGCAGGCTGCTGGAGTACCAGGCACATGGCAGCTTCACCTCTTTCACTGCTGGCATAATACAGCAGTAAATGATGGTCTTGTTTCTACCCCACCATCCTTTGTGTAAAGGATGGCATTTTAATTCATTTTGCTTCATTCTCAAAAATATTTTCAAATCCACTGAAATGGAAAAATAAAATTATTTCATATATCAAGAAACTAGTGAGATGATACTCTATGTGTTTTGAACTGGTGTGTTTGGCTGTGGGTGATTTTTTTTTATTCTTTTGGGGGTTTTTTGATCACCCCTCACCTTTCTTATTTTTTCATAGCTCCTTGACCACTCAAAATTCCTTTTTTTTCTCTCCCATCCTGTTACTTGAGCTCTGACTGCACTTTCAGTAGTAATTTGTGGCTTAACAGCTTAGTCCAACCCATTTTCCACTATTAAGAGTTTCTGAATTACTTTCTTACAATGAAAGGTAGGTGAAGATCCCCAAACTGATGAAGAAATAGCAGATTTCTGGTTATGAGGAAAGCTTTTTATCAAAAACCTATTCCCATTTGTTCCTGTTTTCTCCCTCCCACTTTTCTTTCCACCCTAGTACTTCTCACCCTCCTTGACCTTCACCCAAATGGAAGAAAAACAATCACACAACCTTAAAAAAGTCATATTGTCTCCAGAGACACATTTTAGTTGGCAGTACCTTGATCTGCACTTCTCTACATGTTACACTAGTCATGACTAAATATTCTCATGAAATGCAAAATAACTGGTTTAGCTTTCAAACAGTGTCTCCTTTTCTTAGAAAAATGGTTGAAAAAAGTATTGGCTTTAGAAATCTTTAACCTTACTTTTGCAGATCCAAACCTCATTTAAACAAAAATTGGACAGAGACAACCTGCAGCATCCAGAAAAAGTTAAGGAAAAAAGTATCTCCTCCTCACTTGCAGTTAGCTACTAGCTGAAGTACATTCCAGAGCACCCAGAATGATAATTTTAAAAATTGTTCCAAAGACTACATTATCTGTAGTTCAGATTTTCAAATTAATCAGAAAAAGGTTTGAAAATGATCATTCCAATTCCTCTTGAAGTTTTCCAATTAGAAAAAAAAATGACTTAAAAATTTATAAAAACTGTTTGGCATAAAGTAGGGATATATTTAATACTTGGAGTTTTCCAGTTAAATTTAACCAATATGCTCTCATTTCAAAAAGAGCTACAAATATTTACAAGTAATTAAAATAATGTAAACAGACATAGCCAGGCCTACAAAAAAAGGTGGTTGAAAAATGCTTTCTTTGACAAACCAACAATGTAGCTGGGTTTGCTTTAGGGCTGTAAAGCAGCATATGCCTACTCAGCAATATTCATTTAAAAAGATGCTTATCAGCTGCAGACCCAGCACAGAAGCAGGTGAGGATGGAAATGGGGAAAGGAAGAAAAATTACAGTAGAATAAGACCGGAGAGTCCCAGCATCACTAAGTTAGAGCCTATAACGGCTCATGCACTTTTCAAACAACTCAAAGTAATGTAGAACTTAAAACATGTCTTACTCAAGCTGTTTTACAAGAATTTTTGTAATTCTTTAAAAAGATTGATATTGCAATCACATTTACACCTCCTCCCTTAATCTTCCATACCTAACCTTTCTACAGCAATCTGAACTAGTAAATAATGAAACTGTAAAACAAGGACCTATTAAATCCATTGGTATGAACATTCTGTGAGTTTGAAATCCATTTTCTACTGATAAATAGCTGCAGAATTCACTCACTCATTGGCATCTTAATGAAAATTATACATGAGCATCTTCATGAAAATGATATATCAAAAATGACTTGTGCTATGTATGAAAATAGCATAATTCATCGTATGTTTTCTGATTCCTGATTTTAATGATATTAAAAAAATTCTGATGTGATGGAACTCAGGAATGAAACCCTTAAATGGAAAGTTATTCAAGTTATTTGATTAATTTAGGATGTATAAATCATTAAACAACTTTTAACTATTTTTGGAAACTGAGTTTATTACCATCAGATCAACACAAATATGCAATTATATCCAAATAACTAGAAAGCTTAATGAAGGAAAACATAAACATACTAAGATGAAAGGTAATATTTAAAACCACAGAGTCCATGTTTACTGTGGGGATCATCTCCCAAAATGTCATAGCCCATGCTAATCAAATTCTTTGCATTACTGCAGTTGCAGCACAGTAAGTCAGATAAATGAACTTGCTAAGAGAATCCCTTCATGAAGGCTTCTGTCATGAGACTGTCAAACTGTCTAATATAACAATTTCCAGTACTCAGGTTTAATCAAGCTAGACAAAAATGTTGGAGGCATTCCAACTGTTTTATGGCTTGGGGCATCAGGGATCCTGAGATCGTTTCCCAAGTGCCGTCAGATTCTGTATCTCCCAGATTTGGAATCCTGGCTTCCCTGACAGTCTCCTAATGACCACAGGAAATTCCACTACAGCAACTCCATGTCTTCATCAGCAAAAGAAAAATGCAGCAGCACATCCAAGATGCACTCCTTCGAAGACTCATGCGTCATTACGATTTTAAATGAAATATCAGCTTTTCAGGATTTAAATACATAGCGCCATAATGATAATTTTTTACATTCCTGACTGGTTCAGCCAGCAGGACTGCAGCCTGATGGACATATACAAATGCCTGCTGTTCATGTGTGACAACAAGACTTAGCTGTACAAAGATGACAAAGGACTAACAAAACTGTAATATGAAGGTAAAAAAGTATTTAAAAGAATCTTGATGTAGCCTACAGACCCTTCTTTTGAAAAATTTATTTTTAAAAGAAATCTTATTAGATAACGCATTTCAGGATTTTAACATTTCTTGTTTTGTATTAGAAAAAACAATCTTCTCTTTGTTTGGAGTGAGATTATTTAATCACTGCCTCAAACTTGCAATAAAAATACTAACTGTCACATCAAAATGGTAAATTGAAATTGCTGCTTTATTCACAAATATGTTTTCTTGTTCTCAAAATATTAATGACTACTTACAAGTTTCAGTGTTTAATAGAGATGATTTACTTGAGAAAATAAAATATTAAAAAATTTGATAGCAGTGGCAGCTTGACGTTCAGGAACATCTATATATACTCCTCAGACTGTAAGTCAGAAAGCAGAAGCACAAAACCAGATTTTAATTTCAATCTTCCAAAACTTGTCATGTTTTTGAAAGTGATGATTCATTACTTGTATGTAATAAGCTTATCTCAAGACTAGCAGATACAGAAGGATTTGTGGTTTACACATCGAATTTAGAGATATAACTAGAAAATTACCTTGTACAGCTTGCAGGGAGGAACTGCAGAACCCCCTAACTCCTGCCTGTTTGTATTTGATAATATATATACACACACACATATTATAATAAGGCAGCTCAGAAATCTTACCTGAGTCTGCTTCATCGCCCGTTCCATTCTGCGAGTACTTCCTTTCTCCAGTTTGGTCCGAAGGAGTAATGCTGATGTCTGAATGGCCCAGAACTTTGGCTGGGAGAGTAAGCACTGCAGAGAAAAAGAACATTTTGTCATTACTTCACTTTTAAAGACACTGAAGACAGTAAAGTTTTTAACAGTGGTCTCAAGCATGAATGCTGTTTCCTAGTCTGAAAGTCAAATATGTGGCTGTAGGACTTATTTGATGAATTGAGGACTGTACAAATTACCTTAGCCTATTTTCAATATAAAAAGTGGCCTTCAAAACCACTTTATCCTTTTCAGCTATGCAGTGCTATCTTTACATGTACCCAATATGGTGCATAGACCAAACTATACAAATTAAAATGGCTACTCAGAATCAAAGGAAAATAAAGAATTTGCTCCTGGGCTGACTGGCTCAGCCTTCTCCACACCTGCGTACTGGGTAGTTGTAGACAGCAGCAGGGATCCTACTTCTCAAGGCTGAAAAAATCCAATTGTCTCTTGGCCTCTTCTCATATGCAAGGTGCCCTGATGCCCGCATTAACAGCATTTCCACATGAAAAATGTTGAAGTTGCTAAGAATCTGAAGAACATTAATTAATCTAGAACTTGCCATGACTTGAGAATAACAGGACGAATTTTTGACTTCAGTAGATGTATAGGGAATATGGAATGATCTATGTAAGCAGCTTTCCTAAAATAATTTTAGGTTATCACTTGGAACATGCTGCACTGATGCCAGGAACTCAGTGCCAGTCTCCAACCACTGATTTTCAGGAAAGCCCAATAGAAGACATGCAGCCAATACAATTTTGATATCTCTTAATAATTTACAGACTGCCTGGACTCTTTCCAGTATGGTTTTAGACAGAATATACCATTTCTGAAAAGTGAGACAGCAGGAAAGCTTCCTTGCTAATTTTATTGACACTGCAAATACGATCCATCTTCTCTGAGAAAATATACTTGTCTATAGATATTTGTGGACTGGAGAAAAAGCCCCAGTGGTTTTATTCTTTCCTCTCAAAGATCTCCCAAAGCATTAAAAAGCATGCTTTGCTCATGGTTTGTGTTTAATGCCTGACAAATTTCTGTCATGTTGTAATCTGCTTTTGTTTTCCCTAGTGTTTTCAAAGGAAAGGAAGCAGAAAGAAACTATCTAAAAAAAATTTCCTCCAAACAAAACTACAATAGGAAGACAAGCAACAGCAAATGAAAACATAAATGAAGGCAGTGTGAATGCACTTACAGCCAAATACCTCAACTAATCCCACCCTTCGTAACCAAGAATCTCTGCACCAACTCTTTCATGACTTTTACTCAGTAGTAGATTAAGAGGCACCCAAAGGCTTCTATACTGTCCTCTGTGTTCTGAGGACCTGGAATTAATCAAAGGAACATAATCACAACGTTCTCTATTCTGTAGACTTTCAAGTGCCCTTTTACAATCTATAATCACTAAATCTGTTAACTGATATATGTCCTAGTTCTGAGAGCTCATCTCTCTCCTGTTTTGCCAAACTTCAGTCAAATACCTATTTTTGTTTGGTTTTAAGACAAACACATGCAAGGCACTCCTAGCACAGGACAGTGGTGTCTAAATTTATTTTTTAGCAGCCATAGCAGGTAGCTGCTAAATCAAACACCTTAAGGAGTTGCTAAGGCAAACACTTGAAGAATTCTTACACTACCTTAAAAGCTTATTTTGTGGGACAGGTTACCCTTTTCCCCATTTTCTCCACTATTAGTATTCTGTCGTATTATTTAATTTTTTATTTCAAGGGATTTTTTTCTGTGCTACATGGTGGTAGACACTAGTACTTATTTTGCAAAAGAACAATGACAACTAAAAGCCTCGGCTAATAACGCTCCCAAAGATATTTTTAGGTCCGATTACTGCCCTTGTCCAGCAGGAGAGTCCTTGTCCTCTCACTGGTTCCCCTTAGCAAGTGGCCCAAAGAGGGCAGAGCACAAAGCCTCTGTGTCCACACCATCTGGCTCTGCAGGAGAACTGGCAGCCCAGGAGAGCCTCTCCTCTGTCTCTGTGTGTACCTCCCACACCACCACCTAAGCAGTGATTTAAGAAAGCATGCTGCATGAATTGTGTATGAAGTCAAACAGGGAGGGAGGCACTCTGAAGAGAAACAGGGTGGAAGACAGGCAGAGATAATTACATTTCACTCCTCTGCAGGAGAAATGATAAGTCGTATTTTGAACAACAATCCTGCTTTTTAAAGGTATTCATGAAACAAAATGAAAGGTATACCTGCTGTAAAATTGCAGAAGAAAAATTTAAATTTTCCAACAGTTTTATTGATACAAAAAAAACATTGCAACCGCACAAGACAATGAGAAGCAGACCTAGTTTTTATTTAAGAAGCATTTGTAATTTTATACTTGTACAGAGCTCACAGTCCTGTGCCAGAATTCAAATGCTCACCTTTTCATTGCCTAATTATAATGTTTAAAGCACCACAGAAACAAAATAACACATGCATAAAGGGCACAATTGTTTATACTTAAAGGCTGTAAAGAATAGTTTCAGAACATGTAACCGTAACTATTAAGCAAGCTTTAATCTTACACCCAAAATGGCCAAATATTCCAAATAATAAATACTTTCTCATAAGATCCAAAGCTTTATATTTTCACCTGCAGCTAAATCTAGACTCTATTAATAGGACTATAGGTTAAAATAAAACACTGGGGAAAAAAAAAAACCTTAATCAAGATCATGCAGGTTTTGTCAACATACTTGAAAGTTCATTATACTGCACCAAAGGCAGCTAAGAAAATTAAAAAAACAATTCTGAAACAAATCCACTATTGGGAATCTTCAGAAGTCATCTTTGACCTTACTTCAGGGCAAGAACAATATAAAAAAAAGAAAAAGAAACACAGGAAGATTAGACAGGGTGAGAAGAAATGAAAGGAAATAAGGTTATGCAACATTATCTGCACAAAATAGATTATTTTCACATGGGAAAACTCATTTCTCCAATTCTTCCACACATTTTTTCCTACAAACAATATCATACCTCTCCCATCATACCAGAACGTAAAAAAGGAGATGACCAAAGTATTACACAACCCAGAACATGTCATTCAATATATCTTCCTTATATGATATTCAAATGAAACAAGATGATGCTGCAAGTCTTAACAAAGTAGTCCATTACTGTACAACACTTAAAATATCCCCATAAGTGTGTAAGAACAAAAGGTAGTTTTATTCTTGGAACAAAACTTCTTCTCCAGCCAACCCATTCCAGATTGCTCAAGGAAGTTATTGATGCCCTATCCCTGGATGTATTCAAGGCCAGGTTGGATGGGGCTTAGAGCAACCTGGTCTAGCGGAAGGTATCCCTGCCCATGGCTGGGCAGTCGGAACAAGATGGCCTTTAAGGTCCCCATCAACCCAAACCATTCCATGATTCCAAGTAACACCTGAATTGTGAGATAGATAGGTGCACAGTAGTAATGACACCAAACCCTAAAAATCAGGTACCATTAATGAACGATTCAGCCTCATTATTCAGAATTTAACGTAAGTGTGAAACACTCCCTGATCACTCTTACAACTTTCTGTCAGGGAAACAGAGAAAGAATTGTATCAGTCGGTCATGACTTACAGAAGGTATAGATTGGTCAGACCAACTCTTCTACCTTCTTCCATCTACTACTTTAAAAAGTTGGAGTTCCTATAGGAAATCTTCCTGACAGTGAAGTCAGGAAGACCTTACTTAGGCTTATTAGACGTGCTAGAAAACCTGGAACAGGTAACAATGATTCTTGTTAACTGCAGCTCTAAATAATTTTAATGTTTTCTTATTTTTCCTCATAATAAATCTGTGCAGTAAGCCTATTCCTTCACTCCCGAAGCTTGCTCACTGATAAACTATCAGTAGCCTAGCAAAGTACTATGACTGCTATGGTGGAGCTATCATCTGAAAGTGGACTTGCAAACTGAGCAATTTTAATTGCAACCAGTTGTGGAATTCCCAAGAATTTGCTCATCAGTCCATCAGCGAACCAAAAACATTCTGTTTATTGGCCAAATTGCCAGGATGTGGTGAAATTACTTAACTGAAGTCACAGGCATGAGGCATCCTGAGGATTGCTCTGTTCCTCTGTCATCCCTCCAAATATATGACCCTTAGTTTAGATTCGGCTCAGGTTATTTGCTAACATATTTTAAGATACAGGCAAAAAAGCACAAAACACTGGGGGAGATTTAGAGAAAAAAAAATGAAAAAATATTCCTTTTTAGTTCCCTTATATTATCCATTTCTGTTAACATACTTCAAGAGCTTTGTTGTTTGCTTTTCCAAAAAACCGCAAGTTAAGACTTTCAAATTATTTATGAGGATTACTTTATGTCTACTTATCAATAGTCTTGCTTCATATAACCACGTATATCTTTATTTGATGATTTTCAGTAATTCATTCAGATAATTAACATGAAACCCCTATTTCTTCAACACATCCAAAGGCAAAATGGCAACCTTATAACCCATTCCATGCTTCTCTGTAAAATGAGGCAATACCATGGCTTCTTTTCCACATTCTATATCCTGCAGAATAGTCAGGTGAGAACACAAAAAACCCACTAGCTGGAGATGTATGACTGAGGCATGAACAGGGAAAGGTGCATTTGCCCTGTATACATATCTGTTAATCTCTGGCGAAGGACTTTATTACTGAAAGCTAACTTAAAAGTGCTTCACTTGTTTTTATGTACACAGCAAAGAATTCATTGACATAAAAACTTCTCTGGAATTCAGTCCTAAGAACAAGAGGAGAGAATCAGTATGATACTAGGGAGAATGTGATTTGTTTTCCACATGTTATTCTCATCCAAATAATCTGACACTTAAGTTTCTGTATAAGTAACGCAAGCGTTTCTTCTAAAAAGTCATGTTCAAATGACACATTTCATTGCAAGTAAGTTCATAATTCATTTTTTTGGAAATTTCTCCTAGCACTAAACTGGTGACCAAAAAAGCAAAATGAAATAAAGTTAAAAATAATCAAACCTGAAAGATGCCACATTATTGTGGAAAAACTTCCTTACATTAAATTTACATATTTTCAACAGAATAGTATTTAATAAAAGATACTCCTTGCATTTATGGAAAAAAGTATGTACAGAAAACTCTGCCCTGGAAAGTAGTTAGATGAACTTTATGAAACTATTTTTAATTGCCTAAGAAAGATTGAGGCGATCCAGGGTCCAGAGGGAAGCAAAAATAATAGAAATTTTGAGAAAAGTCCTTAAAATACTAACTCCTCTACTAATCAAGCTGAAACACAGATGATCCTCAGTAGTACTGGCAGCATCTGGTTGAAATGGGATTTGTAATTTTAAACAATAATTCTGTTAGAACTCTATAAGGTAAAATAAAGTACATTTGTGACTAAGTGGTTTCCAATACCAGTGCACTTTTTATGTTTTAGTGAAAAGCACAAGTATCAAGAGGGCAAGAAAAAATACTAAATTTCTAGTTGCAATTAAGCAGCAGAACCATGGCTTGGCAACAAAATAAGCCAGTGAGTATGACCACTTTTGGCTTTTCTGCTTAGTGTAGGAACAGGTAAAAATTTCCTGTTTGCTCAAACAGATCAAGTAGCTTTGTTCAAATCAAGTATGCATACCTATTCTGCTGTACATACCCATCCTAAAGATTTTAAAATAAATAGGAATCAAAAGAAGATTTGATTATATAGCATCACTAGCAAACATATGACACTGAGGGGTTTCACAGAACTTAAATTCCTCCTAGCAGTGTTCTTATTCTTATCACAACACTCAACAGTTTACCAATCCTTCAGTGACCACAAATTAAGAGGAAACCATAATAACTATGCACAAACCCTCAAATAAATAAACAACTAAAATTCATTACTGTTTTCTAAATAGGCATATTTAACTGGACAAGAAGTATAATTTGATGTTTAAGCTGATTTAATGTATGTGTCAAAGGACTGCTTTTAAGCACAGAATGCTGTTTTGCTGGTGAATATAAATATTTTAATACAAAAAACTGCTTAGCAACCAGCTAAAGGAATTATTATCTCCTTGTATCTATATTTAAATTAAAAGTTTCTATTTTGCAATTATCACAGTACATATGCTCTTCATGAAATGAAATGAAATTCATTCACTCAGAAATGAAATTTCCAATAAATCTAAAAATGCATTCAGAATTGCAGGACACTGAATAATAATTACAATAAAAAGTTTTTTGTCTTTGATACATCATTATCCTTAGTTCAATGCTACCCACAAGACTTTCCTATAATGTGTAACGATATATAATTATTGCATGTAAACCTCTATATGTATTTTTATGTAACTGCATTGAAATGGAACCCTTAAACTAAAATGTGTATCTGTAAAGACTCATCTGATTCATCCCAAAGGCTTAATGCTATTATTTCAGAGAGGTTGTTTTTTTCATACTAACAGGGGAGCTCCTCCAGTGTCTTCATAAATCATCATTTTATTAAAATTGAATAATCTGAGGTTCAGATAGAAACAACTCCATTCTCCTATACTTAAAAAAAAAAATAAATCTATATATATAAAAATACTTTTCATTTCTCTGAGAGTATCACCCTAACACATGACAACTTTAGGTTCAAAATTCAAATATAACCTGACAGACAATAAAGATTTCCTCTTGGACAGTAAATTGGAAGAGGTAGCAACAAAACACAACACACTGAATTCAAGCCTACTGACTTTACTGCTTCTACAGAAGAACTTCTCATGGAATCTGCAGTACAATCCCCAATTTATATAAAACATCATGAGTACATGATAGTTCTAAACAAACAACAGTGGTTAACTTGGGAACAAACAAATAGGATGAAGAAGTAAATTATTTCAAACCATCCTCTCTTTTCAGCTTCTGTCATCTATAACCACTGGCATTGCAGACAACATTCCCAAACAAAAAATTTGGAATCCGCACCACTACGCAGGATGGCAAATTTGAGCACCTATAAATTCCTCACCTTTCTAAGTATTATGAACAAGAAATATTTGATTGCATGTGTCAGTAGTTGGATACAACATACTAATGTGAAAAAAACAAATTTGGGGCATCTGTAAATTTGTTTGACAGCAAACCTTCATATAAATAATTTCTAGAAACATTAGGACTGCTTCAAGCACAAGCAATTAGGCTGTATATTCTCCAGTCTCATTTTATTAGCTATGAACACCCTCATATTTTCTAAGGCCCAACAAGAAAAAAATTACATTAGGATTTCACTCCAGATGATTCTTGTTTCAAATTGACAAATTCTAACCCTGTTTGGCATAATTATGTCCTTGGAGAGCAACACAAACAAGATACGGTACACAAACAAGGACAATAATATTTTTATACCTTAAGAATGCAAGGCTTCCATAAATACTATGATAGTGGATATGTTTAGTGGCTAGCAGAAAGGGAGAGAAGAAAAGATTTATGTAGAAAATCTAGTTCCTAGCATGGACTAGCCAACAGACTTTGCAGGTTGGTTTTTGGTTGGTTTTTTTCTATTAAAAAAACCCCAACAACTAAATGGAAGGAATATTCACATCAGTGTGTACTGTACTCCTTTTGTACTACATCTTTCCTCCCCAAGGCCAAAAGAATTGCTCAGGTATCAAACAAACATCAAAGGCCCTGTTGCTATGTTTTAACAACTATCAAAACCTGTGCTGTATATGTCTTGACACATCTGTTTAATTTCACGCTTTCACTAAACATGGAAATCTGTCCTACACTTTCAGTCATTCTAACAGAGTTTTTGGACCAGAAAAAATAAAAATATTATCAACTAATCCTACAAATTAGAAGTGTATATACATCAGCACATGAGCAACTGTCTTCAAAATTTCTGCCTTTTTCTGTGAAATGGACAGTAATTTTAGGTAGCAATCAAAAGCATCTTTTTCCAACTTTTGACAACTATAACTTAAAAACCAACAATATGCAAAGTCTTTGGAGTTACAGATTACTAATTGATTCAACAGTCTTAGGGCAAAACTAGCATGACAAGGATAATTTACATTTTTTTCTTTGCAAACATGACAACTTGCATTATACACTTCAAATTAATTATATTTCAGGCATTATTCCAAGTCCTGTGTTAGTGTTTCTTTTTCAATGTTGCATGAGGAAAATGTGTTATTACTTGGTTAGGTCTTAAATACTTTCTTGCCTAACAGCATCTAACATAAATTCTACATGGCACCTTTAGAGCATTATGCCAAGACCTTTGCACTGTAACAACAAAACAAAAAATAAAGCAATGCTTGGGCTTGTATGGAGTACATTAGCAGAAGTTCTGTATTTTTGTTTATCGTCTCTCGGTGTTTCAGTGAGTTGTTACATCATGACAGCATGCTACAGAGTCAAACCTGTGGTTTTTTTAAGGCCTCTTCAAGTTACAATGATTTAAAAAATTGTCTGACAGTCAGTTAGGTGAACCAGAGAGGCAGGCAGGAATCCTGAAAGTATTAAAGTGACAGAGGAGAAGATTTACTTTCCTGCACTGGCTGAGACATCAGCATTTGCACAGTGCCATTTTCCAGTACTGCTTTAATATTCCATATATTTCAGTAGGTTTAGACCACACATTCAGCATACTTTTCCCAAAATCTAAAGCTATTCACTCAACCATATGACAAGAGTTTATTTTGGTCCATAAAACTAATCCCGGGACTGTTCAACTAAAATAGCTTTTCACCACAACAGGTGTTAGCTGATCATTAGCAGAGCTGGGCTTAAAGCTCTTAACCACAGCCATTAGAAATACCTCTTGGTGTTAAAAAGTCAAGAGCAAGACCAAAACACCATCAGTGATCTGCATCAAGGGACTAGTTTAATTAGAATGGCATTTTTAAAATTCACTTTGTCTAGTCTTGTCTGGTAGCCTCAGCACTCAAATTATAACATTACATCATTGTAAATACAGAGTACCTTTTGTTGACTTAACTACTAACACAAGAAGACACTACCTGATTTTTTTCAATAAGATTTTTTCATATACATAATTTCAGAAGCTTGGATAATTTAATGGATTTGGAGTAAAATATTAATTATGAGTGCTTTAAAATGAAACATATGTGCACACACACATACTGGTTACTTTTTTCAGGTTTTTTTTTGTCCATACACACTTTATAAGGCAAAATGTTAGAAACCTCTTAGGTAAACAGTTACTTATTTACACTATACTACACTGATCTAGAAATGAATGCTAGACTCAATAGAGCAGCAATTATATCGCACTTACCTAAAGGCAATTTAATGTTCTCAAGCGTCTGATTTAATCTTAGTCTGCAAATGACTGACTGTCTCTCTGAAATTTATCATATCTGGAATTTATCACATCTAAAGGTACATTAAATACAATGTAAGAGTTATTTCGTAGCTGGCTCAATCAATTCAAAAGTTAGAAGGCAAGACTGGAATAAATTTTCTTCTCAGAAGACTTAAAAAATATCCCAATACATGAAGGCTAATGTAATTTCATTTCAACTGTATTTTCCACAGCTTTTTCTACCCCATTCAAATAATGTTCTCTAGCAAATAGGTAGGTCATGATAACATCCACCCACAGGTATCCTCATATTCTGTCCTGCTTATCATTCTAAATATATTTCCCCTCCATGGCACTCATTTTAAGCAGTAACTCTTACTCCTTCTGATATCTACCTTGCAAAGGGACAGTTCTTGCTTCTAGGCAATTATGTATGCTAGATCAGCTTGGAAACTCTGCTGGCTTTTGTGCCACTTCTGTAGCACCTAGAATTTCAAGGAATAAAAAAAAAAAAAAAATCAGGCAGGAAAGCTCAGAAGTTAGTTCTATTTTCTGTTACTACCTTTATTAAAAATAATGAGACACTTCACCATTTTTCTTCAGCCATCTCTTCTACCTCCCCCTAAAAGAAAGCAATTGTGGTTTGGAAAAACCCAACATAGCCTCTTCTCAGCAACAGATCAACATTACTTCATATTCACCAGAAACCTTCTCATTTGTTAGTCAATACTCAGACTCAGCATCGTCAGCTGACTATACAGCTGCAAGTCATAATGGGGAAAAAGGATGACTTCCCAAGAGAAAATATCCTCAGACTTTACAGCTTGTTTGTTCCATTTGTTTTCTTCAGCAAAAGAAACAGGCAATATTCAGGTAAAATGAGGCTGCCTTACCCCTGTGGTCTTGGTTCTTCTAAGTAACATTAAGTCAGGAGAACATACAACTTCTCTTTCCATTCTTCATCACCACCTCATTTGAAACCTGAATTATTTCTAATCCATTTTGCCTCTTCATTGAATTTTATTTTCGAAGAGCATGGACCAGAAAGAATCATGCAAAATGTCTAAATCTACTGCTTTTATTGACAGATCTAAATACGTTGTTCTGTGAAAGGCTGCATCTTTATTTTTCCCCTCCTGCTTCCATGTACACTTCCTCACATGCAGAATACCAATCAGAACAACTCAGCCTCCTTCTCCCCAGCTACACTTTTCAGAAGTGTAAAGGGAAATGGTTAAGCACTGTTAGAACAAGGCTCATAGCCAAACATATGAACTGCCATAGCTGTCCTTCTTCATGTTATAGTCTTTACATCTTCTGAATACACATCAAGAACTTCCTCAGCTTTTAAGCTGGATGTTTCTAAGTTTTCTCTTGAAAAATCTGTCTCACACCATAACCCTGCAACTCAGAAACACCAAAATATTGTGTGTATTAAAAAAACGAAATGAAAGGGGGTCCTCCGATGTGGACATAGGGGTACTGTAAATGGATCTCTAGCCAGAAGTAGAAGAAACACAAGCATATGATTATTTTCTTTCCAGCTAGCTCTGAATGTAGCTCTGCAGATAAAACTGAAATGACAGCCCAATGTCCCCTATATATGACAAAATTCACAGGGAAAAAGGCCAAAAAAATCGAGCACTAGAGAAATCTACCCTTTCAAAGAAAGTCTCGTGTTACACAAAAAGAGCTGTGTGAGAGGAGTACAAAGATTTACGCTTACTGGAGAATTTTCAGTGGAAACAAAAGACTCAAAGAAAGCTTTGTATGGATTTAAACGTAACAAACACAAAAAAGCAAGCTCATATTAGCCTACATGGAACAAAAATATAATAAAAAGTATGGAGACTTATAGTGAGCTTATAAACATGATTCTTTGCTTCTTTATAACACAGTCTGTAACTTAACTTACACGCATGCAAGTATGTAACTTGCAGAGAAAGCTATGGCAGAAACAAATACCACAATTCAAAGTAATTTAGACACAATGGAAAAATCAACTCAGATCAGGTTTGACTAGGAAAATGTTTCAATGCTTTTCTCCCCTTAGGATTTTCTACTTTCTAAGAACAGTACAAAGATATTATCAATCAAATTAGTTGGTCAGTTCTACTTATACAACCAAATTGCAGATGTATCCTGGAAGTCCAGAATTATGTAAGTTTTCTTCCACATCAACAGGCATTGGTGGGCTGATATTTAGCAGGTTTTTAAGAGCTTGATGCTCTCTTATGACACTAAGTGGTACACATATTGTATCCTCATGTAAGATGTAAAAGAATAATTTTTTTTTATGCTGTTGCCTAATCTGATTTTTGGATTGTATTTTGGTTTGCTTTTTTCTTTTAATTTTAAGAGACTATTTAAGTTCAGAAGTGAGCTTTTCTTGGAGGTTCTCAATTTATTTTTTTTAGGAGAAGGAAGAAACTAGAGAAGAAAAGGAAATGTCATGAAAAAAAGAAGATACTGTTTTATTTAAAGAAATCAGCTTTCAATGACTAGTGAAGGGTAAACCACATAAGATACGGCTCCTATTTTCACTTAGAATGGAGTCCAGCCATATGACTGACACTTGTTCTGTTGTGCCAAACACATCACTTATCCTGTGTTCTGCTAAAAACAACTTCAGCCAGATTTAACTGTAGTAGCATTGTTTTTTTCAGGTCTGTGGTTTGGACTTACTCCTGAAACAGCATAAGTACAGACTTCCACACCACATCACAGTACTGCATTTATTTCCTAAGGCCCAATCTCAACAGCAATAAATCATGATTTTGGATACAAAAGACTAGACTTTAACTCTTTGGTACCAATGATAAGGATTTCCCTAGTTATTAAACAACAGCAAATTTCTCATTTTAACTACTCAGCCTCTGGAATTTCACCATCTGTGCCAAGATTCTCAACACATCATGGGATCTTGAGGTTATATCCTGAAAACCAGAACTGCACTTTTTTTTTTTTCTCTGCACAGGTAGTAGAATAGTGAATCTTGTTTGGCAATGGCTAGATAACGTATTTTAAAAATAGATCATTTCAGGATTGTATGCAATGGTACACACTCTCTGAGGACTTGCAATCTATTTAGTCTCGAGACAAACAAAGCAAATGACTGAAAAAAAGGCTGAAAGTTACAAAAACTGTGTCAATGGAGGATATTTTCTAACTTGTTAGAATTGGCCATGTGGGAGAAGAAATATGTCCTACTCCCCTTGTGAACTACCACAATAGGCTCTTAAATCCTCTGCCCTTCATGCTCTACCCCCCTTCAGCCTTGCCTCTCCTCCGACAAAGAGCATTTTTGGAACAGACAGTGCTATAGGTTAACTCATCCTCTGCTGATAGAAATTTATTCTTCAGGGAGACAGCTATGACTTTTAATGTTTCCATTTGTTACTGCTGCCTGTGGCTACAGACAAAACGCAAGATTTTTCAATACTTTCTTTGGGTTGGTCAATTTTTAATTTTTTTTTAAGTAGTACTTCTTACTCAGCAAAATCCAGGTAAAACTACACATTAAGATTCCCATTTGCTTTTTTCTGCTTTGCTTGTTTGAAGTTCTCAGGCTTTCAAAACTCTGGATCACTGGAAAAATTCTTTAGGCCTGACAGATACTGCATCCTTATGCAAGTGACCCAGGGTGGTGGGATTAGTCTGTTCTGCCTGCCTACTTGCATTTATGAGCTCACCACTATGTTTTTTTCCATAGACTGCCAGTGATACTTCCTGTTTATTTGGTCTATCAACAGCCTCTGGAAGAATGCTGCTTTATATACCGTTGTTATCTGATGCCACATAGATTTGTACTCTAACAGCAACTTTTATCTTTAATTCTACACTGATAACTTCAGGACAAATATCCATTTACAATAATTATCCTTAAAATACCTTAACTGAAAATCTTTTGCAGGAAGAAAATATAGGGTAGCAGAAATATTTGTTCTCAGACAGATTTGGAGCACAAACAAAAATTACACAAAACAATGAAGTCTTAAAAGTTCCCTTCATGGCCTCACTAAAAGGCAATGAATTATCTTCTTGAAAAGAACCAATTTAAATGTTTTCATAATTTCATAAGTTTAACATTGTCAATGGCACGAGAAGAATAACAGTTGCATACAGATTTACATTGTAAAATGCACATGTCCCATTTGTGAAGCCATCCTTTATGTTGTTAAGCAGTAAAAATCAGCTACCACATTTTTTTCTGTAACAGGAACAGTTAAAAAAATTCAGGAATAATTACATGCCTAGACCAGTGATTTATAGTAAGGCTGTCACTGACTTTATTAATCCTCTATGTCAGAACAAATTACAGAATTTCTATAAAACACCCTTCCCAACCTTCAGTCTGTAAGAACAGCTGTCTGTAGAACAGTGAGACACAGCAAAAGAAAAACCACACAGTGCCAGACAGGGCTCTACAGAGAGTGTGTCTACCTGGTTTTCCCCCATTTTGAATGCCAGCATCCACCACAGGAATTCTGCCTACAATGATCTCCATGATTCAGCAGCCTACATACCACAATACTTGGTGTTCACAAGTAATGTAACATGTTAATGCAAGAGGCATGCCTCACTTACTGCTTGGTGGGCTAAGGGGCTAGGAGATGGCTAGAGTTGACAATTTCAGTGAGACTTCTAGGATGGCCTCAACAGATTCCCCAGAAAGAGCATATTAGCAAGTCTCAATGTCCATTAAAAGACACTTGATTTCCGATTTCATTCAGTTCCTTCCTCACTTCACCAGCAGAAATATTTTGTCGCTTCAAAGAGCTACTGCTCTTACTTGCAAGAGCATCAAGCTGCTGGAGGCCACTGGCACCCCGGCTTTAAACCTCATGTGCAAAAGTTCAGTTTCCAGGAGCAAAACAAAGCTACCCCCTTCCTTTCAGAGACTGAAGACACAATAGCCCTGAAAGAAGACTAACTCCTTAAGCACCAAGCAAAAGTGAGGAAGGAATGGAATAAAAATAGTCAGCAATACATTAGCAAGAAAGGAATTAGGGAAGATGAGAGCAAGAGTGAAAGATAAACAAGAAGCAAGCACTGACAAAGAAGGGCTCAGAGGAATAAGGCATGGATGAGAAAACAAAAAGGGAAGCTGACACAAGCACTAGTGACTAATACCAGTTGGGAGGGGAAGAGTGAGAGACTGCTGGAGAACACAAAAGAAAATCCTGTTTTGGTGGGCAGAAGTGAATAACATTCCTAAATCTGACAGAGTGCATAGAGAGAAGCTATAATCTGAATATATTTATTAGAGACAAATGGCAATGTCTGGGATGTGATTTGCCTTGAAAGGAGTTAGAAGCATGAGCTGTAATGGATTAAGATTCACACACAACAGTCTAGCGTTTGATCAGTTATATTATGCACAGAAACCATAGCAGTTATTAAAATCACTATGAAATTTGGATGAAAAATCACAGAATGGATTGGGTTGGCAGTAACTCTTATAGTCCATCTAGTCCAATCTCCCTGCAATGATCAGGGATATCTTCAACTAGATCAGGTTGGCCACAGCCTCATTCAATCTGACCTTGAATGTTTCCAGGGATGGGGCATCTACCACATCTCTGGGCAACTTGTTCGAGTGCTTCACCACCATCTTCACAAAAAACTTCCACCTTGTATCTAGTCTGAAGAAGCTGCAAGACATTTTACTTTGACAAACAAAAGAGGCAATCTTTTTAGTTATGTACCCCTATGGTTTGCATCTTCCCAGCTTTATTAGAGCTACAACACACAGAAATAAACATTTGCCTACTATAGATAAGGAAAAGACACAGAATATATAGACACACACTGCAGTTCTTACACAATAAGTTATGAGAACTGTGTCCTTACCCCAGCCACTAAATGTCCTGCTTGCTTTTTTACTCTTACTACTAAGCTATTAAGAGCTTCAGACCATGCAAGCTGTTCAAAATAAAAACAATTCTCTAAACGTATTTCATTCCTTTATTCCAAAACTGTAAGGCTTTAACAGATACATATTAAACTAAAAAGCAAAGAAAACATCATTTCTAGCAAACAATAAAAAACCAAATTAGGTACAATACCCCATGCATATGCTTTCCCTCTCCTAGTGTTGCAATTATGAAATCAAACATCTAATCCTACAGCACAGAAAATCTTTCACAGTCTATTTATAAAATCTGTAAAAAGTATTTGCTCTCTCATCTTCTGTCTAGACTAGACAGAATTCATTGGAGAATGTGTTGGCCAATGTATTCTGACAAATGTACTTAAGAAAATCTAGCTGACACAAGACACGAAGTCTTTCAAGAAAGAAAAAAGCCCAAGCTCCAAATTTAATTAATGCAAGACATGCTTA
Organism: Aleadryas rufinucha; assembly: GCA_013397815.1. Taxonomy (NCBI): domain Eukaryota; kingdom Metazoa; phylum Chordata; class Aves; order Passeriformes; genus Aleadryas; species Aleadryas rufinucha. Next base: position 492,292 of record VZTH01005161.1, read on the forward strand.
AGGATAATATAGACAAGACAGTAAAATCTCAAATATGTCAAAATATATCAACTAATACCTAGTGTCATGATTTTTATTTTGGTTCAGAAAAGGCCTCAAATCCCAGCATCTCAGAGAGAAAAACATTAAATAGTGTAAATATTTTAAAACATTTTTGCAAATTGAAACATGGAGAATATGATGCTTTTAAACGTTTTATTGGCCTTTATTTGAATAGTTTTCATAACTAACATCTCTACTTGCTATGATTAATGCAGCCAATCCAAACATGTCAAAAGCATTTATGTTATACCATATTATCATATATGCTATGTGCTAGGCATATAAATTATACCAGAAAAAAAGTCTGAAATTTCTCAGAGTAATCATGAGACTCATTTATGATCACAGATGGCTTGAACAGTCCACTAAATGAACTGGCATTGGTTCTATTTCCTGATGCAATGGGCTAACCTTCACGAACAGAATATGAACTTTTCTTATTCATGTCTTTGCATAACTGGAAATTACTTTTCATAAGGGTCAGAAACACTTCATGTGAATTACCTTATGAAGTTTTCCTGCATATATGATGTTACAAATAAGTACTAAAAATAACACTTTGCTTTATTGGTCTGTAAATTATACCAGTAAAAATCTATTTCTAGAAGAAAAAAAACAGCTAAGCAATGGGGTCCTGCTGGCAAGCATAAAAGCTTCCCCCCCTCAGTCATATAATATGTGATCAGTACTTTAATTCAAGCATTCTGTAAATACATGTGAAATAAATGTACATACACCCTCCATACAGATGTATTTAAATGCTCCACAAATTAATTTAACCTTAACATCTTCCTTTCTGGCCAACAGCACTTTAAAATTCCATTTTTCTATTTAAATGTGCTGCTTCTGATAAAAGAAAGGAAAGAAAATATTGTGGAAATACCAGAATCAAAGCTGCTTAATCTTTGTCCTTCTGTAACCTAGAGGGCACCGTGTTTTTCCACAATATACTGAAGCCAACTAACTCCTCATACAAGGGCAGGACCATGTACAAAACCATCACCAAGATCACTGCTGAACAGAACGGGGTTTATTCAAACGAGGACAGCTAAGCAAGTAAAGGAGTATTTCCATGAATCTAAGCTGTAAGTGTTTCTTTGGAAAGTTTTTCAAAAATAGTTACTCCAAATCCTTCTCAGTTACATCTCCTTTCAAAAGTCCATGGTTTATAGACTTAAAACGTCATTAAATACTTTTTTCCTCAAAAATCTTGAATTGTCTGTCAATAAATGTACAAAAGAAAATACCTATCAGAAATCCTTTCCAGCAGCTTCGCTACCTAAAACTTCAAGAGGACAAAAGACCGAAGGAAAAAAAAAATTAAAGAAAGGAAGAATCATTGGAGCCATTTCAGTTTTTTTCATCCCTAATTTTGGGGGAATAGAAAAAGAAAGTTGTGCAGAAACAGGGTAAGATAGATTTATTGCTTATCAAGTTCATATTATATTTTTCCCAAAGCAGCTAGAATAAAATAGCTGCTTTGGGAAAATATAATACGAATAATAAATAATTGACTGCATCCAAAAATACCAAGAACAACAGGACAGAAACATTTTACTCATGAGAAAAGAATCAATGAGTATCAGATTCGCACATTTCAGACACCTAGGGAAGGAAGAAAAACCACATACTTCATGACTGCAATCAACAACTATGACATTGTTCTCAAACTTATCCTAAGGTGTATTAAGTCAAAAAAATCATTACTTGTTCTGTATTTCATCTTTAACATAGACCATAAAGATTGTTTGGTGTATTGATACAAAAAATGTTCGACTTCCAGCTGAAACATAAACATTATATCATCAGAGAAAATTAAACTCAAGTTGCATAGACACTAGCAAACAAGAATTCAATCCCCTTTATTTTTTCAGATGCTATAGAACAAGCAAGGTTTGAGTAATATTTGAAGTATTGGGTTAGGAAGAAAAACAAATGAAGGGACGACATTTAGGTAAGCAGAGAAGATGAGGGCAAGACATCATGATAGCTATATAAATTTTAAGAATAATTCTTCCGCATATATATTAAAACAACTTCCTCATATACAGTAAAAAATTTACTTTGAAAAAAGGGAGGTTTGGATCTACTCCTTGTTTAGTTCATCTGTGCCCTGTTCAGCCAGTCAGATCAGAATATAAGGCACTAAAGAAAGTGACTGCTAGTACTGATAACACATGAACTAATCATCATAACATCATCAAAAAGGGGTTACTAAGCATCAGACAGAATAGTGAGAACATCTTATTTTCTTCAGATGATACCTCAGACAGCATTTTGTTGAATAGAGGGTTTAATTTCACCTTCCTGTTGCAATGAAATCCTTCTTGCTTAAGTAAATTATAATAGCTATAACTGGTGAAGGACATGAGAGGGGGAAGGGAAGCCTGGGACATGTCAGCTGGCTGTCAGAGAGGCTGCTAGAAAAAAATAAGTGAGTTGCTGATAGATAAAGAGGAAGGAGGAGGGGGAGAAGAAAGGCTGCTGTGGGAAAAAATGTTATTAACTGTCATCAAATTTGCCTGCTTAACTTCTCAAACCCTTAGACAGGCAAAAAATCCATTAATATTTAAACATGATTTTCATGTTCTTTTATCACTACAGTTTCAGTGAGCCCACTAAAATCTATTGCTTGAGTAATTCTGTACAGATTATACAAAAGAGCACACTATGCTAGAAAGGAAAGGCTATCCCAAATGTCTTGCTCAGAAAGGCACACAATAAATCAGGAATCATCTCTTGCAAGATATGATGCAAGCAGAGCTGTGGATCCCATGGACTGAGGGAAGAATGCAGACCACAGAGGAGAACAAAGCTGAAAGGGATAAAAGTGTCAATTATGTTGAAATCTGATACTTTGTAAAATAAAGCAACTTCAGACAGACTGTTACTTAATCCCAGTTTTGGAATGGAATGCAAGCTTCACCCCTGCCCTGCAACACATGTACTACAGCACATGGTTACTTTACCCTACAACTTCTAAACACACACAACAGCAGCAAACATAACTGACAACAGCAGGCCAGTCTCCTACCCACAAAACATAGCAAACCCAAGTACCAGACACTTGGTGAATAAGCTTTCAAGAGATCCAGTCGAGTCTTTGCACTTGCAGCAGAAGGAGGCAGCTTCTCTTTTGCTACACTCAATCTGATTTCCCAGTACTGTGTGATGGGCCAGAAGGCATACATGTGTTAAATTAGCAAGTGTTTAGATCCTGACATTCCTGCAAAATGATTCAGACTTTTGAATAAAAGTCTTTAGATGAAAAAAAAAAAAAGAAAAAAAAAAAANACTAGCTTTGAATTCATTTACTTAAAAAAGTCTCACTAGTAACTAGCAGGGCTTTGCTGAGAGAAAGCCTTTGCAGTGTTATAATCTTGTAACCAACAGAGGCTATTCAAAACGGGCAACACAGCTTACAAAAGAAGTGAAAGAAACTTTTTATAAAGCCACAAAAGTTACAGCAGTAGAGACACATGGCACTCTTAATGAGCTTTTCAATACTCTTGCTGCTTATAAAACATAAAAAAAACTGCAGCCATTTTCTCAGCAGAGAAAAATGCACTGCTTTTATTTAAGCTATATAAACAACTTCTCTTTAGAAACCAAATTGGCATGTTAGTTTTATAGAGTTTTGATAGGAAGGCTTAACATTAAAAATATCGTATGCCGTGATTTGATTGCTCCCTAGTTCCACATTAATATTGCAAATGCCATAGAAAAGATGAGAAAAACAAAGCATTTCCATTTCCACCTTCCACTCCCTCCTCCCAAAGCCCCCCTCTACAGTGAAAAGCAGAAAAAGTATTCATATATGAATATTCATACACACACACTCAATAAAATGTGCACTATAATTCTTCACTGTGATTTTCAAAGGTACCATACAACATCAGCTTCTATTACACTCAATAAATGCCCGCCTCTGAAAAAAAAAATATATCCAACCATTCTAAAATTCCTCAGTAAAAACAGTCTCTTATGGAATCAGTAGCTCAACACAGGGGAAAAACATTCCCATCTGGTCTATCTTTGGAATGCATAGTATTAGATTTTGCAGACTCCTCCCACATTCTCCAAGTCCTCGATCAGACCTTGGTATCCCTCACAGCACTACTGGAAAAATTTCAGAACGATACATTATTTTTGTCAGAAGATGGTAAATAACTTCAGTTTTGTAGTCCAAGCAAAATACAAGTTATTACTCTGGTTTTTTTCCCTCTTTAAGAAAGATATCCTCACCTGTTTAAAGTGTCCACAGACAGAAGAATTGCCAGCACTTCCTTTTCCCTCTTTCGTCACTTAATAAAAAACCCGACTGTTCTACTCTCCATAAATCCTGTGAAGCCTCAAAATTATAAGAAACCAAAGCAACTAAATTTTCCATGGTCCCTTTTCTCTTCCTTCTCATCTTCCATGGATTCCAAAGGATACAAACATGGGGCTAAGATGTGGGATGCAGAAAGCAAGGCTTCTCCTTCACAGTTTGTGGTTACTTTCTCTTCTCAGTCCCCTACAGGTTAATACTGTTGCTTGATCATAACACACTAATAAGGGAAAAAAGTAATATTCTCCCACACTGGGCTAAGTGCTCATCACATTCACCACAAAAACCATTTCTCCTGGACTGTTCAAGGGTTTTGACAGATGGAATCGGTAATTTCAGGGACCAGCTGCAGCTCCTTAATCTTGGATATTTGTTGGAGTGTCATATCAGACTACGAAACATTGAATTGTTTCCCCAGTACGTAAACTACAAGCTATAGTATAAGCTTCCCATGAAGCTCTAAGAACTTGCATTGCAGAGTCTAATCTTATTAGCCTTTTTTTAAAAAAAGAAAACATTTTTCTCTGTTGCAAGACAAAAATGCAACACCATCCAGTATTTAATATTTTCCCTATTTCTCTGCAAGAACTGCATAATATTAAAATTATAACATAAAGGAATATTTATCAGTTCTTAAATAGATGTTTCACGTGTTCCTGGAACTTTCTTACATTTCAGAAATAGTCTGCAGTCTCCTGTACTAAAACTTATGTTCACATTACAAACATCTTTATAAAGCTTTAAATGTCATTTTAAATTTTTTTTTAAAATATCATGTACACTTACATAGCACTGTTGTTCATTTCATCTCCTCTTTGGTACACTATCTGAACTGCATTATCTATTCGAAATAATGCAAACAACAAATATTTAATGGAAATTATTTTAAAGCTTACTTTTGCTCATTTCCTAAAAGGATTTTTTTTCTAAAAACAGTATTTTGGCCACTGACTTACAGCTCAGTGATGTATTTGTGTACTTCTAGGGAAAAACTGCTGACAAATATAAAATACAGCAGAACTTCACAACTGTATTTTTACATTGAAAACAATCCACTGAAATTAAAGAAGGTAAGGAAGCACATTTAGGCATTGTAAAACTAACTTGGGGATGTGGGAGTAAACTAAGCTACAAAATCTCAATGCAAAAGCAGCACTGATTTTGTTCTTTGGTTTCTTGCATTGTCTACTTCCTACATCCTACACAGAAAGCTCTGGGGAAAAATTTTATTAAAAGGAAGAAACCAGTAATTCTACCAGAGAAGCACTGATTCTCACTACTGGTTTACTGTTCCACTTTCCCTCTCTTAAAAATGGCCTTCAAGTGCAATATTCAGTTAGCTGAATCAGAAAGTTCACCAAATACCAACTGCATAACTGTGTCTCTGAAGTGGCTTTTGTGATATTTGATTTCTAAAAAATATCTTAGCTTTCCTAGGAGACCAAGTGCTTACCATAATAGAACTAATTAAAAAAAAAATTATAATTGTTTCTTGAAACTATTAAGTGTGGGAAAAATAATATTTCATCCCCCTCAAAAATAAATGTTTTATTCAGTGTTTAGTCTTATGCTAAAATGTAGAATGCAAGGTACATTACTTCTCATGTAAACATACTGCATCAACAATTGAACTATAAGCAGAAAAAAAAAATCAAGTGCATCCAATTTCACTTATGGATTAACATCTTAGAAGTTGAAATATTATGCTGGTGGGTTAAGACATTTGACTAGAACACCTCAAAACTTAAGTCCAAATTCTTGTTACAAGAGCTGCTATCTCAGCCAATGAAACTACATACACACCTCATAACACTGAAAGCAATTCTCAGTTACAAAAGACAGTGCTTTTAGGACAATAGCAACTATTCCCAACTGACTTTAATAAATGAAAAGCAGCAATCCTTCTTTAATTGACTGCAGTTGCCAAGCAGTGAATTAATAGTGTTATTTTTAGTATTATAAGCTATATTAATAGATATACAGATATAGATATATAGATATCTCTTAAAGATCCAGTAATTTTCGACTTTTACAGATATAAAAGGGAGTTTAGAATGTCAGTTTTCCAAACTGCACCTAGTACAAGGCAGGACAACATCATCTACGTGAGTTCAAATTGATCATCCTTTCCCTCTCATACTACCTAGATCTTTATTCTCTCTGTGTGAGAGAAATTGCATGTCACACACATTTATTTTGCAGTGTCCAAAGCAAGAGGATCTCTTGATGATCCACAGATCAATTAAAAATGCCTTGTAATTTTTCAAGTTTTCTAAGATAACCTGAAATGCCTTGTTTTTTTGAGGAAACATGAATTTCAGTAGATATCAGATGAATGCATGACAACCATCTAACCAGCCTGCAGATTTAGGAATCCACATGTAGGCTGAGAAGATGCCTGCTCACACACACACACAGAGCAGTTTGATGCTAAAGAAATTACTAGAGCAGCATTGATATAGTGCTCATTTGCCTACTATTTTGGCAGTACCAAAGCTTGGTAAATACCTTAAATACACGTGATAACAGCTACAGTGCCATTTAATTTACTCACTAAATTAGTTCCTAACAGACACTGTAGGAACGAAGGCTAACACGGACATAGAACATTCCTACTGCCAGGGAACAGTGATGGATTTGCCTCAGTGACTCAGATCTAAGACACAAAAGAGCTCAGAGATTTCATCGTTAAATTCTGCAGTGACTATTCACAAATTTTACGCTCAGATGCAAATGCCACAAAAGGTACATTTATTGAAAAGAATTCATATAAGCCAATATCTGATTCCTGCTTTCAGCTTCCAGGAAAGATCTCGGATGGTGTTATTACAATCCATACTTGTTCTTGTTTATGTCTTGGGAACACAGGTCAAAATAATTTGAAGATTCAACTGTGTCCCTACATCCAATTAACCTGGAAACCTTAAGCAAAAGTTTAAAGAACACTATTCTGATACCAAAAAAATATTATTTACTCTAATGCTTAGACTACCAACTACTTCTTTATGTCACTGCTGTTCACCGAATTTTGCATTACAGTGACATCTACATTCCTGTTCATCTATTGTCATAGACCCTTCTTCTTTGCTACTCTGAGCACAAAGTGATAGGGAAGCCTACACAGACCACTCAGCTGTTTCTCTGGAGATCTAACCTGATAGTGGCTGCTGATCTTACAAAGTGTGAAGCAAGCCATAGCTGACTTAGCAGCTCTATAAATATATAAATAAATAAATAAATGAAAACATAGGCTCCCCATAGTCACTGCAATAAAATAATTAAAGAGTAAGTTCATCAGCTGTCCTGGGATTTTTGAGGGACCAGCCACTAGATGGCAGAAAAATGCAGTTTAATTTTCCCATCATGATGAAGAATTCACCCAACAGTTCTCTTATATCTGATGTAACAGGTATCTGAGAAGCAATGTCAGATAGAGGATGATAGGAAGGCTGATTATGTTTCTTCCCTAGTGCACAAGCTACCTTGACTTTTTCTAATCTGCTGTAAAACTTGAAAAATATTTAAATGTTGGAAAACTCAAGTGTTAAAACAGTTAAACCCCACACTTACTCTCATTATTCTAGAAAGTACACCTCTACAGGAGTAGGGTCAATTTTGTTAAAAATGTTCTATTATCAGAATATCACTCCATTTAATATTAAATTGATAGAATATATGGAGAAGTTATCTCAAGATTCAGGTATAAAATGGCTGCTTTTCCATCCAAGAATGATGTGAACAATAGTGGGTAGTGAGGATACTCAAGCAAGGGCTATACAAAATAGTCCAGGGAGTTTGGAAATAAAATAAGAGAACGAAGATTCTAAGTTTTCACAGAAAACCCTATTTCTGTAGTTTTATACACTGCTTTAACATCATAACAAGAAAATGTCAGGGCTTGTTTTAATGAAATTACATGCATATCTTGAAACTTCATACACTTGTATTAACATTACTTTCAGGGGAAAAATTGTACTGTAATACTTTCACCATTTTTAAAAAAAGCTTACAGTACTCAGTTCATCAGTTTGGTGTCACTCCTACAGGCTTTTTCTATGTGTACATTTCCTTACTTTGTATGTATTTATTATTTCTGTAATCTTTTGTTCTCCTTTAATGGTCATCATTCTTTAATATTCTTATTGGATGCTTCAATGACTACAATAGGAAAGAAGAGTGGACAGTCTCAATTTTTCTACATTTCAACTTTTTCCTGCTCTCTATTCCTACCTTTTGGGAGACAAAAAAAAACCCCAAGGCCAGAACAAAACTGTAGTTCAAAACAAAATAACTTCACTTATTATATAATGAGGAATTGTATCACTACAATCATTGTAGTAACAAACAGAAAACCCACAAAACCCAAACTGTTTTACAGCAATTCACTCAGTTCCCTCATGCATCCCCTCTTACATGTTCTGTATTAGCAGAGGGACCTATACGAACACTACTTTTAAACCAACCTATTTTACATTTATCTAGTAAGATTAGGATTATCTTTTTTACAGATAGAACCTTCTTTTACAAAAAACCCTCAGCCAAACATTACCATAGCTAACCTTAGATTACTGTTCTTAGTCTAGCTCAAGATTCTAGCTCAAGTGAAATCCAAGGGGTTTTTGCTGAGATGCGATAATGTACTTTTTCAGATGACACTACTACAGCAACACAGTCTCAGACTACAAGGCTTGGGTAGGAGAGCAAGTCCTCTTTACTGCACCCAAACTCAAGTCCAACATTGTGGAAAGTAAGCAAAAAAGACAACATAATGACAAGCATTTCCTCCTACACCCTCCCATCTAAACTAATGTTGAAAACCCCACAAAAGCAGAAAAGCTCAAGGAAGAAGCAAATTGTGTTTTGTCCTAAGTAAAAAAAAAAAATTACATAAAAAAATATGGAGAATTTTCAAAGCTTCATTGGAGGTTACAGATTTGTTCTGCAGCAAATCAGCCACTGAATTGGGAAGAAACATGTCTAAGCAGAACATCTGATACAGACTGAATAAATCTGACATTATAAAGCTGAAATTTCTTTAGAACTCCTCTTGAACATTGTTTAAAGAGAAGCACTTTTAACACTAGTGTCACAAGAAGAGTTTGCTGTAAAATTATACAGCTGCATATTACATTATAATTCATATAGTGAATAAAACTTAAACACTTAAAAATTTTTGTATGTGTTTTGTGGTGAAATTAAATTTTCACATGTCAAGTTTTTCCTGCATGATGATTGCTGAAAATAAGGTTAAACTTCAGCATATGTTAATTTCTTGAAATAAGAAAAAATTAATGAAACATCTAACTAAAACACAAATCTGGTTTACAAATAGTTTCCTGGTTAGTGTGACTGACAGATTACTGCTTGGTACTTAAATATTAAGTGAAAACATGTTTACTAAGAATGCCAGGTAAGTTACTTACTGAAGTAAAAGCCAGAAGTTCCTCTTCAGTTAATTTGTGTATTGGATTGTTCTTTTGGAAGTCTATACTGTAAAGAGAAAAAAATCAAAACAATGCTGATTTCATCATTAGAATTACATTATTCAGAATACATTTTTCAAACTTGCAGAAATCTAAGGGACATTCTGGAAATGACAAATGGGAGTATGGTATGTGCAGAAAATGACCTAGACCTAGAAACAGTCACAGAAATAAGAAACATTTAGAGGACCAAGATATTTTGTAAGTACCTTTCCAATACCATTCTCAAGTGAAATGTCTTACTCAGTTTAAGCTTACGGGAATAACAATTTCACAAATCCTAAAAAGTTTAAAATCCATTGTTTGTTTTTACAGAGATCTGTTTTGAGTTAAAATCCTATAACTAATTGAAAGCAGATTCTGCAAAGCAAAAAACTACTAATGCTCAAGAAGTGCTGAAGGGTAATCCCAGACAAATACCCTCTTTCTAGTCACTCAAGATGTGATCACAGGAGTCCATGTCTCACTAACCAGCATTAGCATTACCTTGAAGTATTCATAGGGGGAAAACCAGAAGAATACACAGAGGTGAGAATTAAAATTATTTTATTCAGAGTTGGATATGCTGACAGAGATGATAAAGAAATTTGGCTTACAACTCTGTTTGGGTGCATGTCCTCCTTAGACAACAGCTCCCCAATTTTACAAACATACTACAAGAGATACCACCAAATTGCACAAAAATCAACAAAACCTATAATTCAAGCTCCCTCTCAAAACCAAAGATACCAAGCGAAAATATATCCTAAACTGTACCACAGATGATGGATCATCACCAAATCCATATAATGGCTACATACATAAGCCCAAATTTATCACACTAAATTCTGCAGCAGGCTTCATATTCAAGGCTAAAATTGCAAAGATACTTGCTGCGATAACAGGTTACAGACTGAAATTACATTCTCTACATTACCTAACTTACTTTGGAGACAAGACTTTGCCTGGTTATTCATGCATTATTTCTTCTACTTAAATGCACACAGACTACTCACAACAATTTCTAGAAGGCTTGAGAGTTCTTCCAACTCCTCTTCCTGCACTACAAAGCCCTCATTTCAGACAAATGGTTATCTAGTCTGTTCCCACTGACCTCCCATGATGGAGGCTCCATACACACTTCATACCATTTATGCTGATGTTTCATAATACCATCTGCTTCAGCAAGCTATTGGAGTGTGGCCACAAGGACATAAAGAAAAGTTTATTAACTACTGCTTCAATACATTTTCCCTCATCTCCCCACATTAAAAAAAACCCCTATGCTGTTGGTGCACTGTTTTGAAAGTTTTAGACAACATTGCTAGGAAACAAATTCTGGTCTAGATATATATATAGATATAGATATATATCCATATATCCATATAGATATATATCAATCACTGTTTTTTCCCTTCCTTGTGAAAATTTTCATGCAAACGGGAAAGTAATAAAGGATTTCACTGCTTCAGTTACTTTTTTCCATATCTAATGTCAGCTGCTAGCAGAATGACTTCTAGTCGGCTTGATGTAGTCAACTCAAGTCACTGAACACTAGTCCATAACACAAATGTGACTTCAGGTAAACAAAAGTTTCTCTATGCATGGGGGGAGGGAGACAACCAAAAAAAAAAAAGAGGAAAAAAAGGCAGCAAGAAAACTTCAAGCATTATACCAACTCAAAAGCAGTTAGGCAACCAGAATGTTAAATGACATGACCACAGCTTTTGAAAAGGCTTAACCAAGGGACAGGTTAACCAAGGGACAGTTAATTTTTGACAAAAGTGGAACTTATTTTTCATCATCTTAAAAATATATTGATTCAAGCAGAAAGTATTAATCCTCTTCTTATTCTAGATCAATTTTTGTCACAGCTTTTTGAAGCACATAGATGCAGCTCTTCCAGATCAAAGCAGTGCTAAAATACATCTCTGATTTCCATTTCTGCCACATCCATTTACAAAGCTTGAAGACAAGTAAGTACAGAAATGTAAGTCTTGAAAGACAGGAGAACAAGTAAATTTTTAAATTATTTTCCATACTGAATCAAACCAAATTTAAAGCTATTAATTGAATCTGAATCTAGAATAGAATTGTACCTTGGTTTTAAGCATTTCTAATGACTGTGCTAGTTCTTGTCAGACTACTTTATGGAAATTTCATTTCCATGACCTGTATCTGCTCTGGTTTCAAGGACAGATTAACCGGTTCATCCCAGAGATTTCAGGAGTTGAAATCTGAGTGGAATTCAGGATCTACTGCGTAAGATCTATGATGAGGGATCTTTTCATAATAATACGAAGAGAAGTCACTGATCATCACATCATTCAGTTTTGTAAGGTATTTTCTGTCCACTCTCGAATCTTGTCTTAAGGAGTTTATTGAAATAAAAGAGGGAAAGAAAACAATGAGAAACAGACATTCTTTAGACAGATAAAACAGAACCTTGGAGTAAGAATCTTGGAGTAAGATGTAATGTGCCGAAGAAAGAAGTATTTTCTAGTAAATCAGCAAAAGCTAATTGTCAATAGATTACAATCAATTCTTAAATCTGATTAACCAGGTCTACCTTGACAGCGTAATGGATAAAGTATCCAGCTTAACTAACGAGTTATATATTTTGGGACTTAGTGAGCCATATTTGAAACAGTAGAATTAATAGCAAAGTATCGTTTTTTGGATTATGACTACATAATTTTGTTTCAAGAACTGATTTTGAAAGCTGAAAAATGTTAAAGAACATTGCAAAAGCTATTAAAAATTAAACAGCTTACAGGAATTCTAAAGCTAACTTATTAATTATGAAATGAAGCATTTACCCTCCAGAACAGCAGTTGTCATGCAAGAAAGAAAAGCACAGAATCTGCTGTAGCTAAGGCTTGAGAAGAATGTTTTGCTTAAAAGCCACTGCTAAATGCTTTAACATGTCTATGCTTCCTCACAAACTGACATACCAATAGCTGGTATGGACACCAAGGGTACAGCCAGCAATCCAAGCCTAAACTCTGCTCTATTACAAGAAGAATAATTCTCAAAGCCAGCATCTAACTGCCACATCCTTTCTGCAGCATGCCTGGATATCAAATCTTGTCTCCTTCTCTGACTGAGACAGCTTCAGTCACTTAACATTATCCCACCCACTGAATGGCATTTACCATTCCTATAGGGAAGCAACACTGAATTTGGTTTGGTCGGTTCTCTTTAGTTTCATATTGCCTTAAGTCCTGCCAAACTCACATATACACACAACTGGCAGTCAATATGGTTCCTAGCCACTCTTCAGAACATGACAGTGGTGGTTCCAAAGTCAAACACTGTGATCAAGAAACCTACTGTGCAGCCAGCCAATGTAAAACTCAAATTGTACCCTTAAAAAAAAAAGAAAAGGAAAAAGAGCAACAGGCAAATTAAAATTTCCTTCAGAAGGGAGGGAACAGGAAGGATTATATAATCTGAACATAAGACAGTACCATGTTAAAAAATGAAGTCCTCATGAAAATGGTCCTCAGGAAGGGAAAGGCTTTGCCTTAACTTGAGTCAGTGTGTGAAAGACTAAAAGTGACTGGGCTAAGAATTTATGTCAACCCACTGTTCACTACATGGCCCTCAAACTGGATCAAATGGGTTCCATCATTTTGCAACTGACTCTTAAAGTGCTTTTCATAGATCAGAAAAGCACTTTAAGAGTCAGTGATGATGAACACTGCATCAAAGTCACTGACTGACTATACTATGCTTCTACATGCCATAACTTCTGATCCTCAGATCTCAAGCTGCCTTTTGTTCTTCTATGCTATTTCCAAAACCCATGTAGCATGTAATTTCTAAAAGCTGGGGAAAAAACCAATGAGGTGCAAAACCACACGGACTTTATACTATAGCTTTTAACTAGCAATGGACACTGAAATCATACAAGTATTCCCATTTCACTGAATAGCAGGGCAGTGTATTGTTTGATGGTTCATCCTCACAGGAAGCTGGCAATTGCAGAATCTGAAATATGTTTTCAAAATTTACCAAAAAGTGCTGTCACTGCAAAGTAGCTAATGCCAGCTGATATTTGAAACGTAATTAACCTGAAGCACAAAGAATATAAAGCTTTTTAAAGACAAAACAACAATATAGCTCTTAATGAAATATTGCTGAAATTCTGAACTGGACACTAATGCTCACTCTGAGATAATTGAAAATGCTATCCATGTATAATGCAAATCTTTTAGCCTTTTAGCCAGACTATATGATAAGGAAGGAAAAAAGTCCCATCAGCTCACCATTTCATTATTTCATTGTCACAATGATTCATGCAGTTGTTCGTTTGTGTTTTTTTTAAAGTAACCATAAACTAACTTACCATATTCCAAGGATTACAGCAAGCTCTTCTGCACACAAATCAGGTACCTGGTACTGATCAGCATCTGCCAATTTTATCTCATTAAGCACTGTGTCATCATTTAAATCACAATTCTGTCGGAAGAGAAAAAGAACATTTTAAAATAGAATTATGCTTTCAAAATATGAAAAAATATACTTGTTTGAAAAAGGATAATACTACCATTAAAAGAAAGACACAATGGAAAGTAATTTACCATCATGACAGAATAACTGACTAACGAAGCCAGTACAAGGAAGTATCATCCAAAACGCTTTTGCAACAAATACATTGTTTCTTATGCATGAGGAACAGCATTCAGAGCAACTCTAAGGTTAGCTAATACCAATTTTCTATTTAAATAAGGGCTGAGGGCAGCTTCCCTTTTCAAACTGTTGTTCACAGAATTATCAACAATTTCATCCTCTATTGTATACATACAGACAACCGAAACAGATTAACGTTACGGCCATTAATGCAGGTTTTCATGCTAACCACCTTGGACCCCTGGGAATTTACAAATTTCTGTTTAAGTATCAGCAAAATCCAACTACATAAAGCAAGACTTCTGGCAGTAAAGGTAAATTCCTTACAGGGAAATTTTTTTTTAAAAGGAGTTTTGTAAATTTTAAAAGAAACAGACTGAGAAGACCTCACTGAGCCAGCACATTCTGAAAACGTTTGTTCCCAGACAACTACTTGTGATTTTCCATAAAATTTCCTCTGGAACACACCTTTTATTTAAAGAGTCTTTAAGTTTTACAAAAAAGCATGCTACCTGTAGTTCACTGTCCATCATTTAACTTGAAGAAGCTGAAAAGTGTAAATTATTATGTTCATAGAATTTGTGTTTGTTTGAAAACAAGAAAAGATTTCCTTGGCTGCAATCAAAGAGGAAGTAGCTGTAATACTTCTTCTTCCCTTGAAAAACAAACCCAAACTAAAACAATTGGGCCTGAAACCAATTATCATACTACTGGTTTTTAGTTAGCAGTAGTAGTTTTTACAATCTATTAAAAACAGATAATGGATTTATATTAACAGTTTTTCAAATTTCCTATTAATTTCCCTTCAATGTCCCAGTAGTAGCTGTTTCTCATTCATATCTTCCGTTGGCAAGGTCAAAATGAAGGTCCACAGAAGAACAAAGAGCAAACAGGAATGCTTTGAAGTGGGTTATCTGCATGCACCACCAGTATTTTATCACTACATAAATGAAAGGAAACTGTGATTTGACAGAGAATGTGAAGAAAATAAGCCTTTTTTTATTTTAAGTGGATAAAGAAGATATTTACCATTTTAAAGTCAAACTAAATACCATCATTTTCTTCTCTTACTACATTAGATTATATAAGGATTATCTACCGCTGCCAGTGGAAAATTATTTTAGAACTAGTATAATGATACCACTTCATTAGGTGTAACATAAATTACAAATTAATTTACATGGCAATTAGTTAGAAATTTCCACCTTCAGGTCTACATAATTTTTAAAATCTAACTTGTATAAAAAGTACTAATTACTTTAGCTTCACTATGAATATTGATCAGCTGAACTCTACTGCAACTGTATGCCAGAGCTTTAAAGCATGACTGCCATTCCTAGATATAAAAAGAACTTCCTCATTCCCCCAAAACATAAAAACAGCTCTGAATTTTTAAAAACTAATCAAACTATTTATAAACATATCACTTCATATCAAGAGTCTTTATGCATCACCTCAAGCCTGAGGCTTTCCTTTCACAGAAACTGACCTGGGAGCAAAGTTTTGGATTTACAGTCATAAATACTTACTTTGAAACGCAAATAGTTTTGCCTCTAGCACCACCTGAGATAACATAATTGCTCAGCATCAGAGGGAATGACAAAGCCCTTGACCAGAAGTCAGCACAGCTACCAATCCAACCATCAGACACATTATTATTTTGATTCTATTTTAATGGAATTAAATTACTCACTGCTTAATTGCAAAATAACTTGTTCAGTCTTCCTACTGAACAAGACTAAGGGGAAAACTTTTAGACCACAGAAGTAAGCACCCCAAAACAGGAGAAGAAAATTAGGTGGGACCAGTCTCAACTTGGCCTTTATCCAAACTATCAGAATTTATAATTTTCTTAGGAAATTTTCCACTCATCCAGGACAAATCCTATCTTGAGACAAATAGGGCATTTTCCTGTATCTGCAAATGGCAGATGTAAAATAAGAACTCCGGAGAGAATTGGAAGAAAATTTCCCTATTATAATTCAGCTTTCCACATGCATATGTTAATTCTGTGGAGATTCTCAGCGCCTCTGAAGACTTAACTTCTATGTATTTGCCATGAATAGTGAAGGGGAAGATACAAGTATCCTCCCTAAACTTATACAGGGATGCAATGATGTCGTTGGTAGTTTTTGGCAGAAGGAAAATAGCATTAACTCCAATTTTAGCTAAAATAACTTCAAGATACACTCAAAGCCAACAAATTTGAAATCAGACCTGGCAAAAGAATCACTAGGATTCACTGCTGAAGTTAATTACATTGCACTGACAAACTATGTTACTAAGCTGTATTTTGATACTACATCATCAATAAAAACATATTTGGAAAAGAGGAAAAAACTGAAACCCTTTAACTGGTAATTCAATGCACACATGAATTGAAGAATCTACTTAGTCAAACCTGGTCTAATACCTGTGGCAGAACAGTCACAGAAGTTAATAAAATGTCTAAACTTGAAATACCTCAGGTTTTCCTCAAAGCAGCACATGGCTCTACTACAAGATTTTCTAGAATGTGACACACAGAAGATGCAGAAACAAAAAGTTCTGATTTTTTAATTCTTTTTGAGAAGTAGACTGTGAGGACAGAAAGCCTCACTCTCTTTAATGAGGAGCCTGAGTAACTTATGACAGAATTATGACACAGGCACTCAGATTTGCACAGAACTCAACTCCCTCCCTGCAGCCAGAACCTCTTGTTTCTAACATCGCCTTTCTACTTTTCTAAAAGCGTAGCTATGTTTACTTTCTCTAGCATTATTTTCAAGCTACACTCAGTAAAATTTTAGTAGGAAAGCATGGATCACATCAGCATGACTGCCTGATTTTTAAAGGTTCCAATTACTCTCATTTTCTTTCTCAAGTTCTCTGCCAAACTTACTTCAGAAGCTCTGTGTATGTTCACTGAAAGGACATATGAGTAGTATTTGATTAGCAAGGATAAAATATTTCATTCTGAATTATACCTATAGCCTGAACCAGCGTAGCCATTTTTACTGAAATGATGAAATAATTTCATTCCAAACTAAAGAAAGGATAAGGCACTACAAAGGCAAATGCTTCAGAAAGTTGCGAATAACTGGAAAACAACACTCATACAATATCCCAGTTAGGAACTCTGAGAACAATGCATGCCATCATTTAGTTCTAGGTAAGTTGTAATTGAAGTCTGTAACTAAGTGTGACATTCACCAGGCAGCCTCCCCTGAGCTCTCACTATCCTACAAGGGGCTGCCATATGTAGTTCTATCATAACCCTAAGTTGTGACACATGTAGTCAATCTCATTTCATCAAATTATAGGCAACACCAAGGATATGCTAATGGACAAACAAAAAAAAAATACAGAGTAGTGTCCTAAGATATTTATGCATTCAATTTAGAAATAGAGAAGTAGTGAAATTTTTTTGTTTAAGATCCCTGCTTGACCTGGAAGTCTATCAAGGCACAGCATTTTTTAATAAAGGCTTTCCTACTTGAAGTATAAACTTTGGACCATAATGCCTCGATTTATCTCTGGCTTCTTTAGCAAGCTCAAATAACTTTAAATCTCCTTAGGAAGGAAAAATGCCATCCCAAGTCAGTTCAGTGGTTCTCCAGCAATTTATAATTGAAGTCATCATGCACACCCTTAAGATCAGTAGGACCAACTCACATAATTCATGCCATAGGAATAAGTAGAGCAATTTCCTATCTTTGCACTGTAACTGAATACGTCTGTCAGTCCATAGGAATCTGAGCAATCCTGTGATGCCTTGCAGGCTATTTGGAAAATCTGCCTCTCACCTGTTTTCCTAGCTCCATCATTCTTAGTCACTAAAAATTAATGTATGAACTGTAGAAGATCATATTTGCAAATATGCTCTTAGTTGAGTAGCCACATCTGTCTTGCAGACATCCATATGTTGCTTTACCCCATATCCTTTAATATTAGGCAAATTACTGCCCCACAGCTCTTCCACAAACTTTCAAAAACCCCAGGTAAGTTTCTCTAGGCACAACACACTTTCCCCTAGCAGGCACCCAACAAAAGCCTCAGAATACTTTCATTTTAAGAAATTAAAGCCATTCTTCTCAGATACATACTATTGTTAAGCTTTCCAGAGGTGTTGGAGCTGGACTTAGCTCATTGTGAGGAAGGAGAAATTCATCTGTTCTTTGGACATCCAAAATAAGCTGTGCAACATATTTTTCCTGAAATCGTGTTCTCTTCCCCAAAGCACCTACAGAAAATATATTTATGTTAATGAACACTAAAAACCATTAATCAAATCATATACTAGAGAGTTGCTACTAAAAAAAAAAAAACAACCCACACCAAAAAAAACCCAGACAAAATAAAGAAATACATTGAGAATTAACCTATGAAATTCAGCAGTGGTTTAACTCTGCTTGATCTCTTTGCAGTGAACTATATGTGTTCTCACTGCCAGCTGAGACACACAAAGTAATACACGTTACAAACACACAAACACAGCTATGTAGGTCTTGCAAAGCTGCTTTTAGTTAAATTCCCCATAACCCAGCATATTGAAAACTCATAGTCATCAAGTTTCATCAGTTCCCTGCTTATTCCCAAGCAATAAACCAGAAACAATTGTTCAATTTGCCTGCTAGAAGTTAGTGACTGCATGGAGACATTTAGGCAAATGAAAATCCCATAATATCTTACAGGCCATCATTTTAAATACTTCAAATCTTCATTTGAAGAGTTAGGTCTTTGAAGAAGGATCACAGACATGATGTTAGCAGAATATGGCGTGTAAGATACTGTAAAAGTAATATTGGGAGTGAGTGACACAGCAAACCAGTGAAGGCTGTATAATGAATTAACCAATATTCAGAACGCCCAATGTGAAACTCCTCTCAACGTTGTTTCTTCAGTTCTTTATTGGACTCACTGACAATTTTTATTAATTTTTAAAGGGGTAATTGACATTTATACCAAATTGTAAGGAAAACCACATCTGTTCTTCCTCTGTTAGCAACTTGCTTGCAAAATGCAATCAGAGAAATAAAAAATTAATTTCAGGACAGTAACTTAAAATAACAGAATCCTAACCAGACGCAAAATAGAGCTAAAGATTACTCTATAAAATGTGGAGGTTTGCTTGTTCATTATTATTGTGATACAATGCTCAGACAGTGTGAAATGGAGGAATGAGAGCTAATCCACTGCTGCTTTTGCAGAACTAATTCAGATCAAGTAAAGTTCTTATTTTCATGATAATTTTGAAAAACTTTCAGTATATAAAACCTTTGAGGTAAAGATGATTGAGTGCTCATGTAACAAAGGCCTGAAGATGAGGCCACTGTCTGTAAGAATCATCCAGCAGAGGCACTGAAATAGCAGTCACCTACTTTTCTTCCTGAAAGTAGAAAGAGATGAGTAGGGAAGCCAGAAATTAAACTGATTTCTCATTTTCTGCCAATTATGCCTTTTAGTGGAAAAGCCCTGTATTAAGAGTTTATGAAGAAATGAAAAATATTCCAAAAATATCACTTTAAAAATCACACAGCACACTGCAGAGAAGAGACACAGAAAGAAATATTGGCTAATGATTCATACTGATTTTACAGGATAGCATTCAATTCTCTATTTTAATATTGCTCGAAAATCACTGTGCTGCAATTCACTTCCTGTTATGTCTTACTTCCTAAACAGCAGAAGGAAACTTGCAAATTTATTCTGGATACCAATAAAATTGCTTACTACCACTCAGAAACTGTGATTTGTTTATGCTCTCATATGCACACATCTCCTGCACACATCTCCCACCTCATTTTTTAAACCTAAGAATTCCTTGCTGTTAGAGGGACAAACCACTATTTTTTCTTGAAAAATATGTGTCACATGTGTTAAAGCTGAGAAAAAACGTGGTTCGTTTATACCACCATGTATGGCAGTGTTCAAGGCCAGGCTGGATAGGGCCTTGAGAAACCTGCTCTACTGGGAAGTGTCCCTGTCCTTGATCTTTAAGGTCCCTTTCAACCCTTAACATTATATGGTTCTACGGTATATCCTCACAAAGTAAAAGGAATCTACACAGAAACTTCACTTTCTGTTTCATATTAAAAGTTCCCAGAGACATGTTACTGGGCATGAAAGAATAAACAGATCTCAGAGTTCAGCATTATTAATCCTCTAGATCTGTTGATCTTAAGTTTATTTTGGATTACTACCCTTCATTTCACTAAATTTATATGCAAGAAGGATCACGGTGTCCTCTTTTACTGGAAATTGTTTTGTAGAGTTATTGATGGTTATGACTCATTGTGAGGGACATAATGCTGCTTTTCAATAAAAGATGAACACGAGATATATTGGGATTAATGGCACTTAAAAAACATATACAAACCAAGTATGATTTATTCACACATTACTGAAACACCTTTAGAAAATATTGGTCCTAAAGTCTCTGTTTTAAGAACAATATATATTTCCATGCTGTAATACAATACTCAGCTAGTAAGGATTACAACAATTAATGCATATAAACAGCTCAAAATCCTTTCCTAAAAAGGAAATTCCTCCCAAAAGCCTTAAAAATGTCTTTGCTAGAGACTGAATTTTTACATTAAACCAAAGTCTTTTTTGATGATGTAACATTCCTCCCATTTAGCCCAAACATGCATGTCAAATGAATTTGTCTAGAATGCCAACAATTCCCACATGTTCAGTTCAGTTCATTTGCCTTCAGGTTAGACATAACTGCTAATAGATTTATGGAGATAAACCACAGAACATTTAGGAGTTTCACAACATTTTTCTAAGATACTATATCACCACAATCTTTCTCTGGGACTATCATAACCTCTTGGTAATAAAAAATATAAATAATTCCACTGCATTCAGTCTTTTTTTTCCCCTCCAAACAAGAAGGTTTTTTTCTAAATTAGATTAAAGGAAATTATTAATCCAAAACCTGAAGATCTCCTTTAAAGGAAAAAAAAAAATCCAACATGAAGACTATCAGTGAATAACCACCTGTCTTTTTGATTTTATTGTTCTCAGTTAATTGCATTTTTATAGCTAGAGTACCATCATAGGTACTGATGTTTTTAATAAAAAAAAACAAGAAAAATTTTGATTGATTTTAAAGGAAAGTACTTTGTAATACCAAGCTGGCAATAAATGCCACACTTGGAACACACCAGATGCACAGATTGTGTTGGATGCAGGAAAAAAAGGGTAGGATCAATTGAAAAGTATAGATTTCCTTCAGATATAAACTACCATGTTTTAAGTAGATACCATTGAATATAATCAATTCATAGTTAAACAAAAGCATTAGGCCACAAGATTTCCATTACAGATCTCTCAAAGTAACATTTTAAAACCTTTGAATAAATGAGCATGGAGTTCCACATAATTTGTTAAGAGTTTGTGTTTCTTTGGGTTTTTGTTTGTTTTATTGTGTGTTTTAGGGTTTTTTTCTGCTGCTGATGGCTTGGGGTTTTTTAAATTCAATTATTAAACTGATTAATGGTATAAACAGGATTAGCTGCAGCTCCAACCTATATATGAAGGAACATGAACCATGTGACACACAGTGATGTTATTAAGTAAGGAAGCTGCAAGTTTCAGTTCCTTAGCACTTTCCATTAATAAGTCTACAGAAAAAAAATAGATAAAGATTTTTTGCATTTCTACTCAGGTACAGTCATAAGTTCTCACATAGAAAAGGTGTGATTTTATGTCATTCTGATTGCCTAACAGGACCAGCTAGACCATAGATCTATATCTATCCATGCAAAGTTCTAAGTGCAGCAATCTGATCTTCCTGATGCCAGCAAATAGGTTCTGAAAGGATAATTATAAAGTCTCCATAGTGATGGAATCCCTGTGATTTCTCTTAATCAGAAATTTGACTTCCCTACTTATTTCCTGTGGTAACACCAGTCCTAGGAGTGACTTCTAAAAGTTATTTACACAGAGTAGATCTAGGCTAGTGGCACAAAAGGGGAAAGATTGCATCAAATCATCATGCAGACTCCTTTGTAAGTGTCTTCAAACAAACAAAACAAAACAAAAAATATTCATCATGACACCAGCAGATGCAACAAGACCTAGAATTTGACATGAAACACTAGAAAGAAGGATTATAATACCCCAACTCCTCAAATACCCATTTATGGATGATTTTTTAACTACATGTCATATTTCTCTTCCAAGCAATACAATTCTTGGAAGACAAGTAAGAATTAAACACCAAGCTTTTTCAAAGTACAGTTCTTTGTTACTTGGATATGTCAAAAAAACTCCCAACAAGCCATAGGTTAGTTTGGTCCAACCAATCATCCTCATAGACTTTACAAGCAAAACTTACCTGTAAGGTTAATCTGCAGTTTTGTTATGTCTTTAGCCACATGGAAACAGTGTTTAGCTTTTTTATATTCATAGTAAAACAAAAATGTATAGGCAGACTCAAGATGGAACTGAACTGCTAAGTGCCAGCTTTCACCACTTGTGAACAAAGCTTCTGCTTCTGTCACTGCAAATTAAGAAAAAGAAGAGATGAGAATGTAGTCCAGGAGAATGATATTTTAAAAATACATTTAAAATGTCATGAGAGAAAGACTGTTGCTCTTTACACCTTCACACATTTAAAAATTCACTGATGGTGTACAAAAGATATGCATGATTTAAAGCATTTTTCAAATGAGGATTACTAATAGAATAAAGAAAAGTTCAATCTTTGCTTACATTTAACAGCAAAACTGAACTGGGAAATATCACTCCTGCAGAAAGTAAACAACTATGATTGTACTGGACCTTCTAAAGAACATAAGAACAAAATTAAATATCCATCCCTTAAACCCATCCCTTAAATAGTAAGCTTCAAATGGAAGTTTCAACAGCAGATCAAGTATTGAATGGTGCCTTAGGATTCTTAAGACATTTTCTGTTTGGTTGCTTTTTGTTTGTGTGTTGAGTTTTTGTTTGTTTCTTTTTTAAATAATCGCTGATTTGCTGAATGATAAAGATGTTCTCAATCTGAATGGGAGAAAATACCTTTGTGAACAGATCTGAAGTCTTTAGGAAAGAAGACTTGACATTTTTTCATCCAGCATAAAAGCATTTGTATTTCTTATGTATTTAAGTTCTATCAAAGTACAGTAAGTTACAGAGAACACTCCTGCAAATACAGACCATTACATTGAAAACGATTCATGCCAATTATTCTTAAATGGAAGCGTTTTTTTTGCTTCGTGCTTTATTTCTGCATTTTGCAAAAATATTTAGATAATAAGAATTCCAAAAAAGCCCACAGCATCACAGTACTTAAAAAGGACTGGTTACCCAGTTATAGCACTGAGGCTGTGTTCCTTAATGGATGCTTAATTTTTCAAACAAGATTTATTAATGGTGTTAAAAAGTCTAACTATATTAAAAGTATTATCAAGGCCTTTTTAAACATTTTCTCTGACTTGAAGGTAGAGATTGGCGGTCAACTCTAGCACGAACAGACTTTACTGTTTAAACCTCTTAGGCTATTTTTTTTATTACTACTTGTTAATCCTCAAAACCTTTCACTTAATATAGAAAGCTGCTAAGTCTGAATATAGTTTTTACACAACTTTATTAACTGACTAAATCAAAATTTGCGTAGATAAATCCTGCCTAGCAACAACTTATTCAAAGATGAGATTTAAAGGTTTTTTTAAGGAAACCACAAACTAGTAGCTTAAATATATTACCTCAAGCCTACAAAATACTGGACATGCAGGTACACTTGGAAACCACACAAAAATGCAACTTGTGAACTGAGTGGCACTGACACAATTTCAAAGGAAAAAAAAAATCAGGTTATAGTATTTAATTGTGCATTACAACTTGATTTTCCATAGCTAACAAGTTTCAATGGACTGAATACAAGATCACTTGTTCTAAAGCCATACAATGAACTCAAGTGACACATTGAGAAGCAGTCTTACCACTATTTAAATATCATCTACTCGTAATGCTTGATAAGTTCAGGCACTTTGAGACTTCAAGGACCTTTGGGGAAAGCTTCACACCATTACCAGTACTGATGGAGTGGTCCAGAAGCACTGATGTCCCAAACTTAACGACATCCTTCTGGCATCCCATACCAAACCTTGGCACACAGCCAAAAGGATGGGAAACTGCACCGAGTCCCATTGGTTTTGCATAAAGGCTGCTTCAGAACAGCAGGGAATCATTGCAGCTGCCTTCAATTCAGACAATGATACTGACCTAACACTTGAGAAAAACGTAATTTCTCCTGAATTTGAAGGTCTTTTTCTCTAGTAACTAACACAAAGTTTTCTTGAGAACTTGATACAGAACAGCAAGTGGGTTATTCAAGCCCTACTCAAAGACAATTTAAAAGGTTTAAAAGTATTTATTTTATGGAACATGAAGATACTTGTTTGAAGTACCAGATGGCCTCAATGAGAAAATAAACAAACTGTTAAGAGGCACCAAGCAGCAAAAACTGCCAGAAAAAAACTCACTACAGATTCAGGTGTACTTTACAACATCTATCTCTGAGAACCATATCCAAGAGTCTCAAAACAAGTCACTGTCAAAAATACCTTTGTCTACGATCACATTTTCATCTTAGAGGCTGAAAAATAGCATGTGCCTTACAAGTCCATGCCAACTTAAGTGAAATTCTCTTCCCTCTGTACTCATTGCAGTTATTTAAGTGTCTGACAAGCATTATAACAGTTACGACTACAAATTCCCCTCCCCTGTGCTATCTTAAAAGTGATGCTGCAAGCCAATAAAACAAGTAATTAGAAATATACCTTGTTTTATACAGGTCTGGGCAAGGGTAAATAGCTCAGGTGATCTCTCCTCCAACAACTGCTGGTGAATATTTACACATCTTAGAGTCCACCAAGGTAATGTCTGAAAGAAAATATGGATACTTCAAGTTCGTAACAAGTATATAGCATTAATAAAAGAAAAAAAAGGAAAGTGGCTTTAAAATACAGATTTTGTAGTCTAGAATTTTCAATTCTAGTTTCTAAAAAATACAAGTCCGTCCAAAACAGCTGTTTTATTAATAAAACAACCACAACCTAGCATAAAGATGAACACATCCAGGCAGCTCTAGACTGCTCCAAGAGTTTGATGGATTTTCCCTCTGTTAATTTCTCTAACTGCTCTTTGAACCCTGCAAATCTTTAGTACCACCATCTGGTAAGAAATACTGTGAACAGCAGAAAAAAGAAATACTTGCACGCACTTATTTTGGAGCAGCCACTTGCTACTTTGATTTCATAGCTCCTAACTCTTGTAACAGAAAAAGACCAAAATAAAACCAAAACCCAAAATCCAGCTGTTTCCTACTTATCTTCTTTTGTGTCACACAGATTATTTTAATAGAAAGCCATGATCTCATTCTTCAGCAATCTTTCTGGCCTGAAGAGTCCTAAACTATTTAGTTACCGTTTGTATGGAAGCCATTCAGTATTTCTGATCATCCAGTGTCGCCCTTCTATGCACTTTTTCCTGCTCTGTTTGACCTTTTTTATTTCTTCAGGTGGCAGCATAAAGGAGCCTGAGAGAGTCAGAATAGGAGCAGAATTGCTCTTGAGAACACATTACAATCACAACTGAAAGTCCTAATGTCTGTATGTAGAACTCCAGAAGGGCAAAGACATTACTGAACTAAGCAACGTTCTACAGTAGGCAGAGCTGAACCACAGCCCAGGAAACACCTGATTTTAGAAAGCTGTGTACACAAAGTATAAATTCCCCACAGTCTCTTAATCTCTTCTCTAGTTGTAACAGGAGAAAATGCGTGGAAAGTTAATTTTAATACTCTAGTCTCAAAATTATACTTAAAATTATAATCTGTGAATGTAGAGCACACCTGTACAGAGGCTCTAATGATTGATATTTATTCTAGTGCTGCTAGCACACCAGTCATTTTCTATGCAAGATGTTTGATTGAGGCACCCATCTTCTGAACTTTTTATGCAGGTATGCTTCCATCAGACTGACCTAAGGGCTGTGCAGTATTCCAGCACAAACATCTAAACCAATTACATGGAGCTGACTCTAATGTCCCTAGAAAGGAACCATCGAAAAGAATAACAGCATCTATTTCCAAGAGCAATGAAAGATGACTTTTGATATCAAGCTGAACAGAGTAAAGCACACAAACAGGCTTCGTGAAAGAGGTCAGATCCCAACATTTCATCATTTATTTAGAAACCTAAAGGCAATTTAAGTAAGAAGTTTCAAATTACTAGAGTTTAGCTTTATCCAATGAAGTACTCATTTTCCCACACAACTGAGTACCCAGTTTAATTATACAGTTTCCTGAGGCCTTATGCTTACCACTTAGAAACGCTAGAATCAGTGAGAACATATTTTTAAAGTTTCAAATAAGCCAGCTGAGCTGTGTACAATATTCTATCAGCAATGTTTTTTGGGAGCCAAGTTGAAAATTTGCGGATGATTTTTAAGCATTTACTCTTCCCTGTAAAATAGCATACAGGACTTTATTAATGCTTTAGATAATTTTCAAGTATTTTACCTTGTTTTAAATTTATGTGCACTACTATTAAAGCAGCAAAAGTATTAAGAGGCCACCTTGGAATCAAGCTGAAAGGAAAAAGAATGGCAAGCTTTAATTGCTACACCAACCTGTTGATGAAAGTAGTTCCTATCAGTTGTTGCCTTTGAACTACTATTCAGACTTGACGTAGCCACAAATAATTGAACCTCAACTGGGTAGAATAAAGTCCCTCATTATGTCATTCTCAGGGGAGGCAGCAGGGGAATTCTCTGTACCAGGTACATTTTCAGCAACTGACTGACCCAGTTGCTGAAATTCAACAGCACTCATCTGTGAATAACAGGGAAAACGATGGAAGAACTTGGCTTCCAGAAATGCAGTACAGCCAACATCTCCCACACAGTTTAATTCATCACTCATACAAAGACCCAGCTGGGAATGGATGTTGTCAGCCAAGCATAAAGAGAGGCCATGTGGCATTTTGATCTCTAGCCAAATTCTGTTCAAATGGAATTCAATAAAGAGAAGCTGCTGCTGTTAAAAGTTCCCCACTTCCAGAGAGCCCTGCTACCAAGCAGGCTGCTGCTGAACTACAAGGGAGGTAGAGACCCTCTAAGAAGTGCTTCATCACATCTTCTTGTTTTTAACACACACACACACAACAGAGATTTAGACTTAGAATTCATACAGTAATGGCTAACAGTACCCAAAAGCTTGCTAAACAGGATATAGGATATGTAAGTTGCTTTATAGGGCATTTCCAGCTACCCCCAACAAACAGTATCACAAAGTATGTTTCTTTAAAAAGTTGATTGTATTAAATTTTCTAATTTTTCCAGCTAATGAAGACACCTTTCCTCTCTTTTGGGGAAGACAGTGAGTAAATAGCTTATCTTTAAGAAGAAGATACTTGTGATTAATTGCAACCACTTTGTCCTGTTTCTTAGAGGGAAGAACCTGAGATCTACAGGAAGAGAAATGGAAGTCAGAATGATTCAATGAGGTATGAAGAAAAGAACGAGAAAAGCAATTAAGGAGTAGCTGGTAGTCATAGTCATTAGTCACATACTTCTTACCTGAAAAGATGCGAGTTTGTGTCTTGAATTCACAAGGATTATCCTGGCTATAAGCAGCAAAATAGGATGAGAAGTCAAGGTATAGACTGATTCACCATCTAGAACCAGCATCTTCAGAATAGTTGTGTGCAGCATTTTTGGCTAAAAGATGGGGAAAAAGAAAAGACAAGTTTCAGGAAACTTAAGTTTATTAAAAAAATAATAACAATAATTGAACAGGAAAATATTGAACAGGAAAAACAGCTATTAATGTATTTAAGGAAAAAGTCTGCTCAAAACTTAAAAAAAACCCCAAAACCAAAACCAAAACAAAACCAAAAACAGTCTCTTGGAGTCTCAACCTTTTACCAAATCATGGTAAATCTGCACTGTTTCTTGCTGTCCTGATACACCACATCAACATGATCTGCACTGATGTCCTCCCACCTGAAATGCATGTCATCCAGTCAGTTATCCCCAAACACATTCCAGTAATATAATCCTTCCCGTGATGTAAGGAGAAAAGCTTCTGCTAAATCCATGCCATTCAATTTGCAATCACAGAAACAAAACAATTTTATAATTAAATTAATCCTGCAGCACTGCAATACACTAGATATTCCTGCAGTGATGTCACTATGTGTTATCATTTTCTTTCGCCAGAGGGAGCTTCCTGTTGGAGTGGCATCAGAGAAGCAACATTAGAGTCATTATTCCCTTTGTCTGATAAATAAAAACCTCTCCCTGCTTTGGATGCACTCCTGTATGACGTTCTCTATAGTATCTCTTTTACTTAATGGCCTTGAGGTAGCTCTCCAGAGACTCTCTCAGTGGACAGTCACCTATTCTCCCCTCTCTTTTAATGCAATGAAAGCATTTGAGCAAGTTTATCTTCAGGCTCAGGGAGATGTCCTTTCATCAGTCTATTCCTGGTTCTCACACGGCAGATTTCTTAAGTGAACAAAAAAATAGGGTTTTAGTTTTCAGTTGGTATAAAAAGGGCAGGAAAAGGGAATGGAAGGGAAAAAGCAGAAGAGAAAGTTAAATGACAGCTTGCATTGAAGTCACTTGCCTGCGAAAGATTCTTAATCAGTCTACACAACCAAGATATAAGTTATTTGAATCATATTTCAGCTTTTTAAACTGAACAAATAACGTAATTCCTGAGTTATTTGAAACTCTTTGCAATACCTGTATCAACAGGTTACATTGAAGATATTGTTAAGCTACATGAATCCCCGAGATCACTTTTCAATAACAGAGTAATCTTCAAGTTTATTCCAATTTACTAAGGGGTTTTTTAGTTTGCATTAGGATTGAAAATACTTCTACTTTGTAGACAATGTTTTGGGACAAAGGGGAATTCTTGTATGACATCACTGCAGCCATTTCAATTCCACTGTGGAAAACAATGATCACAACAGTCTGACAAACCAATTGAGAATAAAGGAAAGAAACTGCCAACTGGAAATATAACAAATCTGTCGCACCTCTGGCCATTCAGAAAGGAAGACCCTTATCAACACCTGTGATTTTGAGAGAGTCATCAATCAGTACTTATAAAGATTAATTTTTCAAATACACACACACACACACATAGTGAGACACTCAATACAATTCTCAGTTTAATGTAAACTTTTTCCCCATCTGCACATTTTTGATTCTTTCTGTAATCAAAGTAGACCACACTTAAAATACTCAATGGGAAAGCAAAGATTTGTTATAAAACCTTTTTCAAAAACAGCCTTGCAATGCTTTAGTTATCTATACTTGCTTAAGCACTGTAGTAACAAATTAATCTCAAATTCACATTTCAAGTCCTTTCACTACAAAACCCAGTCCTGCTAATGTACCATTAACAAAGAATGAGGGAGGAAGAAGGGAAAGTTGATGATATAATACAGCCTTGAAAAGAAGCCAAAAAGTCTCAGAGCCAAAGAACTGCTATCTTCTATTTTAACAAATCCACGTCCTTTTTCATGAAACAAATCCCATACAGAAAAGCAGACATCCTTTACCTGTAGCTGAGAAAGTCTAAACCAACATTCATTTCTGCAGCTTATGTTCTAAGACTGCATTATCCATGCAGCTTTCACTGCCCTGAGGTAGTCTTTAAGATGAGAGAACAGCTACAAGTAAGAGGTAGACATTTAAGTGTTACAGCTTCAAGGACTGCAAAAAGTTAAGAATCAAAGTCCACCAAAATCTCTACAACATTGGCTAAGAGCAAAAAGAAATTTTGAGCTTGTGTTCTTGTGTTTAAAGACCTAAACATATAATGTGTTGAACCTGTCTTGTAGCTCAAAAATTTCACATATCTCAAAACAGCCACGGCAGAAGACTCGTTAATGTAATGCTCCTGACCTAGTAAACCTGGGTTAGATTTTTGAGTCATTCTATTCTTCATCAAACTTGACATCAAAAAGTATAATTATTTTATTCAGGAGTAATGTTCTTAAAGCACAGAAATATATACTAGATAATTACTTCGTGAACATATGCAGAGAAATCACTGGGGTAGTTATCCAGTTTCTGCAGGACCTGCAAGGGGTTCTCTTCAACCATCTGCTGACTGAATACACACATGAAGCTCAAGGCACTCTAGATCCATATTTTTCAGTCTCTGAAGCACAGCTGTTTCTGTATTCAACTTCCAAACAGTAACTTAGTGGCTACTTTTAAGTAACTACTATTAAAGCCCTAAATCAACTGCAAGCTGGAGAGTAGTCTTGCGTATTACAATCTTCACAGTATTTCAAAAGTATTTCCCAGAACAACTGGTGCCACCTGAGTAATGATAAAAATCAGAAAAAAGCTTCTGCATTCACATTCAATAGCTCTAAAAACAGAGTGTGTGAGAATTTTAATTTAGGGAATTAGTATTCTTTTCTTGCCAATGATAGTGACTAGAAGCAAAGTGAGCACTGAGCATGCTTGTACTTTTGTATTGAGAACCACTCTGGCCTTTGTAACATTTCATCAGCTCTCTCTGTCTTGGGGATCCTTCCCCTGTATATAAAAAAGTAAGTGCAGACATAAAGAAGTCAACAAAACCAGATTAAAGGCTCAGGAAGACTTGATTAAACGGAAGCAAAGGTGGGGTGGAGACAAATTATCGAATCAGGAAGCTGCTGCACATGGCTACTAAGCCATATATATTGGGCTTCTCATAGTTTAAAAAGTACAAAGACTACTGCACAACCATTTGTCATTTAGCAATGCTAAGGAGATGCATCTTCCAGATTAACAGAGGATGTACTGAGGTTACCTGCCAAGGGTTTGGTCCTTGAAAACAGAATTCACTCATTAAGGCGATGGAAGTACTGCTTTTGTTTGTAACTGCTTTTCTCTTCAACTTTCTGCAAAGGAGGCAAGGTTACAGAGGAGGCTGTCCCCAGTTTTACAAGCCAAATCAGCAACAGGTAACCTATGGAGAGCGGAGGTCCAGACTGAAGATAATCAAGGTGAGCTAGTGGAAGCAAGTCTTGCCAGAGAGTGCTACATGTAGAAGTACTTTGGTTATGAAAGCTCTTGTTCATATACCCTAGGAGGGTGACTTTGCTCGCTATTAAGAGAGTATTTTTCAAGCGACTGCATTAAGATTCCCCCTTTTCTATCTTCATAGCAAGGGAATGCAGGGCAAGACTGTAGGCTACTGTAGCAGACTACCTTCGCTTACAAGACTCTGCCTCCGTATTTAGCCTTTATCATGCATCCTTATATTCCCCACAAGAGGGAGAAATCTGCATAATTTTCAAAGCCTGCATCTTGCTGGTCAAGCACAGACTTTTTTCTTCCTAGCTAGTTCATGCTAATAGAAGCCAAGCATCTGGGCCTGAAAAAAGGAATTCACAACAGATTGAATTAACAAGACCAAGGAATCATACTGGATTTGAGACAGTAGTGATACATAGTGCATTGGTGTTTTTAATATTAATTATGAACATGGCTATAGATGCCAACAGAAGTGTGGCAATATTTCAGTCTCTTCCAGAAAAGGATCAAATAATGCATAAAAGAAGGAGTAATAAAAACATAAGAAAAAAAAATTCAAATGCATTCCAAAACTTATTCTTTGGGATCAGCCTGGAAGCTACAAAAAGAAGGGCAGGAGCTGTTAATATACGCATTTGGAGGATTCCTACCAGTTATTTACATGTATTATCAATTAACAGATTGAGATCTTCCAGATGGAGTTTCACTGTTACCAGATATATTCTACTTGTGAATATGAAATCAGACAACAAATAAAGCAGCAAGAAGCTTGTCCTCACAACATTCTTAATCATCAGTGGTCTTCAATAGTACTACTACACATTTTCTTCCAGTTCATCCACTGAAAAACTAAGCTCAATTGAATGAGGTAATACATAGAAACTCTGAAACTTAAGGCAGAATAAATATGCTCCAACTTCAACAGTTTTGTACCTTTTATTCCCTTACATGCAAGGAGACAGTAACAATTCTTTTAAGACACAAGGAGCCCATTACTATAAGCCACTTATTATAAGCACTGAGCTTATTAATAAGGTTTTAGTCTAACCCAAACAAGTTCAAAACAAGAACTGCTAATTAATTTTAACCAGAATTCAGTACTTTTTAATCTTCCTTTACCACATTCACTCATTAAAAAAACTCAGCATAGTATAGTCACACTATTAACTGGTGTGGCAAAGTCTCACAGTTATTTTAGAAAAGTGAATACATCTAATAACTAAAATGCTTTTGTGTGGACTCTGAAAATCACAAGCCAGTTCTGCAGGACATAAAACTAAATCGTAATAGAGTACATGAATGCAACCATAATTTAGAGAGAAGGCTGGAATCAATGTGAGGAAAGGGAAATAATATACACATACTCATGAATATTGTTCATGGAAGACATCCAAGAGGCCCCCTACTAGCAACTCATCTTAAAGAGGCTATTTTATTTATTCTTCACTAAAACTAATTATAGTCTCATGCAGCCTTACTGCACTTGTAAGAAAAGAAGTTATCTGGGAGCAGAAATGTCACTGATCCAGAGGTGAAACTTTTCAAGGATAGAAATGGCAGCAGTTATATACCCTGAAAACAAAGACTAATCCAATAAAATGTTCTGAAAAAAGGAGTAACAGTTTTTTAAATATTCATGAAATAAATGAGACATTGTAATGCTGAAATTTAGTGATATTACTTAGAGCAGGCTAAAAGAAGCACAAAGACCTAATTTTCTAACCTTGGTGTGGGAAAAAAACATTTGAGTTTGAAAACCTGAAAAAATAGAAGATCTGTTTAAAAATGGATTCTATCAGTCTTGGTGATGGAATATGGAAGGTTACAACACATGGAGAAAGTTAAGATTTTAATTTTTAACCCACTTTTTCTGAATATCTGTGTATGCAAGAGAGGAAAGCTGGATTAAAGGAAACATATAAATGTAACTTTATTGAGACGTTCATTTTTACAGAGTGTTTATATACTAAGAATCCTTGTAATGAAAAATACATAAAGATAATTCAAAACATCATTCAAAACCTTTTGAATTAAGGCTTTTAATAAAGAAGAGAACTGGATATTATATTTTAGTACATAAGTGTGTAGTGCTCTTGGAAAAAAAAAACATTAACACGTCAGAAGACAATACAAATAGCAGTAATGGAAATAAAGGTAAACTTCTCCCTGAATGCATAAATAGCTAAACCTTGAAGCAATATGGAAGTCTGATGGAGCACTCATTAGAAATAAAGTATGTTCAAGCCTGTTTTTCTTTATAATCCATTGCCAGTTTAGTTTCTGCAATACCACCCCTGCATAAGCAAACATATTTCAAAGCATCACATTCTCAGCCACTGCAGAAATTTAACAGAAACTAAACAGGAGATCATGTATTTCCTTACTCAACAGGGAATCAGTATCTCATTCTTCCAGACATTACATGAAATTGCTGGGAAAAAAGAAGGATTCGGGGTGACCTAATTGTGGCCTTCCAGTACCTGAAGGGGACCTTCAAGAAAGATGAAGCGAGACTATTCACAAGGGCATGAAGTGACAGGACATGGGGGAGTGGCTTAAAACTGACAGGGAGTAGGTTTAGGCAAAGAAATTCTTTACTGTGAGGGTGGTGTGGCACTGGAACAGGTTACTCAGAGCAGCTCTGGATGCCCCTTCCCTGTCAGTGTTCAAGGCCAGGTTGGATGGAGCTCTGAGCAACCTGGTCTAGTGGAAGCTGTCCCTGCCCATGGCCAGGGGGTTGGAACTGGGTGATCTTTAAAGTCCCATGCAAGCCAAACCATTTTATGATTCTATTAAATAGTTAATATAAATGATTAACACTGTATTTTCCAGGTCTCTGAACTCTGTCAGTGACAGAAATACTATGAGCATCATCTTGGGCTGCAAACTGCGTTAGACTGCAACCTGTGCATACACACTAACATAGAATATAGAGTTCTCCAGTAAACAGAATCCAAAATTTGTAAGAATATTTCAATATTATAATATTAAATATTATAAACAAATTATAAAGAGAATGAATGAAATTAGGTTTTATTATTTTTAATATCTATAAAGGCAAAATGAACTACTTTTCCCCTCAAAGGTAGCACACTTTAAAATTTCTGCTAACTCCTTTCACACCCTAGAAGGTTTAGTACACTTGGTTTCCACTGTTACTTATTTAGTCATCAGAAGATGAGATTTGAATTTCAAGTATCAAAAATCAAGCGAAAAATAAGCCTATATATACACACTGTGCCAGCCCTAAAAGATAAACCAAATTAATAAACATCTATTTAAAAAACCAGAAGCAATACTGTATCTGAATTAGTTATTTAGAAATACAACCTTGCAAATGAACCTAAGGCAGGACTCTATGAATTATGGAAAACACACCACAATAAGGCAGCAGAGCCAACANCTAGCCCTACCTGGGCCCCGCCCCCTGCCTGCGCCCGGGAGAACACCTTGTATTTAAGGGGCAACACGTGGGGGGATCGCGGTTCCGCCATCTTGCCCCCGTTCTGCTAGCTAGTGGTGCGTGCCCCGCGCTGCCAATAAAGACAAGCAGGACATGCCAAGGTGCGGTTCCTCCTGCCTCCTTCATCGTTTGCCGCTGCTGGATGCGTGAGCGTGCCCGTGTGCCGACAGCACCGGGCTGGGGGAGTGGCCACTCTCTCGTCTGGCCGTAGAGCTGAGGGAATTCCCCCTGGAGGGAGACCTCTGTGAGAGTGGTGACTATATAACCATAGCCACGAGCTAGACAGTATTATTCAAGTATCAAAAATCAAGCGAAAAATAAGCCTATATATACACACTGTGCCAGCCCTAAAAGATAAATCAAATTAATAAACATCTATTTAAAAAACCAGAAGCAATACTGTATCTGAATTAGTTATTTAGAAATACAACCTTGCAAATGAACCTAAGGCAGGACTCTATGAATTATGGAAAACACACCACAATAAGGCAGCAGAGCCAACAGTTTTACATGAAACTTTTCATATACTCAAACCTTCCCTCATTTCACAGTTTACAGCATTTACATTGCTCATGGCCCACACATTATTCTTAGCGAAATTCTAAATTCAAACTCGTCTATAGATTTAGCATTAGCAGATACTACTGCTACATTCTTCACTGACACACTGCAGTAGTGTGTCAGTGAAGAATGACTATTTTACGACAGCTTTAACCCCAAGAGAAAAATCAAGAAGCAGTGCAGAACCAGAGGTGAGGAGTGTGGACTGTGGTACTGCCATGAGAAACAATACACACATCTCACTAAAAGAAGTTAGGATGTTGATTAGTAATCTACATAAAACAATGACAAAATAAATAAAACTGACAGTCCTCAGTTGCATCTCCTACATTCCCTTCTGCTTCCAAAGCCTCCATTTAAATTAGCATTTTTGTACTAATATTACTTCAACTCAGTTGGCATTCAGGAGGCTATTAGGATATTGAGCATCCAAATCTACTGTTAGCATCTGACAAACACTCTGCTCTTTGCTAGATATGCAATTTCTACCTTTCCCTAAGGAGGGGAGATTTCCAAGCCATTTCTAAACTTTATCTTTCTTATCTTTCTTTGATCCAGCTAAGAATGTATCCCAAAATAAACACATAAAAAGTTTATTGATTGCAAAAGCACTTTGAGTAAATGCTCGCCTATATTAAAGGTATCTTCCCCATCCAACCCAGCATTTCCAGCAGGAAATATCGTAAGTAGAGAAACAGTAACTACTTTTAGGACACTGCTGATATAACTGAAGATGCTGCAACAGTAGCCAGTAGGATCGATGCTTAAGGCACCCCACCTTGCAGATGTGCCTTCTCTGACACACCTAAGTGTTATGGCTATTTGTGAAAAGCAGTGACAATAAAAGCACAGCTTATTAAATTCCAAACGTACCTCATGGAATTTCTGTAACAATGCAGGTGGCAAAAAATCCTGAAGCTTTAACTGAACAGGAGGCCCAGTCCAATTGCTTTGAACAAAGAGCTGCAAACTGCCCACACCAAGCAGAAACATCAGCCTCTGCCTGCAATATAGATAAGAATAGCAATTAGCAACATATTACATTTTCACTTAAGGCTACAAGAGCTGATTAAATCTTGTGCTAGCTCAAACCCCTCCGCTTTAAAGAAAAAAAAAAAACCTCTCCTGTGAGCAAGATACAATGAATGGAATATTCAAGAATGCACATAGGAAACTAAAAGTCTTGGAAACATGTTTGTTTATAAAGGTTGTAATTAATGCCAAACATTCTGGAGGCAGAGTTAGTTCACATATTTCACAATTTAAGGTTCTATATAACTATCAGAAATCAGAAGATTAGCAAAGGATGCAGATAATCCAATATTTGCCTATTGCATGGTTGTTACACTTTCTAATAATACATGGAAATCTCAGCATTTTCACGGAAAAAATACTGCATTAGCATATGCTCCAAAAGAGCAAGCTTATTTTTGTTTTGACATAGCTGTTTCTTTTCAGTCCCTCTGACAAAAAAATTAAATGAAATCAAAAAGGTTCAGAATACTACCTCCAAGTTGGTTCAGATACTTTGGCAGCAAATAATACCTAATTCATCGTGGTTTTTATTTTAAATAATAGTAATTTATTGAAAGACGAAATTAAGAGAGTTTGTTTCATTTCTGAAACCAGGTATGGCAAAATTGTCTTTATCTACAAGATTAAGCTCATTTTACATTACTATGATTTCTTTAGCACACAAATAATCTACGTGGTCTGTAGAAGGCAGGGCACAATCTCTCAGAATTTAATGGTCCATTGAACAGGTGTAGACTTTTAAGATTTATATACAAACTTCTGGTTTGTTTTATGATACCTTAAACTTAGAACCTTATCGACAAGGGCCCTATCACACAGAGAACAGGCCTCCTAACTACAAAAAGTCAGCATTTTTATTGTGCAGCTTTGATATAAACACCGGTATGTTAAGGAGCATAACTGAAACAGAAAAACCTGCTCCTTTCTTTCTGTAAAACAGAAACTTAGAGATGGAAGAGCCCCTAAATTGAAACAAGAGAGTAAAGTGTTATACAACCCCTTAAAAACCAAAGTAAAACAAAAAAGCCACACACAAACAAGCAGCTGGTGGGCAAGAATGCAACAAAAGATGCAGAACAATAAGAAAGCAGGGGTGTGGAACATTTAACTAAAAAGAAAAAAACCCCAAAAACCAAAATCACCCTTCAGGGGAGTTGGAGAACAAGGACTGGCATAAAGAGTTCTTGTCAAACAAGACAAGGTTAACACACACTGGCTGCCATTATTCAGCCAGTAACTATCATCTACTAGGAAATATGAATACATATCTGAGATTACCATTAAACTTCCAAATAACTCAAGAATACAAAGCACTAACAATTATTGCATACTAAATTATTACCATTACACACAGAATACCCACATTGGTATATATTTCCTAATTTTTCTCCCATGATAAATTATGCCTCAAATCTTCTGAAAGGTAACACAGAACAATCAACCATCCCTGCACTGTGATTTGATACACATACTCTATAGTCTTTTGAAGATCATTTTCATTATTTTATCATTTACACTGTTTCTGCTAGTAACATTTTATTTATTTATTTTAACATTACTGATATCTATCTGGAAGGCAAACTTGCTCAAAGAGACAGTTTTATCCATGCAGAACACCTCCTGAACAACTGATAACCAAATCCATTACTTTGGCTGGGATACTGTTTTTCCACTGTTCAATTTGTCATCACCAATTTTTTTCTCCCCATTTTCAGATTTATGAGTAATTCCCAGCCTCCTTATCACTCACTCTGTATTAGAAAACCAATTCCAAGCTGTAATCCCTGCAAATGCTGACCTCCCTTGCTTATCCCCTATTCTTTTTTCCAAGAAAATTCATTCTGTCTCCCTGACTGCCCTTCACACTTACAATGCAGACCTGCAGATGCTCACCTCCCAAAGGCTGCCTGAAAACTGCTCTTCTGTGCTGCCTGAAAAGCAAGAGAGACTGCTGCAAATATCTCCCTTGCTATGGTGATCTATATAATTTATTTTGCATTTATCCTTAAATGTATGTCTGTATCCACTCATCTTGTTTTTCTTTCCTCTGTGTGAATGGGAGTTTTGCTGCCTTATTTTTTAACACTGTTTACACCAAGTCTAATTGTTCTTCACGATGCAGAATCACATGCTTATATATACTCTGATATTCATACTGCTGTATCAAATCTTTCTCAAAAATAAAGAATAACAGTGCATTTGTATTTCAAAAAAAAAAAACAAGAGATGTGCATATAATCTAGAATTTACAAACAAAATAAAAGAAAAAATATCCAATAGCCAGGTTATGCTTAAGAGGTTACAAGTTTCTGGTTTTTTTAGTGACACCAGAAATTACAGAAGAGTAGCCAAAGCCATTTGGTGTCTAACTTTGCTATTTTTTTGATTCATAAACATCAAAGCAAGCTGCAGAAACAGCAAGAATTTCTTCATTTTCATTTTTCATTACATAAAGCACACCAGTTAACCAACCATCATCTGATGGTTCCATGAGAAATACCAGAAATACCATTCAGTGTTCAGGTTGGGAAATCATAACAAGCTTTATTGTATGGATTTCTTTTGCCAAGTTTGGTATTCATTTATATGCTGAATAAGGTAAAAGTAGTAAATACATACTCAACAAAAAACAGTGTTAGAGCTCATTTCCTTGTTCCTTTAGGTTTTGGAACCTGCACACTATTTCCTTCCAGTCTTTTGATGCAAACTGTAGGTTGGGCAAGGAATGCACCTCCTTCATACAGAGCTCAGGAAAAAAACAAAAAAGGTATTCCCCCTCTACATGGTTAACACATATCCTATTGCTTCATCCTCCAAATTCTGCTGATTAAAATACAGCCATGAAGCTATGTTTTCTATAGAAAATACCTGCTAAGCATTGAAGTGAGCAGCAAAAGCAGGAAAAAAGTAAAAGAAAAGTACCTATTCAACACATTTATTATAAAGAATGCTTAATTTTTAAGCCATAAAGGCTAAAAGTACCATAGTGAAAATGTGTGTGGGGCAGGGAAAAGAAGGCAATCAGTTAAAAGGACATAAAAAATTGCACCAAATTTTAAAATGCTGCTAAATCATTTTCCTTACAGAACCATGGATTTGAAAGTGGAAAAAGTTACAGGCTATGTCCAAAGAAATTACAATCTAGATCCAAATTTTGAGCTGTTTTGCCCTCAAGCTGCTCAGTTTTAGCTTCAGAAAAAGAACTTCTAAAGAGTTCTTTTAACACTATTACAAAACCATACTTTGCACTGTTTATATTGTGGAAAAAGAATAAGATTCACATTATCCAACTTTGTTTCCGATTGAATTCAACTCCTACTGTGTTTTTAAATCCCCAGAATTATAACTTTCAGTTCAAGAAAAAAAAAATTAATTTATCCCATCTACAAAAAGTCACAAGAACACCAGTGTCTTACTGAATTTCCTGGCCTAGAACTTAAGAGGTTTGCTGCACTTCCTTTGAATCACTCAGTGGAGAAAGAAAATTATATTTTAGGCATTAAAAAAATAGAAACACACACCCCCCCCCC
>VZTH01005162.1:0-22662 GCA_013397815.1 Aleadryas rufinucha
CTTCTCTTCTCCAGATGGAACCCAAACTCTCCCAGCCTCTCTTTACTGCAGTTCCAACCCTTGGATCATTTTCCTGGTCCTCCTCTGCACCTGCTCCAATAGGTCCATGTCTGTTTTGTGCTCGAGCCCCAGAGCTGGGTGCAGGTCTCACAGGAGCACAGCGGTGGGGCAGAACTCCCTCCCTCAACCTGCTGGCCACACTGCTTTTGATGCAGCCGAGCATATTAATGCCTTTCAGGGACTGCCTGCTGTGGAGAAACATGGCAAAGGAAGTTTTTGAGGAAGGGGAGAAGATAATCCAGATCTTCCTGAAGGCTGGTTTTGCCATAAAACAAAGTAAGGTCAAGGGACCCCCCCAGGAAATCCAGTTTTTAGGAGTAAAATGGCAAGATCGGCATTGTCAGACTCCAACGGATATGGTCAACAAAACAGCAGCTCTGTCCCCAGTGACCAGCAAGAAGGAAGCTCAGGCTTTCCCAGGAGCTGTGGGTTTTTGTAAGGTGCATATTCCAGAGGACAGTCAGATTGTAAGGCCTCTCTATCATGTGACCCAGAAGAAGAATGATTTCAAGTGGGGTCCTGAACAACGACAAGCTTTTGAACAAATTAAACAGGAGATTGTTCATGCAGTAGCCCTTGGGGTCACCAGGACAGGACACGTGGTCTTGAACCTGAATTTCACTTCATGGGGAGGCACTTAATTTCCAAAGTTCTGGGGAAAGCCAGAGGTTACCTTGAGGTCCAGGGGCTTGAGAAATGTGGGAAAAAGGATTACCATTGAAAATTGATTGCCATTGATCTCAAGATTACTTCTCAGTATTTACTATAATGTAAATTTGTAAAAAAAAACCTAAACCAACCAACCCATCAAAATCTAAGACAATGAAAAGCACTTAAAAATTAGGCACAGAATCTGAGAATGCTCAAGTGAATGTGGACAAGATCTAGGGGTGGATTTTTGCTTGCACTGAAGAGTAGGTGATTTACTTTCTCAGAGTATTATCGAGAGTCAAGGTCACTGTTCATTTAAAGCTCTTTCAAGCAAAATGAAAGTTAACAAAGAAAAAAAAAGTTCCATAGAATTTATTTTGTGTCGAAGTTATTGGCACCTCTTTACACATATCGGAATTAATTCCTAACGCCGAAATTAAGCTTCCTCAGAATTAGAAAACAAAAAATCCCACCTCAAACTCAGCATTTCACAGACACACACCACACTTCCAGGACAGATAAATCTATGTCTCCATAGATAGACCAAGATATATTCTCTGTGCACGTACCAGTCTCGACAATTGATAGCATCCCCATATCCTGGTGTGTCTACAACGGTCAGCCGCAGTTTCACACCCCTCTCTTCAATTTCAACTGTTGAGGCTTCAATCTGCACAGTGCGTTCAATCTTATCTGAAAGACAACAAACTCCATCTTCCAGAAACATATTTGTAAGACCATGTCATTCTGAGATAAGCTCCAAAGATTAATTGGCAGATAAAACCGCATAAATATTATTCTATCGATTACTTTCTAAGGCCTGATAACAAAAAGACTCAGCACATAAATTCTTTAGATGTTGTTAGAGGACTGTATGAGATTTCATACTTTTCTTAAAAATAATGTCGAAATTAAGGCTAAAGGGACTGAGACAAAACCATAGGTAATTGGAGAATGATACGAAATTATACACAATGGATTTTTTTCCTAAGGCTGGAAGTTATATGTAACCATCAGCTAACATGATAAAACCCTTAAAGCAAGTCATTCAACAGGTAGCAAAAAGAGAAAAATTGCATCTTTTATTTTATTACAATAGCCTCTTTTGTTGGATCATTGCATGCCTTGATTAACAGAACAAAAAGAGGACAAGAGAATGAAGAACAGGAAGTGAAGTTCTCCATCACTAAATATCAATCCAAAACAAAGGAATTAAGATGCAAGCAGGTATAAACAATTCATATGTTTACAATTGCAGCAGATTAAATAAATTCTCTGATTGTTTTAGTTGATCGTTTATCTTACTGTGGCACAATGACTGTTTTTAAGCAAAAGAAGGGATCCCATTTCTAGATGCTAATGCAAATACACCCAAGGACTAAATAACAAAGACCCAATGGACATCCTGGGGGCAGATATCAAACAGCTCAAGTGTCAGAAATACATTAGAAACTATTACAGCCAGAAATCACTGCTGGCTGTTACCAAAATTCAAAGACAAAAGCACTCAAC
This sequence comes from Aleadryas rufinucha, assembly GCA_013397815.1. Taxonomy (NCBI): domain Eukaryota; kingdom Metazoa; phylum Chordata; class Aves; order Passeriformes; genus Aleadryas; species Aleadryas rufinucha. The sequence continues at coordinate 2,224 of VZTH01005162.1, forward strand.
TCCAAAAATCATTGAGCAAAGATGTATTTACCAGCAGCTCCTGGGATTATCCTTTCTGGGTAGAGATCTGTCAAGAAGAGGCTGTTTATTAATGTAGATTTTCCCAATCCAGATTCACCTGTGATTCAATATAAAGATAAATTCAACATATTTACCTAAATAATTTCAAGAGTATCTGGACAGCATTATCTGACTACACATTCTTTCATATTTCTTTCAAATTAAAAATTTACAACTTGTAATTTTGGATTAGCAAAGTTTGCACAAAAAGGTTGAATAATATTTTTTACATCTTGGCTTTGTAATGCACTTTCCCAGTGCTTTCACTGATGATTTGTAATTAATTCTGCTAGTCAAGTGGAATTGTGATCCATTTAGACTTAAGATTTCTCATTTTATGTCTCCTGATTTTTTAAGAAATGCTTTTCTGTTATCACTCCAAAATGTGAAATATCATGCCCAGTGAGAAGCTATATCCTGTCAAGGCTACATCATCAATTTAAACAATGAAAAATGCATTGCTGAACTTCTGTACAGCCAGGCATCATAAAGTGGGATTTATTTCTGCTTTTTATGCCAATATGGCAAACAAGAACTCAAAGCAAGAGGAATATGGCCACTGAGCAATATTTTAATACTGATGAACTTGGGGATTACCAAATTGTTCCATAAATACATTTTTGTTCTAGAGATACTGATGACCATGAGAAAAGTTCAGAGGACAACAAATTAGTTAAAGATCAAGATTTTAATCAGAACAAATGTTCATTGCACAAAAAAGAGCAGCAACTTGTAATGCTTAATACTTGAATTCACTGAGGAGATCTTTTTCTAGAATTTTAGTTTTATTTCAGGTGTTGATAGAACTAAATTAAAAACTTAGATGTTAAAAAATGATGGGCCACAGAATCCCTGAGTAATGCAGACTATTCTGCAATATGAATCTGACAAAAATATTTGAACAAAAGGAAAAAAAAGAAGGAAATACTGTTTTTAATTAAAGATTTGAGTAGGAGCTGCCAGTTTTTAATGCCTTATAGAATGCAGCTCTCAAGATCAGATTGTGCCAGTGCAGCCTTCACTAGTGAAGGTGACATGCACCCAGAGTAACTCAACAGTCACATGGAATCATTTTGGCAAAACCAAAAAAGTATGATTTCATCCAGTGCCACATTCCATAGTTTCAGTATGGGTAAACACTATACATGAACTAAATCAGTTTTCATAGTCACTGTCAATGATTATACTGGCTATGGTAGTTTAGTGACTCTAAGTGAAATAACTATTTAGATGAAGTCATAGCTTAATAATGAGAATGAACATAAAATTGTAAATAAATAAAAGTGACTGGGATTTCTTTGGGAGTAACACAGCCAAGCAGCCAAATTCTTATAAACTCTAGCTCTTATTTTCAGATACCACAGTAAATAATAGCAGGAAAAAAAACCATATCCAAAAGCAATGTGAAAAAGCAACATCATTGATTAGGATTCTGTCAGCACAGGCAGCTTGTAAAGTATTATCCTGCTCAGAAATGAAGAAGGATGGCAACTTAATGAAGAATGATAGTTCAAAACAGGCACTGTGACACAGCCCACAAGAGAACATACTTAAACTCCATGCATATTTGAAGAGAAAGAATTCACATTCCAAACTGTTGAACTAATCAACAATTTAAAGCACAGTTTATTTTATCTTACATCAGCTGCCGTACTCTGCTAGTGTGTCTTAAAATACCACTCCAAATTTTCAATGAAATTATTTTTTCCAAGTTCTCTGCCTGTAGTTTTCATTTATCCCTTAAAATACTGGCAGGCAACAACCGTAAAGTTCCACTTTACTCCAACATGGGTGGATTAAATGCCTTTCTGTTACTCTTACACTACGTTATTTCCCCTCTATTTCTATTTTACAAGAGGCTAGAAACAACTGTTGGTCTATATAATTTTACACTGCTTTCTTCCAGAACTGTTTTACATGGCACTATTTGCAATTAGAATTCAAAGAGATCTGGAAGTTAAGTTCAGCTACAGCAGAGAAAGCACATGTTTTCTTTCTCAAAACTATTCCCACTTTCAGGATCACTGAACAATAAATTCTGAAGAGTTACAGTGGATAGCATAATTTAAAGCAGCTACTTATAAAACCTAAGAGTAAAGCCAAACTATAAGATATCCTTTATGGTATCATTCAAATCAAGTCCAATGAAAGATACAGTAAACACTTGTGATAAAATTCCAGAAGGACAAAGATAAGGGCAAACTCTGTACAACACTGAAGAACAAAACACAGGAGCAGGACAAAAGCAGTGCTAGGGCTGTCATTTGGCAAAACTAATGAAAGGTTTGAGGATAGACTCTCTCTGTAACTACTGAAATCAAAACCAATTAAGAAGTTAAACACCTCCTATCATGCACTATATGTCACCTCTCCTGCTCATTCCCACTGTGATCTCTCTTGGGCAAATCTCACACACAAATGGGATTTATTTCTTGTGGTGCCAGGTAATAAAGAGCCTAAATTAGGGTACTTCTTGTGAAAGCCTATTTAAAAGCAAGAATTACAGAGTTCAAACACCAAAACTCACAAGTTATGGCTCACAAAGAGAGACAGAGAAGACACCCAAGCCTGATTTGGGAGTCTACTTAACTTTCAAGATTAGCAACTGATTTCTCAAAGGATCAAGGTATTTCTTCTGCAGACACTAGATTTTTCTTTCCATTCCAGATACCAACACAGACTCCCAAAGAATTATCAAATAGAATAACACTTTAGATTACAACTGCTAACATAAAACTGTGATCAATGTAAAAAGTAACAGCTCACATCAAAACCAACTGGTCCAATTCTCAGTCTTTCTCACTCTTTTACAAGAGTATTTGGAAGGGTTGAAAAGACTAGAGTTTAGATTCTTTTGAACTACAGAAGCACAAACAACATTTTAAATAGAATGGTCTCCTTAATACTAGTCTCTTAATCAAAACATGCAAGTGAGCCAAGATTGTATTCAAATACAAAACCAGTTTAAAACTACGTTTTAAATGGAATGCTGGAATCCTGTAAGACAGGGAGAAGGAAGGAAGGAATGATTGCTGGAGTGCACAATAAAATTTCTTCACTTCACCCACAAACTTATTAATGTATTCAAGCATGGTTTGTAATGTGATAAACAACTGCTGCAAGAATCAATAAAATATAAAAGAAAGCTAAATGCTACAGTACAGGAAAGTTTCTGATGCAAGCTGAAGCCTTACAATAGCAGAAGTAACATTCATTTTAACTTCAAATTCCCTGTGAGCAAGTACTAATTGTGAGAAAAACTATAAACTGCTTCCTTACCAACCACCATAAGAGTAAATTCAAACCCCTTTTTCACAGACTTTCGGTGAACCTGATTGGGAAGGTTTGCGAACCCAACGTAGCCAGGAGTTTCTGGATTGGTAAACTGAGCAGGCTGTTGCTAAAAATGAAATTTAAAAAAATAAAATAAGACAATAATAAGCAACCACTCAAGACTTACTAGTTTGTATAACTGCTTTCCTCACTTATCTCAAAAGGTTTGAAGCTACGTGACACACAGAGAGGGAACTACTCAGAGGTTCCTCCTACTCAATAGTTTCACAAAGAAGTGCAGAAAAACTACATTGACCTAGAGCTTAAAAAAAAAGCTTCACTTGTTCAGCTATCCAGCCAAGATCTCCTTAAGTGAAACAGAAACAAAATCTCAAATAATTATTTACTGAAGTACGACAAAGTGTGAAGTGCAGTCACTAATCACACATTTTTTGAACAGTCTGCACACACAGTTGAAATAAAATAGTTTTCTATGGATTTGAATAAAAAGATGACCATTTCTGATCCATTTTTAGCACATCCAAAGGAAAACCCTGAGAAACTTGTGAAGCGACAGCCGTCTGCTGGAAGTGCTCTTCAGAGAGCTCTCTTAAAATGTGGGGAAGGGGAATTTACACAATAGTGTGAATTATTAGTGTAAATAGTGTTTCAAATGCTCACTGCTACAGATATGGCAGAGAAATCTTTACATCTCTTAGTTCCCTCTTCAAACACATTACTCAACCACCCTTTATCATTCATTTCACTCGACTAAGCCAATACAGATGTTTTACCCATCATATCAAATGCTGGGGGCCAAGAATTAGATGAATCCCAGCATGACAATAGTATTTTAAGTTACAATATTTTAAATGAAGGATTTTATTGGAAAAACAGTTGATTCTAGTAGTAAAGAAAGAAATTATATGTAAATAATCATTTATTTAGAGATATAATTAGATATATTTCGATAAATAATATACCATCATTTTCTTAAATGAGTCCTGCTCAAAACAAAGTCGCAGAAAGGAAGTTTCAATGAAGATGCACCAGAAAGCTTGCACAGAACTCTGACCAAAATGAAATCCTTCCAAGAGTATTAGTTAACTGCAGAGATTTATACTTGCATGAAACTACTTTAATATGTTTTACATCGCTCATCTTTCAATATTGTCTCCTATAGACAGTAAATTTAGAATACTCTTCACCATCAAACAGATGAAAGTTGCACAATTCATCATTGAAGATTAATGCTTAAAACCAAAAAATATGTTTCACGCTGTTACATTGGAAGACAGAAATGTTATTCTTACCTTAGACATTTTTAGGGAAGGACAGGAAAAAATCTGAAAAAATAATAATGGTTTTCAGCTTATTAAAAATTGTATGAGAAAAAAATTCACCCACAAACCAGTGTAATATCCACTGTTGCACACTAAATTGAAAAAGGAGCATCCCTGATTGGATGTCCAGATTCTGAAACAGTGTCAACTTCTTCACAGAACACAAGTATTTGACTCTTCTGTAATAACAACAGGCAGAATTTTCAGCTACCATTGCTCCTATAAACACAGTCAGACAATAAATTCAAGCAACACAAATGTGGGGTGCTGAAGGCACCAGATATGTGACAAACCATTCTGAAGCCTTGAAAGTCCACATCCTTTCCGGAAACCAACCAAACCAAACACCCTGCTAAAAGACACCTTGCTCTTTACAGGAAACAGTTTCTTCAAAGATAAAAAAACCCCCAAACTCATGTATTATTTTTCTCTTCAAGCCTCTTTCTCCTCAATATTTCCATCCATGCTCGAGTGTTTTGTACAGAGCAAACAGCTTCAAAATAAAACTTTTTCTCCTCCTCTTTTATCTAGATGCTCGCAAACTCAGTGATTCTACCTTCTGTTGCCAATATAAAATTTTCACATGTAGCTGCACGTGAAATATAAAACAGCCAGGCACAAAACAAATTTTTTTTTAAGATTTCTTATCTAAGACTTCTATGCAAAAAAGTCTCTTAACAAAGACTCACCAACCACTAACTTGTATGATTTCAAGAGATCATGTGATTTTCTGTGGTGACATAAAAATGTCAGCATATGCAGTATCTGCAAGTGATGAGAGCTCAATTCCCCTTTCATGTCCCTCCCCCGGCTCACTCTCTTACCACAAGGTATCTGTTCCCACTCCCAAAGCCCACAGTCACCTCTTACCTAGCTCGCTCACACTTTAATTCTACAGATTTGAAATTATGGCTACCTGATTCTTTCCATCTTCCAAGCAGATTTTTGTCAGCAAGTTCAGCTTCGTGTGAAATTACACCAAACTGCTTCAGTTTGCAGTACCCTTCAGTCTGTTCCTCCCAGCAAAGAGACATCTTGGAATCAAAACAAACTGCCCAGTGTTAGACAGCAGAAGCCCAACTTTTTGTGCCAGGCACAAGGTAAAGTTGTTTCAATGTGGGGATTCCAGGATTTTCTTCTCAAAGCTCCTATATAGGTGTATGTTTACACAACTGCAACCTCATTTGGGTTTGATGGGAGGTACAGACTGAAGAGTTAAACACTGAAGCAATTGGATGTCCTTTCTCATGAAGCTGAAGTTGCTAACAAAAATCTGGCACCCTGGTTACTCACACGAAATAAACACTGGATAATATGGTTCTCAAGTGAAATTTCAAGATAAAAATAAATTCTAGTATCTGCAACATCTGCATTTCAGTCCATAAAACGATCTATGACCCATGATGTATTCAACCAGTGAAGAGGTTATCCGTGAGCCTTTTATCATGTAGGATTGCTCTGATAGCAACTCTTCCCTCCAAGAGTGTTTCCTGCCAGTGATGTCATTGATTCCTGCTTAAGCATTCTCCATGAGAGGTTTTCAATGCCAAACAAAACTAGATCCTGCTGGAACACAGAGGAACATTCTTTTAATTTGTGAGACTTGTCTGTCACCCAACTATTTCTCAGAGGCAGGCTAAGAGCAGAGCAAAGTTTCTCACAGCTACTAAGAAACGAACCAGCGAGCAGAGTTATGCAGACGGCTACAGCTACATTATGTTTTAACATCCAGACCAAGCACAGAAATCTTTCATGAACGATCTTTCCCACAGCGTTCCCGCCAGGTCTGAGCGCTCCGGCACCGGCAGGAGCACACCCCAACCCAAAGGCCAAGGCCCCGTCCGACTGCAGCCCGAGCCCAGGGGGCCGCACGGGGGGCTTAGGGCTGCGGTCGGGGTTAGGGGCTTAGGGTTCGGGTGCCTCGAAGCGGCCCAGATTTTCCTCAGGAGCCGGTCGGTCATGTTCTTCACCCTCCGCTTTCAACAGCGCGGCTGGAGTTTTCTACGAGACCGTGTTCAGAAGCGACTGCCTCACACGCCGTGGGAGGGGCCCCGCTCGGGGGTCCCATGGCGGCCCATACAACCACTGGGTCCCTCGCTGGGCGGGCGGCCAGGGCGCCTCACCTCCCCGGCACCGCCCGCAGCGCCCACCGTCCCGCTCCCTCCTCACCAGCATCACCCAACCTCAACCAAACCCCTCAGGTTCGGGGGTCCGTGGGCGCGGTTGGAAAGGACAGACCCTTTCCCAGAGCTCCTCCCCGCCGCCTCCCCTCATCCCCGGTCCTTTACCGCCGCGCAGAGGAGCCCCGAGCTCCCCGGAGGCAGGGCAGGGCAGGGCCCCTCACCTCTGCNCGCGGGGGCCGCCCCAGGGTCCCGCTCCGCCGCCCGAGGTCCCGCTCCGCCGCCAGCGCCGCCTTGGCGGCGGGGAGCGCTCCGGGGCCAGCCAGGAGCAGACAAAAGCCATGAGTCATGTCCCACTTCCTTTCCCTGCGGTGGATCGGCCGGGGCTGGGCCCGCGCCGCCGCTGAGGGCATGCGGCTGAGGAAGCGGTCGCTTTCCCCCTTCCCTTGGCTGGTGGGGGGTGCCGCCCTGTGCCCCCGGGCCCGGACTGCTGCGGGCTCTCGAAGTGCTGTAGTCTCCATTCCCACTGTTCCTGGTCCCAAAAGCTGAGGCTGCGCCCTGGGCCGCGGTGGGGGGAGGGTTTTGGCCTCACCTGTGACACTGCAGGTAGCGTCAGCCGCCTCTGTGCATGATACGTGAGGAAATTCAGCCTCTGCTGGCCTGCTGTCTGTGCCTGCAGCGTGGTTTTATTTCGGGTTATTTATAGACCAGGATGATCCAGCAATCCAGCAGCCCTGAAGAGGGTTAAGCACGGGGCTCTGATGATTCTTGAGCTATTGCTGGAACGACACATGATAAGTAGCACTTCCCATGGCGGCTTTCCCCAAACAGTAGGGAGGGTTTTGTACCTGGCAAGAGTAATTTCTTCCACTGGAAGGCAAGAAACAAGAGAGGAGATTGTGCTGGGAATGTTGGTAATACAGAGATCAGTTAACTCATAAGATGAGGGAAGGGCCTTGAATTTACTAAGTTTAGAATTTGAAACATTCTCAGCTCCATGCCTGGGAAGTGAAGATTGGTGCCATTCAGTCCCAAGGAGTTCGAAAGAGTAATTTCTTTTCCTCTCCTGTTGTGTAATGACAGAGAAAAATCTGCACACTCATATGTGCTGCGTTGCTTTATCACATGTTTTCTGTTCAGTGAGGTAAGTGAAGCTGCCTGGTGATTTAATCTCCATTTTTCCTACTGCGTCTATTCTGACAACTGTTCTCAGAAGACAACAGATCGTAGTATGATTTGTGGGGTTTTTTTCTTCCCCAAACCTGGCTTGGAAGTGGTGTTTCATGTATTGCTTTGTGGGTGGGTTGGATATCCCTCTCTCTGGTGAAGGAACATAAATCAGAGGTGAAGCAGGAAAGGAAGTGGTAACCTGATGTTTAGCTGTGTGTCTGCTAAAGCTCTGTCTCTAACCCTTTGCCTGCTTAGATTTAAGCTGTTAGAAAAAAGTCTTCCTGTTTGTACATGGATTTTTGTAAAGCGTGGCCCAAATCGTAGGCAGAGCCATCCACAACAAAACCACACAACCTTTTTCATAAAGGTCCACAATATAGTTTTACAGGGATCAGAGTGACAGGCACAGGAAAAGCTCTCGCTGGGTATGAAACAGTAACTGGTGGTATGTAACTGCAGGGTGGCAGAGGCAGTGTAACCAGCCAGCCTGAGCTTTGCCACTGCTGCAAGGTACAGCAAATCCAGATCATTCTCAAAGGACAGTTTTCCAAGTATCTTCTAAGAAACAGTTAAAGATTGCTCCATGTTTGTTCTATGTAGATCATTCTGGTGTGTCCACAGCTGGTGGTGTGATACACATTCCTGTCTCCTCCTTTGTTGCAAGTTAAACTGATTTTTTTTGTTGTTGTTGGCTTCTTTTTTGCCTCTCCCTGAGTTTTGCCTGATAGGGTGAAAAAATTGACATGTCTTCTTACGATTTTGAAGGTTATTATGGTCCCTACTTTCTCATTGGTCTCACTTACCTAGACTGGCGTGACGAGGGGGGAGGTTTCCCAGAATTGGATCATAATGTTGTTGTTGTTTGTTGCACAGTGTAATGGTAACAAAAGTAACTTGGTTTTGGTAGGTTAAGGGAAGTTTTTCTTAGTCAAGTAGCTGATCTTTTCCCATTCGACATTAAGCTGCCTCTGAAGATAGTGTGGTCTGTTGGAAGAGAACTTTGTAACCTTGGGCTTTCCATAGCTGTTATCTGAATGGGAGCCATCCCAGACAAGGCAAACTGTGCAGTTTGCACCTTTTTGAAGAAAATTGGGATGTTTTACTGGTTACAGTATTTCAGGTGATACTGCCGTTTCCAAAGCATAGTATTCTCTTTGTATATAGAAGCTTGTTAAGCTGGTACAAATGCATTCAGGATTGTGCTGCTGTGAAAATTTGGGTAATTCATCCAGTCACTACCAGTCAGATGGTCAGAGTAGTCAACAGTGGCACTGGGACCAGTCCAGAGCGTTCAAACTGGATGCAGATGTGTGGTTAGAATCATAGGATCATTTAGGATGGAAAAGACCTCCAACATCGTCAAGTCCAGCCACTCACCCAGCACCACTGTGCTCATCACTGACCCATTCCCCTGGTGCCACATCCATACAACTCGAATACTTCCAGGGATGGTGACTGATGGGTAGCCTGTGCTGCTTCCCAATATCCAATCTAAACCTCTCCTATGAATGAATGGTTCACTTACCATAACTGGGAGGGGTTTTGACCATTTGATTGGTGGGTTTCTGTAGAGTATCAGATTTATGTAAAAATGCTTCTCTTTGAAAAAGAAGTCACTCGACAATGGTTCAACTTTGTTTTGGATTCAAGAATTCTGTCGAAGGAAATCCTCAGGCCTATGCTTTGCAGAGCTTATAAAATAAACCTCAGAGTGAAACAGCAAGACTGGCAAGGGTTCCCATGGGTGTTTTGAACCCTTATGGGAATGCTGTTAGTCTTGACAAAGATATACAGAGTAGTGGTGGCTTCTCCATCCCTGGAAACGTTTAAGGCCAGGTTGGATGGGACTTGGAGCAACCTGACCTAGTGGAAGGTGTCCCTGCCCATGACAGGGGGTGGAATTGGATGGGGGTTAAGGTCCCTTCCAACCCAAACCAGTCTGTGATTCTGGGATTCTGTGCATCACTGAAGAAGTTGCAACAAGGTTTTTAGGACTGAGAAAGGCATGTTCATCCAGGAGGTAACAAGTCTAACTTGTCCAGGAGCACATTACTGAGAGGCCCAGAGCCTGTAGAACTTCTGCAACATGTGTCTGCGCAAGAATTAAGTAGGTGTTACTGTGTTATAATATGAAAACAGATAAAGAAGAGATAGGAAAATAAAACCCAGCTGCAGGATTAGGCTTCTGTTCCTCTTCCTAATTAGCCTGCTTTTGAAAGCAGAATGCTGTTGTGTAGCTTGTTGGGCTTTGCTCATGTTTTTTTATTTTACTTATTGTTTTTTCTAGGCCCTTGGTCTAGAAGCTATTCCTGCAGTGTCTCTGCTTACAGGAGGCTGTGGTGTTGATTGTGGCCTGTGAGACTGCATTTGGGGTGGTAGGGAGGGCCCTGCTCAGTAGGAAGGGATTGCAGAGAACTCAGTACACCTGGAGCTGGTCTCTGGCCTCCAGGTGTTTATGATAGACTGGTCATTAAGTCAAGAATCTGATATTGCTTCAAGAATCTAGGGCTTGTTTCAAGGGCTCTTTCCATTTTAGAAATTCCTGGGTTTAGAAGAACAATTTTGGGTTACTAGCTTATCCTGGATGTGGAATTACACCTGAGAGATTTGTGTTTATATTTGTATTTATATTTATCTGTCCTTTAGCTTTAAAAGAAAGCAGATTTTTAGGGTATAAACAGTCTGTTAAAATCTTGTGATTTGCATTCCCATCTTAAATGGATAAGTCCTGAATGCCTAATAACTGTAGTGAGCTTTTTCCACATCTTCCTTCTGTGAATTCATGTTGTCCCTTAGCTCTCGTGGTATGACTTCAGTGGAAGGAAATCAGAAAGTCAGGTTGGAAAAAGATGTATCAATAAATGAGGAGGAAAAGTTCCATCCAAAACAAGGGGAAAAACTGAGTTGCTAGAGGATTTATGTGTTTAAGGTTTTAATTGCAACAAGGAGAAGTACTCAGGCTGTGGTTAGTGTTCTGAGTTTGTATGATAAAAAAGGTATGATAAAGCTGAAATAGTTCATTTTTCCTTCATTCAGGTGATTTTTGGTGTTTTTACCTACACAGGCTCTGATATTTTCCCAGCAGTCTTGCAGAAGTACAGGAATCATTTCTGGCAGCTGCTATATAATACAGATCCTTTTCCTTGATCCTGCTAGTAGACTTCACTTGTCTCTCATGACTGGTTCTGTGTTGTTGAACCTTACATTTGGTAGATCTTTCAAGCCTGAAAGATACCTACTAGCATTTTGCAAATTATTGCTAGATATATTAGCATGTGAGTAACTTAAGTACACGTAAGTGCTCCTGTGGGTGCAGAGGGCTGACCTTGGCCACAGCTGCCTGGCCCGTGGGAGCTGCCTGTGTTGCTGAGGCAGCGAGGGAAGCATGTCACTCTTTTGTGAGGAGCAGGGGTTGGAGCAAGGAGTTATGTCCAGCGAGAGGCACAAAAGAGGCACTTGCATAGCAGCAGGCAGAAAAAAACAGGGAGAAACCTGAGAAAAAAGATGGACCACAAAAGGCTCATCTAGAGGAAGTCATAATGAGTTTAACTTCAGTGGAAAAACAGCACTAGAAGAAGGGAAAGGATTGGTTCAGTAGCTGCAAGACAGAAGGAAATGGTGACTCACAGGAAAAGTTTTGCCTTTGAGAGGATTGAAAGCACAGTCATATTTATGCGACCTCTCTTAAATGATGTTATTTAATTTAATTGCAGAATAAAATGGATTTGCTTGTTGACTCAAAATGGAGGTAGTACCAGATTCTCTTACACTCCTCAGCACAGTGTCTGGAACTGTTTTCCAGCAACAGTTTTTCTGTCTTTACTGAATATTTTTCAGTGATGGGAAAGAACCACTTAGGAGAAGTTTGGGGATGGAGCAGATAGATTTATTTCGCATTAATGGAAGAAAAGAGACACACCCATCCCTCCCCCTTGAAAAAAAAAACCCAAAACAAACTCAAACATGAAAACAAGGAAACAAAGCAAAACCAAGAAAGAGAATTCTATAAGGAACTTGTTTATAAATGTATGTCAGTGCAATTCTGGTAAAAGTATCCACACAAATAACTTGTGTGTATGCCACATCTTTACCTGCATGAAAAGCACCCGTGAAGGAGAGTTTCTGGGAGTGCTCATATCATGACAATTGATACTTGTGTGCTGTAGCTATGAGTTCAGCAACATCCCAGCAGATAACTGGATTTTAAGGAGGAAAGACTTGGAACCATGTTGTGTTTGGACTATTGCAATCCTGTGTGGAGGAGGCAGGACCCAGCCTTCTCTCTGTGTTACTGAATTGATAGTTGCTTGTTGAGATCTCTGTCAAAGCCCATGAAGTGCTGTCTGACCCCAGGTCACAGGCCAGGTACATGTCAGGACTCTGGTTTTAAAGGAAGGTCACTGGTATCATATCTCACAGTAAATACCATGAGGCAGGTATAGCTGACTGTCACAAAGGTAACCTCTGGCGTATTTTTTGTCAGGGATTGGATAACTGGAATAATCTTCTTACATCATTCAAATGTCAGGCTTGGTTCAGGGTATTGGCACACAGTATGGGCATCACTCCCCTGTCCCATGGACCCACCCCTGTTAGTTTTGGTTGACTGGTATTTCAAAGGTTTTACAGCGAGTTGCTGAAACATCTGCAAAGGCTTTTTTTCAGAGGAGCCCTGACTGCCTTGATGGCCAGTGCTCGATTCAGGTGGTACCACCTGCTGTAGCATCACTTGCTAGTTCTCTTCTGCTTTTTTGTAGTGTTGTGGTTTTGTCTATCCCTGCATTTCTAGCACTGGGAATTAAACTGGATATTTCACAAAATAAACTGGATAGTTGCCAAAGATGAGTGACAAACAAAGCCTAGGAAAGGCTGTGGGGCCAGAACAGGGACCTTGGGCAAAGGATGGGTACATGGGTTGAGTTAGGAAAAAGGAAGAGAGTAAGGGACAGAGTTAAGATTTCTCCACTGGCAGGGTCAAAGGGAAAGCCAGGGAAAGCCACAATGGGGCAGGAAGCCAGGACTGATTGAAGTGGACTTATTACTGCTTGCCCCAGAAGCTGGGGGGCATTTTTGTGTCTCCAGTGGGCACTGGGGTGGTATGGACTGCCTGACTTCTCTTGCCTTTCTGAAAGAGGAGAGCAGGGCTCTGCTGTTTGTACACCAGGCCCCAGCTGTTTCCATTGCTCAGGAGAAAGTAAGTTTGCTGTTATCTCTGTGCCAGTGATAAAGCTGAATGTAAACCTGTGCTGGAGCAGTTGAAAGGAAAGCTGAAAAGAACAATTCTCAGAGCAGGCAGGGTGAGAGTGGGAATGGGAATATATTATGGTTGACCTGCTAGTGCATATGCCTTTGTTTTCGAAGTGATTACTTCAGCAGTTGGTGCAGCCTGCTGAGATTTAGGTATTTGGTCTTGCAAGGACCCTTGGAATGTCTGGAGAATAGCAAGTTGTCGATATATGACTATTGCTCAAAAGTAGAGCTGGTTATGTAGCATTGAGGAAGCTTAAAAGTTGAGTTTTACACTTGCTCTTATAATAAATAATTTCATGAAATTAAAATACTGAGTTGATGGCTCTGTTGCTTGCAGCGTGGTTGTGGGTAAAATGAGAGCAAGCAGTGAATATTTACAGAAGTTCTTACAAATTTAGGAAATGTTAACCCCTCTATTTTATTTGAAAACTCATCTTGCTCAGGACACCATTCCATTAATCCAAAAGACAATAACAAATTGGGTGGAGGACTGAGCAGCCTGAGGTATCAAAACAAAAGAATTGTACCCGAAATGGTTCATGTCCTGTTCCAGTTCAGCCCAAAGACGAGCAGGGTAGAACTGGGAATGATTCAGTTATGAAAAGGGGTTTTAAGCGTAAAATAATATTATTTGTAACAATTAGGGGGAATAGTTTTACTCTGAGTTCTCACTATCTCTCTTTCTCTCCTTTCATAGCAGGCTTAGAGTGGCCTTGCAAATTTGGAAGGGAAGACTGTCTGGGTTTTTCACTGTCAGTTTAGATCACCGTGATGTAATTCTGTCTAACACATGAAGAGCCTTTTGCTTGGCCTAGTAGAGATTAGGAATTAGTGCTTGTCTGTGGATATGCTGAGCCCCTGTTGCATGTGCTATGAATAGGACAAAGGAAAGGCAGTGCTTAAATAGTGAGGGTCCCGGCATTGCTTTTCCAAAGTGCCAGTTGGAATCAGATATTTACTTTAATGCTTTTTGAGAGGAATTGTTGCCAAACTGAAGGTGGGTTTTTTTCAATTTTAAATAGTTCTGTCCTGCTCCAAACAAAGCACTAGCCTCCCTGCAAATTTCAGGCTTTTATTCTTTCAAGTGTTTTGTTTGTTGCAGTAACGCCGACTTTTCTGGGTTGTAATTTCAAGCTGCTTGTTGCAACTGAAAGATAGAAATAAAGAAAAGTAAAATTTACAGAATTAGAGAGTCCTGTGAAGCCATGTGACTTGGGAAACTGGAATTCGGAGCAAAACATACCAGAGCGCATAGGAAGTTTATAAAAATGGAACTCTGGCATTCTCTTGAGTCTTCGTTATCCAATAAACATTAGAAACTGAGGAATCTTTAAAATCTTTGAAGGAGCCTTGAACAACTTTGCTGAGGTTTTTTTATATAATACGTCAAATCAAAGTAGCTAAGCAAGATTAAAAAGAACTGTAACCCAAACAAAACGGACAAAACCAAATGTCTGGTTTTGCTTTAATTGCAATTTTTCTGCTCCTCCCCTGAAAAGTGGCATTGGGGAGGTCTCATTTAGTTTGCCACTGTTCTTTTTTTTCCTTCATTTTCTGTATATATTTATCTAATCAATGTGAAAAGAGGTGGTTGTTGTCATCTTTATAAACTGCTGTAAGCAAGTACTTAAATTCTGCCCTGCAAAACATCAGCCTAAGAGTACCTGGAGGAGGGTCTTAGTGAGTCTGGTGACAGTTTTGACCTAAGGGACACAGTTGAATTTACATTTTCTAAGTATATGACAGTTAATGTGGAAAAAGGTAAGTTTAGGGCTTGCAAATCCCTTTCCTTTTCAAGCTGGATGATGTATAGTGCATGAGAGCTGCTGGCAGCATTTCTTTAAAAAAATTGCCACGTGTTCATTTTATATTGCAGTGGCCAATGGAGAGAGAACAGGAGACACTGAAAGGTAAACAAAAGAACTTCAACGCAGTAGCCAAAGGAGAGCCAAGTGAAAGTTTCCATTTGAAGAACAGAAAGACAATAGTGCGTGCTTTCTTCTGCAATATGTCCAAAATCCTCATTTCTTGGGTAACTGGGATATTAGCAGGCTTTGGGAAGCACCTCTCAGCTTGCTAATTGTGCAAGGTTTTTGTTCTTCTGCAGTGTAGAATGTCAAGCAGTGCTGCAGCACCACTCTGCAAGCACCTGGGAGTGATAAGCACACAGTGTGGTGGTAATTTAAACTGAAAAGCAAGTTCACATCAGCTTGAAGAGCCAACATTGAAATTAGAGGTTCTAACTGCAAGTTAAAAGCCTTTTTTCACTGGAAGGGTAGTTAGGTATTGGAATAGGTTGCCCAGAAAGTTTGTGCAGCTCTGAAGGTTTTCAAGACCTGAGCAAGGAAAGCCCTGAATGCCCTGGTCTGACCCTGCTTTGAGCAGGCCCCAGAGACTCAGACCTCCATGTGTTGCCAGATATTCTGAATTTCTGTTATTTCTGTGCAATATATTTGGGATATTTTTTTTCTGAATCACTTTTTTCATTCTTGAGTCGAAACGGTGTTTTGCTTTACTGTGAAACTGGAAGATACTGTATTTTACTTTATCCCTCATGTTTATTCCTCATGAAAATGTTTATTGGCTCCCCAAGGCTGGGAACCTGAAATTTGCTTCTACTCCTTAAAAATTCTACTCCTTTGCAACTTCTTGAAAGCCAAGTTTATGTTAAATCAGATTTCTCTCACAGTGCAAGTGGGAGGGCAGACTCAGAGTGGTCCTGTGTGGCTTCCTTTTGCTTTGCTTTTGAATTGATTTTATTAAACTGTCCATTGATTTTTTTTTTTTTTTTTTTACTTCCTCATCTCTGAAAAGGCATTTGTTTTGTCATAGCACCTGATATCCAAGGATCACAGTCCACAGAGAAAATCAAGATGCTGTGTGTGCACAGCCAGGGCAATCAAGAGAATTTTGCTGGCCAATACACCAAATCTGCAGCATATCTAAGAGCAGAGCTTGAGTCTCTTTACTGTTTTATTTTGATTTTTTTGGTGTTTTTTTTCATTAAATCTCATTTTCTCACAGTGTCCCTGTGTAAAACCAGCAGCTTTCCTTCCCTCTGCACTCAGAAGGCCTGATGCTCCTTGTATACTCTAGAACTCTGTCCACACCAGGAAGTTGCTCCTGTTCTTCCTACCTATTCTGCATGCCCCTTGTTATAGATCTCCCTGTGATAGGCTACGAAGGGCAGTGTACATATTCTTTGCTAGCTGATGGTTGCATAATTTCATTGTCAGAGTGCCCAGGAAATAAGTCTTTTAAAGACCCATATTGGCCTGAGAACCCTGCTGAGGTTTGTCATTTTCCTTCAATACCTAGTCAGCTCTTCTGTTCCTGCAAGAGAACTGCCCTCAATAACCAATGTAGGGTACCAGGAGAAAGGCACGTGGTGTTGCACCCACCTGGGACCCTATATTTTATACCACCCTATATTTTACACCACCCAGATCCTGTGTGAGACAAACACACAGTCTCTCATCTTCCTTCCACCACCCTCCCTTCTTCACAATATCACTAAGTGGTTGGAGCTGGGATTAGTGTGTAGGCTTGGGTAGAATTTTCTCTTTCTACCTCCATTTCTCTAATTGGGTATTTACAGTGGGCCTCTGAAGATGGTGGGGCTGCATTAAGTACAGCCAAGAGGCAGAATTTAGCCTACAGAATAATTTCTTCCCAGCCCTGGTGTGTGAATGGGGAAGATAAGTGTCTGATTTGCACATCCCTGGAAGTTTTGTTCCTCATGGCAAATTAATAAAAACTAGTCTCAAAGTCACAGAGACATAAGCAATGTGGACTCATGTTCCGTCATGTCTTATGATGAAGGGGTTTTTTTTATTCTCTTAGCAGAATGATCTATATAATTTGACTCAACTTCAGTTTAATAGAGATTTTCTGTAGAAATGCAAATGTTCTATTGGAAGATCCCCTGGCGAGCCACAGCGATAGCTGTAGAGCTGAGACACATATCCTGCTTTGGCTGAGAACCTCAGTACTCTCTGGCATACAAGTGCCCTGCATCCTGAATCCTCTTTTGCTTGCTTTTTCTAGTGTGATGCAAAGTATACCCCCAGCTCTTTTCTCTTAATGCCACTGGCAAGGGATGTGCTGAAATGGATGCTTTCAGGGGTAGCTCTTTTGTGGTGTTCTCTGACTTGAGTGTGTGGGATAAGCACCCAGAGTACAAAAAGGGTGCTTATTTGTACAGTTTTAGAAATCTGGAGTTATATTTAACAGGAAATAAAATCACAGCACACACTCTTTGGAACATACTTGGGTTGCTTTCCAAATAAGGCTTTCGGTTTCTGGCAGGAAAAATAGGGCTCTCTTATAACAACAGAAAATACAAATAGGCTAGAAGAAATGCTTTGCAAAATCCCAGCTCAGCCGAGGGTAGATGTGCCAGGAAAGACCAAACTTTTTGCTCCAGTCATTTAAGGTGCAGTTTCCTCTCCCTTCCCCAAGAGTCCTGGGGTGAGGTGATTATGGAAAGCTTCTTAACTCCTCAACCTTGCCTTCACATGGGTGAACACATGTTCCAAAAAAACAAGCCCCAAACCGGTTCAGTGTTAGTTTTATCTCTGTGCATGTTTGATGTTTTTGCTGGTCCCACTTCTGTGTCCTCCCTCAGACTGGTGATATGAGCTGCCAGTCTGATAAGCCATGGAAACTACGCACTGCCCAATCCTTTACCCTTTCCGCCACCCCTTGGTGCTCTCTTTGGGAGGCTTTTTCAGCTGTTCTAACAAGTCAAGAAATCAGGGTCTGTTGTAATGCTGCCAAAATATGAGTTGCTTGAGGGAGAGTGGTAGGTTAGTGTTTGTCAAGGGATTGGGTACCTTCTTCTGTCTCCATTCCCTTCAGCTACCAAAAATTCCTACACCTGGCTTATAGAGGAGCCATTTTACACACATCTCCATGACAAGTGTATTTTTAATTTATTTTTTAATGTGAGATTGTATTTGTGGGCAAGTAAGTAGGCAAGAGCAGGCCTGAAGCAATCCCTGCAGACCTCTCTCTGCCTATACTCCATAGCCTCATTGAAGAAAAGGTATGGGGTGGGACACGGATGGTCAATGTGCTGGCGGGAGCAGGAGGTTGAAATAAGCCTCCTGGCACTCTCTAAATGTGCTTTTGTCCATGCACAGGATGCTTCTGTACTTACTGAATGTGGGAGGAAAGGTGAGCTCTTCGCCCCCATACACACCCCTCTTTCCCTGTGGAAGAGCTTTCTCTGAGGAGAACAGCCTGTGACAGGTTTCCTTCAGCAGAACTCATTATTTGAGGGTGGCACACAGTGAGGTGCTCTAGGCCTTCCAGTAGCTTCTGGGACTGGCACGCTTCCCTCCCACCACTTCCAGCTGCAAATAAAGGAAGAGCAACAGGCAGAGGAAGATTGCCTCTTAAGCAGACCTGGAGGGGAAGCTGTGATAGAAGCCAGAAATCCATAATAACCTGGCAACCTGTGGCTGCAGCAGCACTATACAGAGCGAGCAGGAGAGGGCTGTGCAGTTATCCCAGAGGCACAAGGTGGCATGTCCCCACAGAGGGCCCCTGCTGAACCAGATAATGAGGTGGAGTTGAGGGAGGACGATGTTGGTGCCTTGGTAAGATGCTGTAGGCTGGAGGTTGTGATGCTTCTCTGATTCCCTGGCACAGGGGATCGTGGTACTCACTCATGTTCGAGTTAATTGGAGTTAAGAGTGTTGGAAGGAGCCTGCCTGCTTTGCGCTGGGGAGATAAACACCAGGGAGCAAAAGCACCAGAAAAGCATCCTGCACCTTAAACAAGGTTCAGAGTCCCAAATGACACCACCCTGCACTGCAGCTGCTGCCCAAAGTCTGGAGGTGCTGAGGTTTGCCCAGGTCCCTGGAGCTCTGCTGTTGCATGAGCCATCAATGCCTTGGTAGGCACCAGGCTGCTCGTGTGCCTTAGGGATGCCTGTGGCATGCACAGCCCAGGCAGTTTGTGTCAGAGCAGCCAGAGCCAGCTCCTGGAGCATATATGACGTGGCAGCAGTGGTCACTGCCTTTCTGTGGAGAACCCCATGCTTGGAGAGGGATTCCTGCATCCTCACAGAGATAACAGGCTTTCTGAGGAGAGACTGGGGTGGGGGAGATGGATCACAGAGGTGCCTGGGCATGGTGTCAATTCTTGACGATTGTTCTCCTCTGTTTAGCAGACTTCCTGATTTCACCCACAAGTGTATCTTTATTTATAGTTATAAATTGTTTGTGTCCAAAAATTCAAGTGCTTTGATGATGTCCTCCCAGCCATAAGATAAAAAGAGGAGAAATGGAGAAATCTACTCTTGTTTATTAATGAGTAATAATTTTACTAAAGGCTAAATACCATCCATGTTTCCATAAATACAGCGCACGAAATCTCTAAAATTTACTGCGTGTAATCAAAAGCAGTTATCCCAAAGACCTCAAATTTTTGTGGTCAGAGCTCCACAGAGCAGCTTCTTTCGTTTTGTTTGCCAGGGTCTGGGAGTGCTCTCTCTCTCAAGGTGGGAATGAGAAAACCAGTCACTAAGTGTAAGTTAGGAATTATGAGAAAGATTAATGCTGTGTAGGAAAATGAGCTAATTCAAAAGTCAGTTCAAATTCGATGTATTTTTACAGTGATGGGACAGGGTTTTTTCCTTGGTTCCCTGAGAGTGCGGAGCTAATAATTAAAAACATCTATATTGCACAAACTAATAAACATCCTCTATGCAGGAAAGGAGGGTATTGTGCTTGCTGGCTTGCCTTTCCCCTCCTTCTCTCTTCCCCATTTCCAAATGAGAGACTGGAATAAGAAGAGGGGCTTTTTTTTTTTTTTACTTTTCTGGGAGAGAGGGGTGTGTTGTGGTTTTGGGGGTGTTATGTGATTTTGTTTGTTTTTTCTTTTTTTTCCCTTTTTTTTCTTTTTTTTTCCTTTTTTTNTTACCTTGCCCCTTCTGCCTGCCTGCAGCCTCACTTCAGGTAGCTGCTGCTCTGTCACAGTCAGTGCAGGAGGAGGCGGATCAAGGGCCCACCTGAGGCTGGGGTCTCGCTGTCCCTCTCCACTCGCGGGACCGGGCAGGAGCCCCAGGTGTTTGCTCTCTCCGGTGCCAGCCGTGGTTTTCAGGCTGATCAGAGCCCTCATGAGCCACTGCTCGCTAACCCTGCATGAAATCGGGCTTGACCAAAGTGGGTCTGGAGCCATCACGGGGCAGGGTCAGGGCCCGCGGGCGGTTCGGT
>VZTH01005162.1:22760-88733 GCA_013397815.1 Aleadryas rufinucha
AGCCCTCGCTGCCGCTGGGGGGAATCCGGAGGGAAGGTGGAAAGGGCCTGTACCGCGGCTATCAGCCGGGGAGCAGGCGGCAGCGGCGCGGTCCCGAGGCGCGCAGAGCGGGCGGTAGCCACCCGCGACTCGCTTCCCTCGCCGTGCGCCCCTCTGGCCGGGCCGGCNCCCGGCCCGAGGCGGCCTCGCATCCTCCCCCGGGCACCGACGTGTCGGTGCTGCCTGGAAACTCCGCGCTAACTTCCCGCCGGCCGGGCCGGGCAGGGCAAAGTCCGGCGAGGGAGGGTATCCGGCGGCGGGAGGTGGGGAAAAGCCTGGCCCCGCGGCGCGGCCTCGGACGGTGGTGGCATGGCTGTGCCGGCCGGCAGCAGCTGCCGCGTATCGCCGGCATGTGGGGCCGGGCCGATGGGGAGGCCGGGCTCCGCGGCTGCGTGGGGAGGGGGCGGCCCGGCCGGGCCGAGACGCAGCGTGGCTCCCGTCGTCGGTGGGAGACGGTTAACGGCGCAGGCCGAGGTGGCTCCACGCCGTTCCCGGCAGTCGTAGGGTTTGATTCCGATACGAGTCAAAGCAGCCGGCGGCGAGCGTTCGTCCAGTGTTGGTCAGCCCGCGGAGCGCCGGCGACTGGCAGCTCAGCCTGCCCTGGGCCCCCGGGCCGAGCGCTCCACTCCTGCCGTGGCTATAGAAGGACGAGCGCCCTGGCCCCGCTTCCTGGCCACCGTCGGCGGGGGGAGGTGCCACCGCCGGGCCCGGAGCTGGCCGTGCCCGCCACGCTACCGCCACCGGCAGCATTCCGGCGGCCGCGGAACCGCGCTCGAGGCTGTCACTGGGCCCCGCGGGAGCGCCTGTCCCCCGCTCGCCTGATGCGGCCGCCCCCGGCCTGCAGCCCGCAGGGCCGCCGCGAGTTGGGGCTGCCGGGGCCGGGGCTNCTCGGCCGGGCACCGCGGGGCCAAGCGGAGGGGCGGCCCCGTGCCGCTGCCCCGGGGGTCACGGTGGTGGTGCGGGCCTGAGTAGGCTCCGGGCGCAGACGGCCCCGCGCGGCAGGCTCCCCTGGGCCGACTCCCCTCTCGGAGCGCGGCCGGGGAAGCTCTCTCCCAGCCCCGCTGAGAGGCACTATCTATGGCTGCCCCGCCGGGCCGGCCAGCAGGACGCGGCCGGGTGCACGTCCTCGGTGGCGGGGCCGCCACAGGGCTCCTCCTGTCCGGGGCCAGACGTGGTGGCGGGGCCGGCGCTAGCGGAAGAGTAAACATGGGGGATGGGTCAGGGCTGCCCGCGGCCAGGGCTGCGGTCGTATTGCACTCTATGATGTACTAAGTCGGGAATCGCTACGAAGGGAGACTGCATTCTGCCGCACAGCAGCTGTCAGCGTGATTCCCCCAAAACTAAGGGGCCTGGGCCTCCAATCTCTGAGGAAGCCCGTCGGGTTTCAGAAAGCAAGTATTTTCATCTGTGTCCACTCATCAACCAAGAGATTGCGCTGTCCTACGTGAACGTTTGGCAGAGGACAGTGCCTACAACCAGCCCAGTCCTGTTGCTGTGTGTGGTTCTCGCTGCATGGGATTAACAAAGTGATAATGTTTTTATTAAATATGCTTTTAAATAACATGTAATTGGCATTTCTGTCCACAAGAGCTGATTGTATTGGCAGTGTAACTCATGACTTTGCCTTTGTTTCTCTTCATACAAATGTTTTCCGTGTGATTAAGTCTGGCCCTTGCTGGAGGTTATTTTTAGGATGATTTCATTCTCTTTATTGAAGTGTGCTCTAGACTTCTGTAACTTCTTTTGGTGCACAAGGCCAGCACTATGGGCGGTGTATCAGCCAGGCAGTTTGAAACCTGTTGACCCAGTCAGCTGCACGCTGGCGTGACGTAGCTGTAATCTTAGTTTCAAAACCTAAGTGGGAAGCCAAAGAGGTGTGAGATCCAAATGCAGTGCTTGGGCTGCTGGTTTTGACATTATGTTTAAAATACCATTCTAATGGTTGCCTCTGATTTTGGCCAGAGATGAATCCCTGAGGCCTACAATATACCAGATGCTTGGGATTGCTGGAGATGAGGAGTATTTGTTCTTAGCTTCTTGTATGGGTGACGAAGCAGAAATTCATATGGATAAACACTGCCCTTTGATTTCTCATTGAATGTCTGGCTGTTCTCTGAGGTGGAGGCTGCAAGGAAGATCTCTGCAGCTGGTGTGTACACAGTGAAACCAGCAGCTGTGCCTTGAGGTTGTGGCCTTCAAGTAGGTGCTATATTGGGTGTTGTTCACCGATTTCTTAGCCTTACCCTCCTCCTCTAAGGAGCAGAACACATGCAAAATCAGCCAGGTGGTGTTTTCTGGAGAAATGAGAGTTACAAGCACATCTGTTCCATTAGCAAGGTTCCAGCCAGAGCTTGCCAGCTGTTTGTGATGTCTAGGATGCTTCTCCCTCCTGCCCTCATTTGGAGCTTGCCATGAGGTGGTGGCACCCTCATTAGTGACCCAACAGGCTGGAGGAGCTGCCACGGCGTCTGCAAGCCTTGCCAAGATAGTCTGGAACAGGTGCCATGGCACTAACTTGCTTTCCTTGGATCTGCAGCAGCTTGAGCCATGCAGGCGTGTGCCATGGACACATAACCACGTGTTACACCGTGGTGTAACCCTGGACAGCAAGGAGATTTCTCCAAGATCAGGTTACTAGCCACCCTTTCTGTACACCAGCAATGCCTTGCAGAGATCTGCATTGCTGCAGCAGCTGTACTTCAGCAGCATGACTGGCTGTCCTGGTACCTGCTGCCTCATTGCAGGATTAATTGCAACATTAGCTCTATTGCTCTGACAGAACAGTTTGTGCTGCCTTCTGCCTGTAAAAGGCATGTTGAAGTAGGGGAAAACAACAGCCTTGGCTGAGGTGCGGATCAGGCCTGTATGACTCTGTTGCATCACTGCTCTCCCTGTTCTTCCCTCTTTTCCTTCTGCCACCATCAGCTTCCCTTACTGCATCATAGCTCTAGCATGATGTGAGACACCCCATCAGCAACGCTGTGTTTTTAGGAGTAACACTGGTTTTGGGAGCCTTTTCTAGCACAGTGGAAGGTCAGAGATGGCAACTGTCACTTTCCTGAAAAGCGATCAAGTTTGCTGTACAGAAGATGGGCCAAGCAGCACTACAAGGGTGTGTGTGGGAGAGGGGCCTCTCGTCCCATGAGCAGGCAGAGGCACTGGATTTTAGGAGAGTGCAAGCTCTGCAGAAGCACACAGAACAGCTCTAGGGGACTCTCTGTGTGGATGTTGTACAACTAACAGTGTGTGTACTATACTGGCTTTTACATTTTCACTTGTATTCCTAAACACCTTTTTCAATAAATCTGCAGATCCAGATTCAGGAAATGGAAAATCCTTCCCAGCAGTGTATTTTTCTTCCTGGTTCTGCCTTGTATGCATGTTTAAAAAAGTCCATGTAAATCAGTGTGAATTTTCTTCTTCCAGCTTTCAGATTTAGGCCTGGAGACCGAACTTAGTGCCTGGTGCATGATCTTATTGCAATAAAAACTGCAGAGCTGGGCTGCCCAACAGCTGAGTGTGGAGAGCCCTGAGTGTTTGCCTTAGTTTGTGAGGATGTCTGTGTTGATTCACCCAAGCTCCACTGAACTACATTCCTAACTTGTGACTGATGGCAGTGCTGTTGGCAGGTTTTCAGGTTGTTAGTCTTTTCTGACTAGAGAAGGTCTTGCTTGCAAGCCTGAAATTTCATGTCTTGAGCATCTGTTATTAATTGGCTGTATTTTCGCCTGATATTGGATGGCTATTCTTGTAGCCAGTGTGATGAAAGAGTAACTACTCCAGACTTCCTGCTGTGAAGTTCGAGTAGATGTGGCACTGCCTGCAGAGCTAGTAAAACGTGACAGGTGTCATATATGGGGAGATGCAACTCTGTACCAGAGTGTTTGGGATAAGCTGCAACTTTGAAACGTACAAAGTTTCAAAGTTGAAAGTGCAGTGCTCTGTTGAAAGTTACAGTAACAGGGGTGTCATGGTTTTCTGTTGTCCTGGACCTAATTTATTTATTTTAATTTTTTTTTTTTTAATATAGCAAAAGCTGGCAGGCTGACAAACAGGCAGCTTACAGGACGGACTCTCTGGCTACTGACCATTTAGCTGGTAAGTTCTTATTTTGGGAGAAGCAAAGATCTTGCTGTTGCTGAGCTTGCTAGACAAAGTGGCTTTCTGAATGTTTCCCTAAGTCAGGCACCTAAGTTTGTTTCTCAGGAAGAGGCAGCTTCCTGGGTCCTTTCTCTTTTCTCTCCAGGGATACACAATGGTCTTGGACTGACTATCCAGACGTTCACATACTCATTTAAAAATTGCACACCATTAATATTTAATAGATTAATTAGACCGTACTTTAATTAGAATACGCTTTAAAAATTTGTGGTGTCCCCCTTTCCAGTGACCTTCTTAGGTTACACATCCTCTGCCTTCTTATGGAGGAGCTCTGGTTTTGGTGACGACTGTGGAGGGAGGAAATACCCACCCTGAGTTCCTGTCTGGTCCAACAAGGAAATTGGGCACTGTGGGTGCTTTTCAAGAGGATGACTGGAAGAGTGCTTAGTAACATATACTTGGTCTTCCTGGAGTGACTTTGTGCAGCCTGAGTGGTGTTGGTAATAGTGTTGCCACCTCCATCTCTTGCAGTGGCATACCCGGATTGTGTGTGGGTGGGAAGTCGACAATGAGCTCCGTGGCAGTTTTGACCCAGGAGAGCTTTGCTGAACACCGCAGCGGCCTGGCCCAGCAGCAAGTGAAAGGTGAGCAAACCCAGCTGAGTTCCTGTGATGTGCCTCTAGATCCAGACTGCACAGGCAAGGTTTCTTGCTCTTACCCAAGCTCACTCCATGTGTCTGGTTCCCCAGAAGTGTGCATTCTCCATTCCTGAATTAGTGTTTTGCTAGACTAGCTTTCCACCCCCAGCAGCACAGTGCTGGTGCTGCACAGTGCAGGGCTGTGAGGAGACAGGCCTGAGCACTTCAGAGAGTTCTGGCTAGCGGTGCTGTCAGCCCTGGGATGGGGCACATGCAAGAGTGGGGCACTGAGCTACTCGAGAGCCTCATGGATCAGTGTGTTGGGCTGTCATTTGCACCCTTTGCTCAGCCAGGTGCTGGGGGTGGTCACTAACCCTATGAACTGACTCAGAGATGGGTTTTGGCATCCATCCCCAGCTGTGAACTGCCCCATTTGGTACGGCCCAGTGCACAACTGAGCTGAACATAATGTACAGGCTTTCTCTAGACTTTGCCCTAACTATAGCCCTTCTCTCTGCCTTTTTCCTGGGCTTATGTTTGTCTTATCCCCTTCTGACCTGCACCCTTGCTCTGGTCCTTTCACTTCTTTCTGCTCAGCCTGTCTTCCCCTAATTGAACCCCTGTTGACAGAGTTGGCAATAAGGTGCTGTTTGCTGCCACCATTCACTTGCATGTTCACTCCCTGCACCCACTGTGCCAGCTCAGACAAGGCTGGTGGTTTGTGGCATTCACTGCAGTCTGTGCTGTGCTGATGTCAGTCGTGCTCCAGACTTGGCAGCCCCATAGGCATAGCTGTAATAGGATTAATAGCAGGGCACAAGCCATTTGCTCTCCCTTGTTAGTGGTGCCTAATTGCAATTGCACTGCCTGTGAACAGGGGCATTTCTGCGGGCAGAGTGACTCATTTCCCCTATTTGCTTTACCCCAGTTGCAGCTTTAAACTCTGAAGAAGAGAATGATCCTCCAACCTACAAGGAAGCCTTCCCTCCACTCCCTGAGAAAGCACCATGTTTGGAAGCTGCCCAGGAACCTGCTGGTCCCTGGAGCAAAATTCGACCAATAAAGGCTTCTGTCATCACTCAGGTTGGTGGGAGTGGATGTCTTATCTCCTGTCTTTTCCCCACTCCCAAAAGTAGGTAAAGTGAAGCATTCCCTGGAGTATGAAATCCTTGTTATGTCAGCCTCTTTGTTGTGTTTTACCCTGGTACTGCAGCTGAGAGCTAGGACTGCTCTGGAGGGGAGGGATGTGTTGGAAAACTGTCCAGAAAGAGCTCTGCATCTCTGTTCCACAAATAGCTGAAGCAGGCCTGAAGGGAGGATTGCAAAATTCCTGTAGTGAGTGCTAATCCCCCTTTAGGAAGACTCCTAGTGTGGGACAGACTGCCTGCAGCAGTGCTCCTGCACTTCCCTGGGCACAGCTGGTTGGTGCACTGCACAAACCTGGGAGGTCAGCTTGCCACTGAAGTCCTGTATGGGCATGAGAAAGAGAGGAACTGTCAGGCAAAAGCACACTGACAGCTTGCTGTGCCCTTTTGTCTGCCTGTGGCTGAGCAGGTGTTTCATGTGCCGCTGGAGGAGAGGAAATACAAGGACATGAATCAGTTTGGAGAAGGCGAGCAGGCCAAGATCTGCCTTGACATCATGCAGAAGACAGGAGCTCACCTGGAGCTGTCTCTGGCGAAGGACCAGGGCCTTTCCATCATGGTCTCTGGCAAGCTGGAAGCAGTCATGAAGGCTCGGAAGGAAATTGTTGCTCGACTGCAGACTCAGGTGAGGGCAGCTAACTGTTTCTCACTTGATCCTTGCTCTTCCCCAAGACTCCTAAATGCTTTGAGACCCTTGGGTGTGTGTGCTTATAAGCCAAAGAGGTGTTATTAGATGACTAATTCAGCTTTGCCATATATTTTCAAAGCATACAATTGGCAATTTGGAATGGAAATGAGGCTTAAAATAGGGTTCAAAGCTAATTACAGGCCATGGTGTTGCATGAAGGGTGGAGTCTTCAATCTGTGACTTTGTGCTGAGGTGCTGGCAGGGTACAGGCCCCTCACACAAAATTCATAGTGTGTGAGAATGGAATGGTGCTTTCTCTGAAGTGCTGCAGAGAAGAATGTGGAGGGATGGGAGAAAGAAAAGTAGAGAAGAGGGAGTTCTGCCAAATGCTGAAAGCTTCAGATCAGGGTTCTGGGTTGTGTAACTTGAGCCCTACTGGTAAGTAATTGCAGACTCCTTGTTTCAGTTGCTTCTCCTTTCAGTCCTCTGAATTTTGATTTCTTACCTTCAGGTTCTTGAGTTCATTATCAAAATGATAGTTCTCGTTAAGATATATCACAGCCAGGTGTCATGGTGTGTTTTAAAGTGTAATGTCCAAGGTAGTTAATGCAAAAGTTAATACCATGTCTGCTCAGTGCTGTTCAGCCTGTGTGTCATACTCTGCCAGAGGGAAGAAAAAGGGACAAACTCTACATAATGTGCATCTGAAAAAATAGTTTAGGTTGTACTACCACAGATCCATACCCCACTGTCCTCAAATATCCCTCCTAATTAGCCCCAGGTCTGAAAGGTGTGTCTGGTATTGCAACTTCTCCTAGGCTTGCCTGGCATCAGTATGTGGACAGAAAGTTGAAGAGTCACACCAAGGGATCTGGTTTTGATTTGATTTATTTCTTTTTCCATTGTAGCTTGAATTGTAAGTGTCTAGTTAGGTGGTAGTTATATATTCACAGGGATCAAGAGCATAGTAGCAATCCTAAGCTATCAGGTCAGTAAAATTTCGTTGAGAAGGGAAGAAGTCAGGAATCCCTGTTACAAACCAGCCCTTTAATGCTAGATTGAGAGAAGCTCTGAGAACCCCTCTTTTTCAAGAGGAGCCATCTAGAAGCAGTCCCTGAAGCAGTGTGTGCTGCATTGAAGACACCTTAGCACTCAGTAGTGGTAAGCATATTTGAGCTCTCTGCCTGCTGGAGTAAGTTTCTGGTGTTGAATTTCAGTTTCCTAGGAGTCAGACTATGTCTTCTACTCTGTAGCCTTGGCAGCAGATATCAGAGTTCAGATAAACTCTACCCCAGAGCCGTCATCTCAGTTGCTCTCTGGTGCTGAGAGACTGTGAGACAGTGGAGCATAGACACCTCCTCATCTGTGCCTGAAGGCCTTTGCTTATTCAGAATACTGCTCCTGGGCAAACAGAAGGCTTTTGAGGGAATAGTGAGTTTAGACTCCCGGAATACAGGCACCATAGATCAGCTCCTCTGGTGTAGTACCAGTCTTTGGACAGGATATGTTAGAAGACATTGTGTTTGCTCTTCTGTTGTGCCACTAAGCAGCATCTGAAAAACTTCCCCTGTGCAAGCAAGGGCTCTCATAGATGCTTGGCTTTTGTGTTGCAGGCTTCAGCGACAGTTGCCATCCCTAAGGAGCACCACCGTTTTGTCATTGGAAAGAATGGTGAGAAGCTGCAGGACCTGGAGCTCAAAACTGCAACCAAAATCCAGATCCCCCGCCCAGATGACCCCAGCAACCAGATCAAGATCACTGGCACTAAA
The DNA here is from genome assembly GCA_013397815.1 of Aleadryas rufinucha. Taxonomy (NCBI): domain Eukaryota; kingdom Metazoa; phylum Chordata; class Aves; order Passeriformes; genus Aleadryas; species Aleadryas rufinucha. The sequence continues at coordinate 31,081 of VZTH01005162.1, forward strand.
GAAGGGATTGAAAAGGCCCGACACGAGATCCTGCTTATCTCTGCTGAGCAGGTACTTCAGTCCTGTGATCTCTCTCATGTCATTATCTGAACAGCCATTTTGGTTCTCCATGGTATATGAGATGTTTGTAGCCACCATGGCCACAGCCAGTGGTAACACTGTTAGTCTCAGTGGAGATGTATGCCCTTCCACTGGCTGTTTGAGCACTGCTTCCAGGTTCTGCACCTTCTGGTGCACCCTTTTGTCCATCTCTAAAGTCAGATAAGCACTTTTTGCATTTTGAAGTGAGCCATATTAGATGCTAGCTGAGATAAGACAGGAGATTACAGAGGTGAATATCATAAATTTGGAACAGCAGTCTTTATAGATGGAAAGGGCTGGAGCCTGCAAACTGGAAAGAGTGCTTGGGCTGGAGTGTCAAGCAAGACAGCATTGGGAATTCAGCTGTACGTGGCAGAGATGGTAATATCAACAGCAGTTTCCACTGAGAACTGTTGTGGGTTCTTCTAGGATAAGCGTGCCGTGGAGCGGCTGGATGTGGAGAAGGTGTACCATCCCTTCATTGCTGGCCCTTACAACAAGCTGGTGAGTGAGCTCATGCAGGAGACAGGGACACGCATCAACATTCCTCCGCCCAGCGTTAACAAGACAGAGATAGTCTTCACAGGGGAAAAGGAACAGCTAGCCCAGGCTGTGGCTCGTGTTAAGAAGATCTATGAGGAGAAGGTATGGATGATCCCTAGAGCTTCCCATCTTCTCCTCACCTGCTCCCAGCCCCTCTTCCCTTTTTGTTCTACTTTTGTGCATCCCTCAGTTGCATACTCCTCGTGTCGGCTCTTGCTCAGCAGCCCTTGCAGTACATGAACCCAGGTCTTACCATTTCCTTGCTCAGCAGAGAGGTTCTTGGGGTGGTTTTGCCAGGGAGGTGACAGATCTCCTGCTTTTTTGTGTAATGGAAATTAGCAGAACGCAAGGAGCTCTCTGGGTGCATGTTTTCACAGGTGCCACAAAGGAAGGAGGGAAGTGTGAAGGCTACAGTGTGGCCAACTGACAGTATCAAAGTTGTTACATGAGTAGAAGTTGCTGAAGAGTAAATTTCACTTCAGTTTATTTTCCACTGCCAGCGTCACTGTGAATATCCTTGTTGTGGGTTGTTGGTCTGTTTTTCCTCATGGTTACATCTGTATTTGTACCAGTCTGAATTTCAACACAGATAATCAGCTTATAGCGTGGTGTTGCATTACAGCACTGCCTGGGGACAGCTGGGCATTGTGCAAGGGCAGGGGTGTGTATGTGGTCTCTTCCATGTAGTGTCCCAGGCAGCTCAAACAGCATTTTTGTATTTCACCTGTAAACTTTTGAGAATAGGGCTTTCTGTAGGCAGGGTCCCAGAGATGCTAGGGTGCTTCAGAACTCCTGTGCTCACCTTTGCTTTGATCTTTCCTGGGTGCTGAGCTTCACTGCATCTTGTGTCTCTTCCTTTCACTTTTGTCCTTCCCTGCTCCCTTGTGATTGATGCTCCAGTGCCTCTGCTCCTACAGAAAAAGAAGACTACTACCATCGCTGTGGAGGTGAAGAAGTCCCAGCACAAGTATGTCATCGGCCCCAAGGGTAATTCCCTGCAGGAGATCTTGGAGAAAACTGGAGTCTCTGTCGAGATCCCACCCACTGACAGTAGCTCGGAGACGGTGATACTGCGAGGCGAGCCTGAAAAGCTTGGGCAAGCATTGACTGAAGTCTATGCAAAGGTACTGACCAGATGGGCCAGGCCTCCTTTGAAAGCCCCACAATGATACATCCCTGGGCACTGACAGGTGGAGGGGGGTGGTCTCTGTCAGGCTGTCAGAGATGCAGCTTAGAACTCAATAACGAGGGTGCAGCATGGGAATTGGAAGTGAATTTTTGTGAAGGCCTCTTCTAGTCTGTCCATCCAACAGCTTCTCTGTCTCTCAGGCCAACAGTTTTACCGTCTCCTCGGTCTCAGCCCCCTCTTGGCTTCATCGTTTCATCATTGGAAAGAAAGGACAAAACCTGGCCAAAATAACTCAGCAGATGCCAAAGGTATGGATGAGCTGTGAAACAGAATATGGTTTGATCCACCTCACTCTTTGTAGAGAGAGAAATGGATTCTAGCATGGATAAAACCAGGGAGGAAATGACAGGATCTTATAGTATTCAGGGTAACTACCAAGTTCTACTGCCTTGAACACTTCCCATCCTATGTTACTTTCGAGGGTTGAGTCCTTCAAAGGAAGCTTTATGTGTTACTATTTGGAGACCTGGAAATGCTGACTTCAATGAGGCTTCTCCCTGGTGAGTTAGATGGTATCTGGAGAAAAGTTAGGTGAGGAACTTCTCCAAAGCCCTTGCAGACTCCAGGACAGCACAAAAACCTTATGCTCTAGACACTCTGATATGGCCAAAATTGTAAGCTGCTTACCTCTGAAACCATGTGTACCCTTAGTGGTAGGGATTGATGGTGTAGGCCTGACTGACAGCATTGACCTGACTTGTCTCTTGGAATATTCTTACTGGTTTGCTTGCCTTATGTCTCAAGGTTCACATCGAATTCACTGAAGGAGAAGACAAAATCACTTTGGAAGGACCTACAGAAGATGTGAATGTGGCTCAGGAACAGATTGAAGTCATGGTCAAGGATCTGGTAAGCTGGTGGTACTAGTTCTGGTATATAAGAAGAAAGTGGGGAAAGGTGGGGCAACAGAGCAGAGATGAAGTGTAGCTCACATCTGTGGGTACCTTCACAGGCTTAACAGAACTTGCAGAAGGCAAGTTGTGTGGCAGATGAACAAAAACCTTGGTTGCGAAGTTTTTCTTAAAAAATCACCAGCACATCTTAAGTCTTTTGATGCAGAGAAGGAGAGATTCTCTTTCAGTCACAGCTGGAGAAGCATTTAAGTCCCTTTAAATGTTTTGCAAGCATGGTGCTCTCAGCTCAAAGCAGAGGAGTGTTCTGCTCTGCTCACTAGCAGGAGGAGTGCTTGTAGCTGGCAGCTGGAGCCAGTGCCTGCACTGGCAGTGGGCACAGGCAGCAGCAGAGGGGGCCTGCCCTGCCTAGCCCTGTACAATTCTTTATAGATCAACCGGATGGATTATGTAGAAATCAACGTTGACCACAAATTCCACCGACACCTCATTGGCAAGAACGGAGCTAACAGTAAGTGGAGTGCCTTTCTTATCCTTCCTGTGCCCAGACTCTCTGTGATTAGTAGATCATATCATGGCTCTGCAGCTCAATCAGGGTGCTGCCTCCATTCCATTGCCTCTGCCCTTCTGGAGTGAAGTTGGCACAAGGAGATAAATGGGCAGTGCAGCCTTGGGATGGCTTTAATGTATTGGAAATAACTTGGAAAGTTGAACAGATTACTTTGTCATGTCCTGGCAGAATTTTTGTATTTTGGGGAAGTCGGAGAGTTGTATTTTTTCTTTTTTTCAAGTTGGGCTATGTGAATTTCATTTTAGAACACAACCTGGGGGGGTAGAAATCTGCATGACGAGTTTCTCCCCAAAAAAGAGTTTGGGATTAGAAATGAGTGAGTGTCTTCTAGTCTAAATATGGTGCTGTTGGGGGAAGAAACAGAAACCTCACTCTGGCAAGTGAACTATTGGTTCTAGATGCCATAGTATTTAATTGTACAGATTCCTATGTAGCACGGATCTGCTCTTGCTGAACCCCAGGGTGAAGAGGCACTTTCCCCTGATTCAGCTCCACCCCTCTGGCCTTTCCTCAGAGGTTGATGTACTTTTTAAACAGCCTCTAGTCAAGGTGTCTTTGCTTCCAAATCTTGGCCTAGCAGAGTGTGTCACCACAGCCCTTGCCTTGCAGTTAACAGGATTAAGGACCTCTACAAGGTGTCTGTGCGCATTCCCCCGGACAATGAGAAGAGCAACCTGATCAGAATTGAAGGAGACCCACAGGGGGTCCAACAGGCCAAGAAAGAGCTGCTGGAACTCGCTTCCCGTATGGTTAGTGGGATGTGATGCCTGGGAGGCCACAGGGTTTGAGCTCTTGTGTTCCCTAGTAACCTTCTGGTGTGTGCCCCTTGCCCACTGAGCACTTGGATCTCATGACAAGTGCAAGTTCCTCTATTCCCTTGGATCCCGTTCTCTGTCAACCTAGAGTGAATTATTTCTGGAGGAAAAACATTGATGACATGTAAGCTGTCAGGCAGCAAACTGCTAATTACAAATATGTGGCTCTCCTGCTGAACACTCCGTGTAAACTCTATTCTCCACAGGAAAATGAACGCACCAAGGACCTAATCATTGAGCAGAAATTCCACCGGACCATCATTGGGCAGAAGGGCGAGCGGATCCGGGAAATCCGGGAGAAATTCCCAGAGGTAAGGCTTTCTAGGAGATGAGGAATTCAGAGGGCTTATTTCCTACATTGGTAATAGACACGTGGTCACTGAAGTCATAAATGTAGTGTCTCTGTAAGTATGAGAACTGTCTAACTGATATGTGTCTGCTCATACATCTATCTTACATCTAATGTGTATGAGAAGATGGTTCTTGTGGCCAGAGACTGCTGACATGGTTACCTGCTTCCAGATGGGAAAGGGGATGTGCAGGATCTCCCCAACCTTTGCACATGTCTGATGTGACAATGCTTGCATTCGTTTGAGTTGACTCTAAGTAACCATTTCCTGCAGGTTATCATCAACTTCCCAGACCCTGCACACAAGAGTGACATTGTCCAACTCAGAGGTCCCAAAAACGAGGTGGAGAAGTGCACCAAGTACATGCAGAAGATGGTGGCAGACCTGGTAAGGGAGACTTCTATCTGCTGTTCTCTCTTCCATGCCTGGATAACCCTGGAACAGAGCAGAGCTGTAGTGGCTTGGCTGGGGCTGACACACCTCAAGATGAGGGAACTGTGGACATTGTTCTGTGTGGGGGCAGGCAGATAATACCTGTTATTTAAGGGCTATAGGAGAAGGTACATGTCTTTGCTTATTCTTGGAAGTGTCCCATATAGAGAATTTTTGGGTCTAAGCCTGTTGTCAGAAGCTTGTGTATCAAGTTCCTGGGATGGGGCCTCACTTGTCACGATGGTGTAATCTTCAATTCTCCCTTCGTTTCTCTTTTAGGTTGAAAACAGCTTTTCTATTTCTGTTCCCATCTTCAAACAATTCCACAAGAACATCATAGGGAAAGGAGGTGCCAACATCAAGAAGGTGAGATATCTTTTCTGTCTTCACTGCTCATTATGGTGACTGCCTGCAGCGAAATCTCATTCACTGCTCTCCCCTGCTCATTGGTAATGTGAAATAAAACCTCCAAGGCTTCTTTTTCTGACATGGGACACCTCTCAAATGATTTTGCTGGGATTTTTTTTTTTGGTGGCAGATCCGTGAAGAAAGCAACACCAAAATAGATCTCCCAGCTGAGAACAGCAACTCAGAGACAATTGTTATCACGGGCAAAAGAGCAAACTGTGAGGCTGCTCGCCACAGAATTCTGGCTATCCAAAAGGAACTGGTAAGTGAAACAACTGGCGTGTGGCAGATTAGGGACTTGAAAACATAAATATAGGGGTTATAGGAGATAGAAGTGTAGAAGTGCTTGTAGTGGGGCATGGCAGGGGGGAGACAAATATGGATGGGAGTCTGTTCTTGATTCTTCAACTGAAGTTTGTGGCTGCTCATGTGTTACGAGTGGCCAGTCTCAATTCCCTCTGGTCAGGCACTTCTCACACTCAGCTCTGCAAAGCTCCTGGCAATGTGGAAGTTAGAGGGCAAGCAGAGTCTGTGCAAACACATTGCTACAGCTTGACTAACACCCCATATTGTCCTCACTTAGGCCAACATCACAGAGGTGGAGGTCTCTATTCCTTCCAAACTCCACAATTCCCTCATTGGCGCCAAAGGCCGCTTCATCCGCTCCATCATGGAGGAGTGTGGTGGAGTCCACATCCACTTCCCCACAGAGGGCTCTGGCAGTGACACTGTGACCATCCGGGGCCCAGCCCAGGATGTGGAGAAAGCCAAGAAACAGCTGCTACATCTGGCAGAGGAGAAGGTGAGCCTTGTCTTACAGGGGAAGGAGCAGGTTGGTTTGGCTAGCTGTTTCTTTTTGGGGGTTGAAGTGATTCCCTCTGTCTGCGTGGAAGCCTTTGGCATCAGTCGAACAAATCCTCTTTTGAGGGATTTGAGTACAGTTTGGATGATTAAAAGAAAGCTGTACTTCTGTCCTTGTGACAATGAGTTCTTCTCTCATGGGTAGAATAACTGTCTGTAATACATCTCTGCCTAGGCTGATGACATACTGAGAGTTATGGCTCCCTGTTTCTGTGGTTTGAATGCTCTTGGGTATCCACACTTCTCTGAAACAGTTTACTCTGCAGATCTCCTTTTTTCTTAATCTCTGAATTTCAGCTCCAGTCTTCCATTTCACTGCATAAATTCAGATTTGACAGCTTTTGGTTACAAGACCCTGCTTTGAGTTGTGGCTGACTGACTGACTGGTCATTTTAATAGCAAGCTTTCTAGGGTCAGCATGTAAACATATTCTCCCTGGGAATTGTTTGTTTGACTCTGGGCCCTGGCTTGCAGCAGTCAGTTAGCAAACAGTTGTGTTGCCTTTTGTGCTGTCAGACCCTTCTCCTAGAGAAGTCTCTGCTCATGTTCTCATTGGTCATGCTGAGTGCACAGATAGTTTTTTGGCCCTGAGAACATCTTTGGGGTAGTGTTTTTAATTTAAGACATTGTATACCTTTTTTACTTTCAACAGCACACTGCACCTACCTTGCTTTTGCAGCACTCTGCATGTGGGTGCAGGTAACATATCTACATGCTGACTGTTGGTGCTAATGGATATTTTCTATATATTGACATGTTCCATGGGTCTGTGGCTCCTTTCAGCAAACAAAGAGTTATACAGTGGACCTCCGTGCAAAGCCAGAGTACCACAAATTCCTTATTGGTAAGGGTGGTGGCAACATCCGTAAGGTGCGAGACAACACAGGGGCCCGCATCATCTTCCCCACCTCTGAGGATAAAGATCAGGAACTGATCACTATCATGGGAACAGAGGAGGCTGTCAAAGAAGCACAGAAGGAGCTGGAGGCCCTCATCAAGAACTTGGTAAGAATTTTTTCTACTTTCTTGCCTCTCACTGTGGCGAGGTGTAATGAGTCAGTGTGGAGGATCTGCTTGTCCTAAAACCATTTGCTGCCCTTCATGGGAGCTCAGGGAGATCCTTCCTTACCTTGGAGCGGGGTTGTAAGCTGATTGCTGTTGAGTGCAGCCAACTCATGCCTATCACCAGGCAGGTGGGGTTGACTAGCTGTTGTGTCATGTTGGCAGGATAACGTGGTTGAAGACTCCATGGTGGTTGACCCCAAGCACCACCGCCACTTTGTCATCCGTAGAGGACAAGTTCTGCGTGAGATTGCAGATGAATACGGTGGTGTGATGGTCAGCTTCCCTCGCTCCGGCACCCAGAGCGATAAAGTCACCCTCAAGGGAGCCAAGGATTGTGTGGAGGCAGCCAAGAAACGCATCCAGGAGATCATTGAGGACCTGGTATGTTGTAGAAAAACTGTTTCTTCTGTACTCTGTTCCTTCAGCAGTGTCCTACTTGAACCTGCTCTGTGACCAAGCTTTATGTGAACAAGTCCCTTGGTAGTTCTTGGATTTGAACCTTTGCTGTCAACATGCAGGGTCTGTAGACTTTGGATCCTGGCCTGGGGGTAGCAGCTGGCTCCAAAATGGCAATGCTGTATGAATGAATTTCCTCCTCTGACCATCTTCTTGGTTTTTAGGGGTGGAAGTAGGAGACTACTCCTTGATGTATGTCTAGACATTAAAAGATCAGAGCTTTCTTGTGCCTCTCCATGTCTGGTCTTGGGCAGTGGTTGCTTTCAGGGGGTTCCTGCACTGTTATAATTGGCTTTTGGAAGTAGTCAACTGTCAAACCTGTTCTCTTCCCTTCTTTCTTTATGTTTTTCATTTCTTCTAATGCTTCTTCCTCTTCAGAGTAATAAAGAGTTTGAGCTTTGCTCTTGGAAGCCTTTAACGTCCTGAGTTGAAGGCAGCCTTCTTTAAATCCTCTGCTCTTCTCTGAGAAGAACAATTCTAGGAAATTTTCAGTTCTTCCCCTGTCAGCCGCTGTTATCTTTTCTGACTCCTCTCTGTGTCCGTTTGGATTTCACCATGCACAAACTTCCTGTTTTCTGGTGTGAAAGAGGCTGCACTGCAATAGAGCAACTCTGCTTTCCCACAGGAAGCTCAAGTGACAATCGAGTGCACCATCCCACAAAAGTTCCACCGCTCCATTATGGGCCCCAAAGGATCCCGGATCCAGCAGATCACCCGGGACTATGGTGTCCAGATCAAATTCCCTGACAGGGAGGAAAACCCAGGTATACCTATGGATACACGTTCACAAGGTAGTTGGGATGATCAAATGAATGTAGTGTAGCCTACACTCTGCTGCAGTGGACATGTTCTACTTGAAATTTATGGAGAGAACTGACCCCTGGTGTTCCTGCAGTGTCCTTGAATCTGGGCTTGGCATCAACCTTGCCCTATTGGGAAGGACACAGTTTTAGGAGGTCAAACCGCAGACCTGGGTGTTGTGAACCTGTTGTCACTGCAGAGTACAGGGAGAATGAGCCCCGACAAAAAGGGCTCTGTGGGCTTACTGAGGTCTCTCTGAGCTCTCACTGATGGGTGAGCCTGAGGATCTGGAGGAGGGAGATGATGAGCAAGGAGGGGGCTCTGTGCGTTGAACACAAGATTTTCCATGTTTTCAGCCCCTGTTGCGGAGCCAGCTGTGCAGGAGAATGGTGAGGAAGGTGGGGAAGGCAAGGACACAGATCCCAGCTCTCCGAAGAAGTGCGATATCATCATCATCTCTGGCCGCAGGGAGAAGTGTGAGGCAGCAAAGGAGGCACTGCAGGTGTGTGGCTTTCTCAGCCCCTTACCCTGTTAAGGTAGCTTGGATGTAATTTTTGGTGGTGGTAGTAAAAGCTCCTCAGTCCAGGTGCAGTGCAAGTGGTCAGTGATGCTGGCTGTAGAGGGGCTCAAGGAGAGCCCCTCTGCTCTGTGACTTAGCCTGGCGGCTTGAATCATAGGGCCTGACCTTGCAATTGCTAGAGCTTGTAAGCAGCCCCAAGTTAATTGCCATAAAAGCATGGCATGCTTGTTTTACGGAGCACAGCTGGGAAGAGGAGGAGACTGAGGCTGAGTCATTCCAGGTTCAGTTGACCTTGCCATGCTTCTGTAGTGGTGTTTTCCAAGTCTCCAAAGGATATGAAAACAACCTGTCCCCCAGGTGGGGTTTCAGATGGCTTGTTTGGAAAACATGCTTTAACATGGAACAGGTCATTTTGGTGTTCCCAGCTGTCCTCTCTTCCTGTCAAGTTTGTATCCTGACTACAAGAGAATGTACCTCTGTTCAGCAATATGTTCTTTCGGGCAAGTATGTGGCAAGCTAGAAGACAGAAGTCTTTCCACTGGTAAACCGTGCTCCATCCCCTGCAGGCTCTGGTTCCTGTCACCATTGAGGTGGAAGTTCCCTTTGATCTTCACCGTTACATCATAGGCCAGAAAGGAAGTGGGATCCGCAAAATGATGGATGAGTTTGAAGTAAGTTGTTCCCCTTCCTTCCATCTCCTCTGTCCTGGAGAATGTGTAAGTAACCGTGTTTGGGGTTTGGACAGTTACAACATACTCAGGTCTGCCATGGAATCCAAGGCTCCATAACAGGAAAACGATCCCTGTGTGTTTTGGACCCTGGATCCAGGGCTTGGCAGGTTTTGTGCTGAAGCTGTATGATCGGTGTTGATGTTGTGAGTGTTGCATGACTTGTCTGGTGTCTGCAGGGATTCCTCATCAGTGTGAGCGTTGTTTTCCTCCTGAGCTCTGGGAAACAGCTCTGCTGTGCCTACCCATTCGGGAGAATTCTCCAGAGCCTCTGGGCTCTGATGCAGGTTGGCTGCAGTCGGTGTTGTTGAACATATATTTGTTTCCTGGCCTCTCTAGGCCATCACAGGGGCTGGAGAAACAGAGTTCTACTCAAAAAACATCTAGAAATGGTCCCAGGCAGCTGACTCTGGGTGGCCCAACTTGATGACCTCCAGAGGTCCTTTACAACCTCAACCATTCTGCGGTTTTTAAGCTGCCTGGGTGGGAGCTGGTCTTGGTGTCAGGAGAGACCAGCGAGATGCCAGGCTGCAGTCAGAGGCTTCACAAGTGATACAGAATGAGCAGTGATACAAAATGATAATCGCTACTTTTACTCAGGTGAACATCCAGGTGCCTGCTCCTGAGCTGCAGTCAGATATCATCACCATCACTGGGCTGGCTACCAACCTGGACCGTGCCAAGGTCGGGCTCCTGGAAAGAGTGAAGGAGCTGCAAGCTGAACAAGAGGATCGGGTAAGGCCTGTGCCTGTCCTTCTTCCTTCCAGCCAAACATGGCTTCAGCCTCTGAGTGCAGACTTCTGGAACACCTCATCTTTTAGGAGCACCCTTAGCTGCTCTGTGGGTGTGGAATGCTCATAAATGGGTTACTCAAAGGTAGCTCATTTACCATGAACTGACAGGAAGGTTTGGGAATGTAACTTTGGACTGTCCAGGTTTCTCTCACACCTTCTTGTACCTTCGAGACACTGGTGGATGGGAACCTCACTGTGCTGCAAGTCTCTCTCCCCCTGTCCTCGCTGAATCCTTATCACACCTCTGAATAATAGCTGAGGGATGAGTTGGGTGGTTGTTTGCTGTTTGTAGTTTCCCTCTGAACTTGGTGAAAGCACAAGGCTCCAGCGGATGGATGGCTTGGGTGCTCAAGCATGGCCCTGCAAAATCTATTCCATGCATCTCAGAAGCCAGAAAGAAATGCTGTGACTTAAGTGGGCATCACAGGAGCAGCCATGGTGTGTTCCCTGTTCTCACTCTGCTTCTCCTGTTCCAGGCCTTGCGAAGCTTCAAACTGACAGTCACTGTAGATCCCAAGTATCACCCTAAAATCATCGGGCGGAAGGGAGCAGTGATCACCCAGATACGCACAGAGCATGAGGTCAACATCCAGTTCCCCGACAAGGATGATGAAAGCCAGGTGAGAGATCAGGCAGAGCGTGAGGGTTGGCTCGTGGTTGTCTCTGAGCATCTTCTCGAGAGCTCTGAACTCTCTCCACTGCCTTTGGATAAGGTGGATGGTAAAAGGGATTAGTAGGGAGAAAGCTTGCTCAGCTGCTTATGAGCTTGGTCTCTCACACGTCTCTGTGCCCCAGGCCCAAGACCAGATCACCATCACTGGCTATGAGAAGAACGCCGAGGCTGCCCGGGATGCCATCATGAAGATCGTTGGCGAGCTGGAGCAGATGGTTTCCGAGGATGTGACCCTGGACCATCGTGTCCACGCCCGCATCATTGGTGCACGTGGTAAAGCCATCCGCAAAATCATGGATGAGTTCAAGGTGAGCACTGGGGCAATGCCACACAGCTCAGGCTGGGCCTGGGCAGCCACCTTCTCCTGTGTAAAGAGCTTGGTGCTGAATGAGGCTCATACCTTGTGGTTCTTGTGTCTTGTGCCTGTTGAGTACCTTCAGCTAGAACAGACATGAAAAAAATGCCAGTGCTGCCCTGCTCACCTTCAACTCCACCAGCATATGAGCAGCGTCCCTGGCCCAGGGCAGCGTGGTATGCCCAGGGCAGCTGGGCTGTCTGGACACCATAGCCAGACACCAGCTGAAGCATCCTCACACCACCTTAGCTCTGAGTCACATTCCTGTGGGAGCCAGGCCAGGTGCTTTCCCTCTTTTGCTAGAACTCAGACAGAAGAGGAACCTGGGAATGCTTCCTTGGTGCTCTGGATTAGCTCTGTGAGCAGCACTGAGCTCTGTCCCTCTCTGCAGCCCTTTTGTTGGGTTTCTTGAAATCAGGGTCCCAGTTGATCTTGAGAGAGAGGAGGAGGTGCATATGTCAGCTACTCTGATTACTGGAAGTGGGCAGCCAGGCCTCTTGCTGGGAGGCTCTGTGAGGAGGCTATCCCCAGACCCCCCAGCTACTTGAGCTTAACTCAGGGAATTCCTCTGGATTTCCTCTAGGCCACTGTGGATCCCCTTGACTTTGGGAATCATGGTGTATTCTCAGGGCTGTGGATGTGGCAAAGTCAGCTGGCTCTGGGAAGGTCAGGGACCTCTGCCCTCATAGCATATGGCATCAGCAGCAGGCTTTACTGCAGGGGCAGCAGTGAATGTGAATGTAGAGGGATGGGGTTTTGGAGACCTGTGTCTTGGATGGGCTCAGTTATTGAAACAAACTGGTTCCCAAATGAGCAGCCTTTATGTTTGGTCCTGTCTTGTTTAGATTTCTGGCACCCATCTGGAAGGCAGGGTGTGAGAGAGCACAGTGCTTGTGCATGGGGTGCACTAGGCCAGCTCTATAAAGCGACTGTCAGCCAGGATTATTCTGTGGCAAACACAGAAAGCTCATTGTGCTTCATGGTGATGGCTCAGTGGTGAAAATGCTTGCAGCACTGTGAGGACACTGTCTGGAAATGCAGCCCATCTCCTACCTCTGCTGCAGGAGCTGCCCAGAAATCAGCGAGCCTCTGCGAGTGAAAGCAGCAGGGGCTGCTGGAAATTGGGTCCTTACTACGGTCTGCTGTGCTTTCCTTCACAGGAAACTGGGCAAGCTTTGGGGCCAGGTATATACCTGCTCACCCCTTGGTGTCTGAGAGCTGTGGAGAGGTCCAGAACAGACTTATGGCCGTGAACAGACAGTAATTAGGGCATCAATGACAGTGATCTGTAATTCTAATGACAAAGATCATGGGGAGTGTCTGGCATGTCAGATGTGCAGGTGTAAGTCTTGTGCTGTTCCTTGTGTTACAGGTGGATATTCGCTTTCCCCAGAGTGGAGCTCCTGACCCCAACTGCGTGACTGTGACAGGACTCCCTGAGAATGTGGAAGAAGCTATTGATCACATCCTGAACTTGGAGGAGGAATATGTAAGTGTTCAGCAAATCTGTACCAGGGCTTAGCAAGAACTTCCCCTGCCACAGAGCTGGATGTCTGAACTATGTCCATGTGGTATTTTCTTCCACTGCATCAGAGAAATTGAGCCTTGTGCAGGTGGCTGTCAGCCTCCACTGCAGCTGTCCCTCAAACCAGCTGGACTGCCCCCTCTGTCCAGGAGAGGACAGTGAATGAGAATGCTGGGACACCCCAGGATGTGCATGTTCTTGCCTTGTAGCAGCTTGCACCAGTTAAGAGTTGTGGCCCTCCTACTAGTGCAGACACACCGTTTCTGGACACTGTAGAACAGGCTGGTGAGCTTGAACAGGTTGCAGTGTGGTGAGAGGGAGGGTGGGCATTTTATACCACTTTGAGGAGCTATCCAGATCCCCCCTCACTGGATGTGTTACTGCAGCTTGCAGATGTGGTGGACAACGAGGCAATGCAGGTGTACATGAAGCCCTCCTCACATGAAGAGTCCAAGGCCCCATCCAAGGGCTTTGTGGTGAGAGATGCCCCCTGGGCCACTGTCAACAACGAGAAGGTGAGTGCTGCTTGTGCTGCAGGCTAGGGGCACAGGGTGTGGGGACACTTCTGTCTGTGCTGGGGACACGGAGCACTCTCCTTGGTGACAGAGAAAGCAGCTTTTTGCTGCTCTTTGTGGTCTGAGCACAGGCCTGGGCTCTCCTGTCCAGCTTTCAAAGCACTTTCCCAACATCTTGTCCACTCTGGCTACACCACTGTGGAGCTGTTGGGGAATGGGGGATCCTTTCCAGAAAGTATCCTACCAGGCTGTGTTATTTTTAGGGGTAGGGATAGGGCCTGGCACTTGAGACTCTTGCTGCAGCACAGAACTGCCTCAGTGTTTGCAGCTTGGAGTTGGGACATGTGGCAGCTCATCCTCAGCTGCCCCAGTGCTGCTGCAGGACTGGCCTGACCCTACTCCAGTGGCCCAGTTACTGAGCTGGGACCCTTGGAGCCCTTTGCACCTTATCTGTACACCCTCCTCAGTGTCACCTCTAGATGGCTTGGTCCTCCACCCTGGGCAGTCCTGAGGCCACAATGACCCTTTTTGTCCCTTCCCCATTGTCTCCTCCTGGGATATCAACGATGCTGCTTAGCTCAGGGCCTCACCGTGTAAATTCGCAGCAGGGCAGGAGCTTAACTTGTTCCCTTTTTGTTTGCTCTAGGCCCCTGATATGAGCAGTTCTGAAGACTTCCCCAGCTTTGGGGCTCAAGTGGCCCCCAAGACTCTTCCCTGGGGACCCAAACGATAATGACCTGGAAGCAGAAACTCCTCCAGCCCGCTGACCTGACACTAACCTGCCACAAATACTTCCTGTCTGAAATCTGACCCAGCGGCTGGAGCACAAATCAATTGTCCCAAGAGGTCTCCTAATGGTGTCTGGAGTGCTAGACCCCATCCTGCTCCCCTCAGCTATCACCGTGTCTAGGACCCACCCTCATCTCTTGATGGATATTCTTTCCTCCTTTGGAACAAGACTTCCACTCAGATTCAAACACTAAATGTGTGTGTTTTTGTTAGAAACTTCATAATTGACTCCAAGTGGCTAAGATTTGCAGCTTCCCAAGCGCTAGCAGAGCAATCTGCTCTCTTGAGCATGTCTGACTAGGCATTCTCGCCTTCATTAGGAGACCTCCTTTACTGTGGCTAGGAATCTACTTCCTGTCTCATGACCTCAGGAAATAAATTTCCTTGACTTTCTAAAGCCAAAACGTTTGCCCTCTTTCCTTTGTGTTTATCCCAGGCCTTACCTTACCTTTGTAGAGTGCAGTCAACTTTTTTTCCTTTTAACTGCCAAAAATTCATTTAATGCTGATAGCTGACTGTGGGGAGAGCTTCAAATAATCTATAAGGTCAGAAACCTGCTTTTAAAAGAAACAAAACCTTCAATAGGCCGTAGAGACAGCAGAGATGGAAGGGGCCAGAACACCGTCTGGCTACCCTGGTCAGGAAAACGCCCGTGAGCGCAGCAAGCGCGCGTCCCTGCGCCGCACCGAGCGCAGCCCCAGCCTGCTCACTTGACCAGTCTTCCAGTGCTTGATGACAGACCCCGCTCCTGGTTCCCCGCAGTGTCTCGTTCCCCCTTGCCAGCAGTGTGAGCAGGCAGGAGAGCCAGCACGTGGCAGTGTGACCGGATGGGACAGGTTTGGCTCGGCCGAGGTTGCTGCAGTGACACGGCTCAGGAGCAGCTGGCGGGACGCACAGCCCGGAGGAGCTGTAGGCCGCTGTTAGTGCTGCGGCAGCTCGGCGTGAGCGGCAGTCACACCGCTCCTATTGCCTTCTTTCTACCTCAAACATCAGTGTGATGGGGGCCTCTCGATGGTCGTGGGTTAGCAGCTACTCCAGCTGGCACCTGGGCAGCCATAGCAGAAGCGTGGAGGAGAAGCAAGAGGAGCCTTGTGTCCGCACGGCTGTGAGAGCTGCTCCAGAGGGAAGCAGAGCACGGTGATGCTGAGGCAGGCTGGGAATCCGTAGGACTGCGTGCTGAGCTAGCACAGGGCTTGGCCCCAGGGCCGCGGGTGCAGCTGTGCCGTAGCCCTGGGCTGCAGAGGTGGTGTGAGCCAGGCTTCTGCTCCGACAGCACTGGGGGATGACGTGTGTGCTGAGCCCTCCTGAGGCCTCCATCATGTGGTAGAGGGTGATCTGTGATCTGTACTCGGGGCCACTTGCACCTGGGCCCTGCCACAGCTTGCTCCAAGGGGGTCGTGTCCGAGCTCCTCCAGCCAAGTAAGAGGAAAACCACATCTTTGTGGAGGGAGGCGTTGTAGCCCCCACTTCCCTGCATCAGTCCTATAGAGCTTGTAGTCTGAGCCATTCCTCTGTCCCAGCTGCTTCAGCTCTTGGACAAGCAGGAGGCCCCAGCCTTTCTTCTCTAGTGCTACTGACAGAGCACAACTGTGGCAGGCTGAGCCCAGCCACCTTGCCTTTCCCTCCGTGGGGCAGGCCCAACATGCCGATGCTTTTCCTTCCTGCGCCAGCTCTTCTTGGCAGAGACTGCTATGCAGAAGTCAAACCAAAACCTCACAGTGCTCTCCTTTAGTCTGAGAACCAAGTGAAACGGACCGTGGCCTATTGTGGGGTGCTTGGTTGCCCCTGAAGGACAGGGTGACCTTGCCTCCAGCACGGGAAAAGGGGAACTAGGGTGGTACCCTCCCATCTGCGTCTGTCAGAAAATGGTTAATACCCTGTAGCTTAGGTCTGTCCTGCATCACCAAGCCTATCACCCCCTCCTCCTCTTTATGCCCCCGTGTCCTCACCAGTTGCACAGCAAGGCTTGAGTTACATCCAGGGCACCCGCTGCCTTGGGCTCATGCCCCACAGCCCAACCTTCCACTCTAAAGAAGGTCATGAAGTGATTGTACCTAGTACTGTCCCCCCACCACCCTCCTTCCGCAGCAGACTGTGGCATGTGTCCATTTCTTCTCTTTGACGTCTTCCATATTGTACGTTTCCATAGCAATGATCCCTTGGCCTTAACTTTGGAATTTGGAGACTATATGCAAACATGTAAAAAGGCTCATGAGTATGGATGACACTGGAATTTTATAAATTCTAAAATAAAACCTGAAACAGCTTGGAGTGTGGTGGATATTATTTCTGCTGGTGGGGTGAGATCCAAGACAGCCCATGCTGGGCTGAGGACTTTCAAGTTTGCACACCTGAGCCTTTGCTGTGGCCATGCCCTTGATGGGGTGGGGCTCACATGGCAAGCGGTGGGGCGAAGGAAGGGGGTGAGAGCAGCAGCAGAGGCTGCACCCTCCTCGTAGGGAAACACAAACCTGCTTGCTTCCAGGCAGCTGCTGCCAGGGATGCTGCTGGTGTGAGGGAGGAGGGGGAGGCACCAGCCATGGTCCCTCTTGCTCAGCTGCTCTGCAGCCAGAGCCTCTCATCTGCCTTCTCACCGCTCTGATTCCCTCCCTGCCAGGTCATGGATGCAGTAATGCCAATGAGCTGGGCCAGACACTCAGAGCCAGCTGTGTCCCTTCCCACCTTCAGCAAGAGCCGTCCCCAAATGCCCAGGCAGCCATGGAGGGCATGGCATACCTGCTGGCCCAGCAGGAACTGCTCAGCAGCTCTTCTGTCCCAGCACTGTACCCTGGGCCATGGGCATGCCACAATGGTCAGCTGCTGGCGAGCTGCTCTGGATCCCAGTCCCTGCCTGCAGCTGGATCCGTGACCCTGGCCTTGCTTCTTATCTCCTGTCTCTTCAATAGGACATGAACCACAGAAACAGGGAGCTGGCACTTGTCCTAGCAGGGCTGGCCACAGCCCCGTCCAGGGCTGCCTTCCTGCTTGCCAGTGCCTCAGGGTGAGCACAAAGCAAAAAGGGCTTTAGAGGAGGAGGGAGATGACCTGCTGCAGCCACCTTGTTCTCAGCCAGAGCCTCTTTGGCCAGGTACTGTTCACACTTCATCTTTACCTTCCACAGCCTCAGGAATGTCAGGTGCCAGCCATGCAGTCACACGACCAATAACGAAATCCAGATGCTGGAAGTGGATGGGAGGTGTGGGTTGGCTGCAGTGGTGAGTGTTTACCCTCTGCCCCAGCACCGCACCCTGGGCCACCCAGTTGGGCTCAGCAGCTGATGCCTCAAAGGTGATGATGAAACCTGAGCACACGGCCAGCAGCTGCCAGGGAGTCAAGGCCAGGCTGCCGTCCGGAGCCCTGAATGTATCTGCGGGAGCAAAGTGCAGCAGGTACTGACCGAGCTTCCTGGCAGTTATTCCTGCTCCCAGCCGGGCATGCTGGAGCACAGCAGAGCCAGCCCTCAGCCAGCTTCTGCTGGGACCTAAGTCCCGCAGGTCACTCAGCCCCGGGGGGAATTTAATCTTCTCAAAAGCACCTCCCTCCACAATGGTGGCGAGTGACCGTCCCCACTGCCCCACACACAGACACGTCCAGCACAGCCCTGGCATGAGTGAGGGCTCCCAGGACCTCAGGGAAGTGGGTGGACAACGTGGACCTGGCTAAAAGTCGCTCTGCTAAACAGAATGTTTGCTGTGGCAGAGGCAGAGAAAGGTGAAATCCAAGCCTAAGGAAGGAGGAGCCAGGCGAGGCAGGAGCGAGCTCCCACCTGCACGGGGTGTTGCTCTGTAGGGCAAAGTCTCTCGTGGTGCATGCACCGAGGTGGAGCTCACGTAGCCATGCAGGCTGTGTACAGACCCGTGGCACACAGAGGGCAGAAAATCAGAGCTGGAGGCTATGAGGAAGGCCTGGAAGCAGGAAGATGTGCTGCAGCAGATCCTGCAGCTGGGGGACACCCCATCCCTACCCTCCTTCATGCCCCGTGCTTCTGGGGTGGCTTTCTGCCTCTCCTTGCCCTCAGCCTGACAAACCAGACATGACACTGGGCTGGGACAGCAGAGCTGCTCACAGTGCAGTGCCCTGTTCCCTTCCCCCCGGTACTGCCAAGCAAGGCCCAGAGCATGACCACTGCCCATTGCCCATGGCTGGAGCTGCACCCTCTGCTCAGGCAGACCCACCCCCAGCACTGCAGCTCCCCTTGTCATGCTGCATCCTGCAGCACCCAAACGAGTTCTCCCCGATTCCCTTACTCCACCTGCAGCCCCTCAGCCCCAGCTGCCCGCCCAGCACACGCTGCTGGTGATGGCCAGACTAATGGTGGCCTCCAGGATGGAGAACCAAGGTGGGACAAAAGGGCTGATGATGGTCCCAGACTGGGACCAGTTAGCCCACAGTTGGTTGGCACTGCCCTCAGCCCCAGGCATCCTGTGGCCATGTGAGGGCTCCCACTCCCTGATGGGACTGTCCCCCTGCCACAGTGCTCCTTGCCCGTGATGGCAGCAGCACCCCCCTGTCCTTCAGCCCTGCCCAAAGGCCCAGGAACCCGCTTTCCAGAAGCCAGGGAAAGAAGGGATGGGGCTCTGGAGGAGAAGTTCAGAAGCAAAATGAAGTGGGACCCCACAGCTGTCCATGGGACAAGAGTGGTGACTGGGGATCACTGGGTCCACTGGAAAGCAAGGAGGCTGCAAACCCCATCAGAGCCCCACAGAAACCCAGCCAGTCACACAGAGTGGGACACCCAGGAGCATGGGGACACTGTCCCCCTTCCCCTGCGAGCTTGGGCACCGCAGCCCCTCACCTGCAGAGGCCCCTGGAGCTGGAGCTCCTCGGCACAGCAGCAGAGCAGGCTCCAGGGTGCACCCAGCAGCACACAGGGCACCACCTTCTTCTCCACACGAGTCGTGTGCTGTGGGGAGAAAAGAGATAAAGCTGCTGGCCCCTGTACAGGTCCCTGTGGGTGGCACTGGGGTGACTCCATGCTGGTCACTGGTGTCACACATTGCACCCCTGCAAGCCCTGGCTCCCCTCCTGAGAGAGGCCCCCATGGCAGGGCACATCCTCCCCTGGACCCCACAATCCACAGATCAAGGCTGCATTTACCACGAGGGGATAGAAATCTGGAGTCAGATCCTTTCCTGTGTGTATCCCAGCAGAGTGAAGCTTGTCCAGAAATTCCTTCCCCCAGGTCCTGTGCATGGCAGCAGATCTCTCCTGCAAGTCCCTGTTCTCACAGCTGTCCTGCTCCCAGCTCAGCTCCCGGGGGATGGTTCCCCACACCAGGACAAAGTCTGAGGGAAGGAAAGGGATCTCGTGATGGAACCCAAAGCCACCTCTGTACTGCATGTCTCCCTCCTGCAGGGCTTGGTGCCTTGTGGGGCTGGGCATTGTCTTGTGAGTGAAACAAGGAGCTGAGGGAAGGACGAGCTTGCTCTGGGAGGGGCTTCAGCCACTTCTCTTGGGTGTTCCTGATGCCGNTTCCTAGCACGGGAAGCTGGGAGAGTTTAATAACAGGAGTGAGCACTGCACCTGGCTTGTGAAAGGGAAGGGCTGGAGCACCGGAGTAGGATGAGTAGGATGGTGCCTGCCAGGGCCTGGGGGTCCAGTGCCCTCTGGCAGGGTCGGGTTATCAGTCCTGGCAAACAGGGACAAAAACCTCCAACCCCCTCAGCAGCCCCACAGGCACCTTCCAGGCCCCATGGTGCAGCTGGGGAAGGAAGGAGTGTGGTGGGAATCAGCCGCTAGGCCAGGCACTGAGGAGTTGGAGTTGGATGAAGGCACCGGGGTGTGCTGCATCCTGCCCCTCTCCCGCAGCTCCCACCCCGAGCCCCAAACTGGCAGCTTTTACCGCCATACCTGCTGCCCAGGCCCTCGCCCTGCTTGTTCCTCCCACAGAGCTGGATCTGAGTGCCAGCAGGCACAGGGCAGAGGGGTCCTCCCACCCTCATGCTGCTTCTCCCCCGGTGGGGAGAGAGTGGGAAGTGCCCCCCTGTTGCTCCTGTTGGTGGCTGCTTCCCCTCCTGGGGAACGTCAGGCTCCCTGTGCAGGAGGGGCAGAGCGTGGGGACAGGAGGAGGAGGAGGAGGGTGGATGGGTGTGCAGGCACCGTCCCCATTTAGAAATCCCTTCCTCCAAGCCGCCTGCAGGCGGCCCTGCCTTTGTTTGAGCTGGAGGTGGGGCCTGAGCAAAGAGGGCTCAGTGGGACCCATGGAGAGGCAGTGAGGGGGAGCAGGGCCCCCTCACACCCTGGAGGGGCTGGTGCCCGGCCAAGGCACAAGGATTTTGGGGTGCCAGGGAAGATTTAAGCACTGTGTTCACCTCACACCTACAAGAAAACAGTTTGTGTTGGTTTTTGCAGCTCTGGGGAAAATCCCAGCTGTGTTTTGCCTGCTGGGTGCTGCCAGCCAAGGGACACGCCACAAACCCAGGAACAGTGTGGGGGTGCAGCACCCATGGGCACAGAGTAACCGAGATCCCGCTTTTACAGTCCCCAGGGAGAGCTTGTAGCACCTTGGGGGACTCAAAGGAACTAATCTCACCCCACTCCCAGTGCAGAGGCATGGTGGGGTGCAGGTTCCCCAGCCAAGCCCAGTCACCACCCCACCTCCAGCAGCACCACAATCCAGAGCTGCTGGTGAGCAAATGCAACACAGGCCACAAAGGGGAACTAAAATCTTCTACAGGGCCACACTGTCCTGCTTAATATTCCCAGTCTCCAGCTGAAGAAGGGATTTATCCCACTCTTCCAAAGATTCAAATCCGTATCAGATCAGAATGAATCAAACCACCACCAAGAGCAAATTTGCAAGCACTCCTCCTGTGTTTTCCTTGTTCCCCTGGACTGATGACATACCTGTTGGACAAACACAGCAGCAGATGGCAAATGCTTCCAGGAGCTTTTCAACTGCTGGAGAGATGCAGTTCAGTTGCCCAGATCAAACCCAGGTGCAGAGGGACAGCAGTGCCACACTGCCACCTTCAGTGGAAGCAGGATGTGATTCATATTTTCTGATGGCAAACACTCTCTGCAACAAAGTGCCACCAACCCCTTACCTTGCTCACCATTAATATCTTAACACCAGTTTGTCCCCAGTGCTCTCATGAGCTTGGAGCTGTGTTTAAAAACATGAGTACAAAAAGGTTACTCCACCTGCAGCCCCATGTTGTACCACCAGGTATTCAGCACTGACTCATGCCTGGAAACTAACCTGGGGGGGGATCTTCATCAGATCTTTTTTCACATTTTTACAGACCACTCTTGAGCCTGGACATGGTTTTTGTGAGGACATTCCTAACCTGAACGCGTGTCACAGGGTCAACAGCAGTCAGCAAGTGCCTCACATGGCCTCAGTCTGCTGCAAACACTTTCCTGGTAAAACCTACCCCATAAAATAAAAAACACAGGCACGCTGAAGGCTCTTGTGTTAAGATTTAATAATAATAATAACAACATTTCAAAAACAATGAGTGCATTGTACACGAGATCCGGTTTCAGTGCTTTTTATTGACTATTTGCCCTGTGTGTGTCAGTGTACTGAAGACCTGGGGAGTGGTGAGTGGATAAAAAACCCCGCTGGGACATTTCTTGAAGGAGGGCAGGAGAGGGAGGGCAGCAAGAGGCTCAGAATCGAACGAAGGTGGCATCGATCTGCCGGACAGTGGGGAGGGCCAGCATGATTTTGCGCCGGTACTGGGGATCCTTCTGCAAGGGGTTTCGCTCCAGGTATACAGTCTCCAAATTCTTGGCTCCTTTCAGCTCATCCAGGTCGCTCCAGCTCTCCACGAGGTTGTCGTTCATCTGCAGAGCACACACAGGCACGTTCACACCCACAGGGACCCCCCAGCCAGGCCTGGCTGGCAGGAAATCAGTCACGGTGCTGCGTCACTGCCACCAGGGCACCACCGCAGCACAGGCTCCACGCTCATCAACGCCTTCTCTACAAGATCCTTCTTCCCCTGGAACCTCTGAGATGAGCTGTCCTGTCTCACATCCCAGGCCCCACTACCAAACCCAACTCCCCCACACTGTCCTGGCTGCTGGTCAGATGCTCCACCCTTCAGACAGCAGATCCAGTCTGACCACTACGCTAGGAAAGACCCTGCAAGGCATCCTGCACACATCTCCCACTCCACTGTGCATTTATGGGCTGGAAATCTTTGTATCATCATTTATTTCCACTGTGACATCCATCTTTGCTGTTATGACTTCTCAGGAAACATTAAAAAAGGTCCCAAACTGACAAGAAAAGCAACATTTTCCTCTCTCCTCTACATAAATTTCCCTACAGAAACTGCTTCTACACTCCAGAGGAAATGCCAAGCTCTCTGATCTGGGTTCTTCTCCTGCCTCATTGTTGGCTCAGCAATTCCACGCAAAGGAATGAGTGCTTCAGCTGTCCAACAAGGAAGCAAAGCTGCAAAGTGGCCACATGCTGTCCAACCCTGAGACAGAGTCACTGCAGCAATGCCACCTTCAAATAAAATATAAAAAACCTCATTGGATTGTCTCATTCTGCTACAGCTCATCAGGATGTTACTTCAGCCAAGTCACTCAACTTTCAGATGTCTCAGTCCCTCCACTGGGGATGTGCTACTGGGAAACTGCTAGGAGACTATCACAGTGTCTAGGATTTTGAATTCTGTTTACTTAAGATGTTAAAGGACATTTTTATGTGGCTTTAACTGTGCAGTCAGTGAAAAAAAACATAAACTGGGAGATACAACACAGGTTTCCACTGAAAATTCTGCCCTGCTCCTTTTCAAACAAGTCAGTTTTTTTAAATGTAATGTTGAAGTGGAACAAAGCCAGGAGGGCATTTTCTGTGCTCAGCTAACAGATCTTGGCCGGTGCTCTGCTCTGACAAAGGGCTCTAACCACAAACTGGTGTTTTTGCAAAGGAACCCAGCCAAGCTCAGATCTGGCCTGTCCTTTCAGTACAAGTGCAAGCAGTGCAGACACCTCCTGGAAGCAGAGCAACAGCAGAGAGGAAGACAGGAGGAAATTGCACAGACTCAGGACAGGCCCCACAGCAGCCACACTGCACTGCCTTGCTTCTACTGCCCAAAGGATGTCACATCAAATGGGCTGCTCAGTCCTGTTCCTTAAAGAGCTCCTTCCAGACAGGCATGGACAGGTAACACTGCCAGCTGTCTCCTGAGCCACACTGCAAGATCAGGAAAACCATCTAAGGAGCCTGGACTCCAGACTCTAGCTGGGTTTCATCAGAAGCTGCTTTCCACTCCTTTTCTCTCAGCATCTGCCCAAGAGTTTCAGTAACTCCAAATGACAGACATTATACAGCACAACTCTCATTCTCAGCCTCGAATGCAGAAACTCTACAAGAGCTGCAGCACATGCCAGCTCTCAACATCTGCTGCTTTTTCTGTCTTTTCACATGAGTAGATTTGTAGACAGCTCCCAAACACGACATGGTGCTGATGCTTCAGGACAGGGTATCTCTGTGAATTTCCTGACCTGACTTAGGAAAGCCAAAGAGCTCAGCAATTCAGGGTGCCAGAAGCAAACAGAAGCAATCCTAAGCTGTTATCTGCCTCACAGGACTGCAACCAGATGACAGTTTTGTTTTTTTCATATTTATAACACCATAAACATACCAGCTCTGCTCTGAACAAGCTCTGTGCTTCCCCTGTTGCTCTGCCATGCTCACTCACAGAGATGAGCTGCAGAAATAGGACATGTGGGGCTGTTTCATAACCAAGCTGAGCATGAAGGCAGGGCCCATTTCCTAGGCAGACAGAGGCTTCTTAGCACTCAGCAAACCTCGGCAAAGAAATGTTTAAGCTCTTCCCTTTCCCTAGGGAAAACCACCACACACTCTATCCATGCAGACTGTCAAGATCTTAAAGCTGATCACCACAACTAGAGGAGCTCACTCCAAAGCACTCAGGTCGACATGCTGCCCATCAGAAGGGTTTCCCTCACTGCTGTACAGACATTTTGGGGAACAGCTCTGGCCTGTGCTTACCCAGAACTCCTGCAGCTCTGTTAGGTGATTGACATTCTCAATCTTCTTAATTCTGTTGGATGCAATGTCCAGCATTGTGAGTTTGTTCTAGACAAAGCAAACACAAAAATATCAGATCAGATTTCCTTTCATCTTCTCTGTGCCACTTTTTTCAGGCCCAGAGCTGGAAACTGTCAGGAGCAGACACATTACTGCCAGCTGCTCACACTCAGCTCAACTCTTACAGCCTATATAGAACAAGGAAGATTGTTTTCAATTCAGCTGGGTTACTGACCCCCACAGAAGCCATGTGACAAAAATGAAGGCAGTTACTGGCTGGATGGCAACTGCCAGCCAAGGGCTCCTAAAAAGTGAGCTTCCCCCAAAGTACATTAAGAGGAGGATTAAAAATCAGATCCAAAGTGTCCCCTTGAGCAGCAGAGTTGAACAAACTCGTAGCAGCAGGAAACTCAACAATTTTAGAAAAACTTTTGCTGGGTGAGAGTGAAAATGATACAGGCTTCCACAAAATCCATCCCATCCAGAAATCTAGACAAGTACACTGACAGGAAGGCAAGCTGCATGCCATGGCTGGCCTCTCTTACTCCCAGCTCCAGTTTTTTCCTGTTGAAAAGCATTCATGGTTAGCTACAAGCTGCTGTCTGAAAGGCTGCAGCAGCCAGCCGTGTCTTCCCTTGGCTGAAGATCAGCCAGGCTACTGCTTCAGCCACATCTTGGGCTTCCCTTCCCCATGTCATGAAAATCATTCTACTCCAGAATATCTGGAGGAGCTTTACCCACACGAGGTAATTTAACATTTAATATAACAAACACTTGGATACTTGTGGTCTCTCAAGAGACTCAGGAACCCACATGTAACTGGGGAAACCGAGGAACAAAACTTTCAGAAAGCCACTAACACAAGCAGCTCAGGGCAACAGTTGTGTTGCACAGCCAGCAAAAGCCTGCTCACATTGTTCTCCAGTCCCTCGATGACTTCGATGCCATTGTGGCTGAGGTACAACTCCCGCAAATTCACCAGGCTCTGCAGCCCCTCAATCTTGGTCAGGCGGTTATTCTGCAAGGGCAGCACGCTGTTTAGTACCACTCCAAACAAACCCAAACCCCCTCACTGGGGGAAAACCATTTCTCTGAGCTATGGCTGGGAAGGGGAAATAGTCTGCTGGGGCCCACACTGATCTCGTGAACTCGGCTGTTTGGTCTCTGCACCACTGCTGCACGAGGAAGCTCCATGGGAGTCCCGGTCTCCAGCAAGAATCAGACTCTGGCCTTCCCATCAAAAGTTGCAGCCTGAAAGTTTTCTGCTTGGTGTCTTTACAAACAACAGGCCTGTGCATGAAGAGCATTCATTTTGTAGGTCTTTATAAATGGGAAGGTCAGAGAGGAAGTTACAGCACCTCAATTCCACTGCACTCTGCTGTAGCTAATTCTTTTTGTCCTATGGAATAATGGCACATACAGGTACCACAGCACACAGTCAGTGTGTCCTGCCAACAGCTTTAAGAGACACTAGAATGCACAAGCACTGTCATATGGATAAGAAGGAGACTCGGTGAAAGAAATTAGCTGAGTATCTTTTATTCCACCTTTTAAAAAGGAAGAAGCTTTTCTAAAGCTCATTAAGGACAGATTGCATTTAGCACAGGCTTGTTCACATTTCTTGCCTCTTCAGTCAGAAGGCAGTGACACTGAGCCACTGTCACTGTAAGGACTCCCTGCCTTAACACTTTTGATGTTACTGTAAGACATTAGGAAACAGTGTTTCAGGAAGGAAATGGGGGATAACATTCATTTCCTTTTCTTTCTTCCATAAAAATTAAGTATTTGTTTCATAATTTTATCAGTGTCTGTCAATCTCAAGTAGCATGAAAGGATGAAAAGAAACAACACAAAGAACATCACACTTCTTTCCAGTACAGGAGTTTGACTCTAACACTGCATTCCAGCTAATGGGGGCTTACAAGAAGGCTGGACAGGGATTTTTCACAAGGGTGTGTAGTGATAGGAAAAGGGGGAATGGCCTTAAGCTGAAGGAAGGCAGGTTTAAATTAGATGTTAGGAAGAAATTCTTCTCTGTGAGGGAGGGGAGGCCCTGGCACAGGGTGCCCAGAGAAGCTGTGGCTACCCCATCCCTGGAAGTGTCCAAGGCCAGGTTGGACAGGGCTTGGAGCAGCCTGGGCTAGTGGAAGGTGTCCCTGCCATGGCAGGGGGTGGAATGGGATGAGCTTTAAGGTCCCTTCCAACCCAACCCATTCTGGTGATTCAGAAGAGCTGCTCCTGAATCACAGGGTGGTTCCTGCCACCGAGGCTTTTCAGAACACAAGCAGTACCTGTATACTGAGCACAGTCAGGTTTGTCAGAGCATCCAAGTTCTGGAGCTTGGTGATTTTATTCTTTCCAAGGAACAGACTGTCAAGGTTGGTCAAGGTGTCGATGTTTTCAATTGCCTGTGAAATGACCAGAGGAGACAGTGTTATTGCAGTGATGCAAAACTCCACCTGGTAGATGTGGCTGTTGTTTTGTAGCCACATTATAACCATGTTGTGTATCCTGGGTAGAAGATACTCATTTGTGAAGCAAGAGAAATCTGTCACTTGTGAGTGGAAAGAGAATCTGGGAAGAAAAACCACAGTTTGTGAATTCAATCCTGCACATCAGTGACTGCATCACACAGAGGCAGGTGGTTCAGCTTCTCTGCCATAAGCAAAGTTAACTGTCTCACAGGTTATTTAGTTAATAGATTTAACTACTGGCCATCCAGTTGTGCTTCTGGCAGAACACACCCACACCAGGCTGAGAGATGGACAGTTTAAATCCACATGCTACTGGGAGAATACAGACACTGTACCAGTTTAGCTTGAGCTCAGCCTTCAGGAAGAAAAAAGAAGGATTTCTGTGAAGGGTATTACAAAGGAAGGGAGAAAGCATGAACAGAAGAGCAAAAACAGGGGAAAAAAGGGGAAGAGGGTAGGATTACAAAAGGCTCCTGCAAACAAAAGGAAACACTTTTATTTTGCAGGGAAAAGCCTCTGAATTAAAAAACCAAGATGCTGTTAAAAGAGATGAGGATTTTACATCCAGACTTCAGCTCGCAGTAAAACAATAATACAGACACAGACACACCCAGAGCTGTGTGCCTGTGCTCAGGTGGGTTGGGACATCTCAGCTTTTCCAAATGCTTCTTGCCTGCCAAAGTTTCAAGGCAGGAGTGCTGGTGAGCCGGGCCACTGAGTCCTAGCACCACCTGGATTACTCTGTGTGTTTGTGTGTGTTTATCTGTGCATGTAATAACATGAGGGAGAAGAAGAAGAAGATGGCACTCAGGAAAGGTAAGAAGCTTTTCAACCTCTATCCCACAACTGCCAAAAGACTGAACATACTGTGTTAATCAGCTCAAATTTGCATTCACCCCTCTTCTAGCCTATGGACTTGGCCCTGTTTTGATCTTCCAAGAAAAATGAGAGATTTGTTGCTCATTGGCAGCTTCTCCAGCCCTGAGGAGGAAATACTGATGACTCAGTACAGGGAGAGGAATGGAACAGATGAGGGAACAAAAACCTAAGGAACAAGTAAAGAAGTGCTTACATTACAGTTGCCTCAGTCCAACTGTAAGAAAAAAGCATTAAATGTGTCAGCTCAAGCATGAAGTTCTGCTCCCCACCATTCACTCAAAAGAAACAGAGCAAAAAGTGCTAAGTCATGAGGGATTCCAAGATAAGGGCACTCTTATCTAGGAGAGGTTTGAGTGTGCAGCAGAGTAGGCAAGAACAGCCCTAGTGCAGCAGCTTTAATGCACAGAGAAGCAGAGTCAGGCACCTCAGAGCCAACAACACTGCCTGAAGAGTCCACAGGCTTGTACCCTACAGAGTTAAGGATATGCCCACCTGTAAAGCACACAGCCAAGCCACCCTGCACCAAGAGGAAGCCAGCACAGGACTTGTAGGTGCCCCAGACATGAGATTTCTTTGTGCAGAGCCCAGTCACAGGTCACTCACTCCAATAAAGCAATTAGAAGCATGGAGCACTGCTGTTTGAAGAAGTCAGGATAGAATTAACAGACAAACAGAAAAAACCCCACTCAAAATAAAGCAATTTAAGAAGCTTGTGTTACCCACACAGTGACAATTCTGAGGGGTTTTTTTGTTTGTTCTGTTAATATGCTCAGGCTCAACACTGAGAAAATACACATAAAATAAACCTAACCTCATTGCTAAAAAAATATTCCTTGGCTTGACAACATTATTGATAATATACTGCCTAAGTATCAATTCAGAAATCTAGCTGGATTTCTTTTTTTCTCAGAAGATAATGATGCTTAGATACAGAACACAGTAAAGTTTTGCTTAGCCCAGCTTTGGCAATGTAAGGATCAGTGTGCTGAGCCTGTTCTGCTTCTGAAAAAAGCCAAGTGCTTCTCTCCACAACTCCTGTTCCCCCATCCTAGGGAAACTCTAAGGTTCCTAATCCCTTATCTGGCCTGGCTGATGTTCTCACACTCTAGATTTATTCCCTTAAATAATTTCATTTCCAAAGCAGAAATTCCTGGAAAACAATTCAGTCCACTTTAGCTTTAGGAGCAAACCAAAATTTTTCCTCTTTAAAAAAGCAGCACACATTTCTGCCTTAGAAGGTTGCTTTTAATAGCTGAAGTTTCCTTCTTTTCTACAAAGACAGGTGTTCTTCCACAAGTCCTGAAATAAAAAGGACAAACAGTTCTTTTCCTAATCTCTTCTTTCAGCATAACAATTTCTTAGAGACTATAAATGGGCAGCACCAACTTAGAGCACATTGATTGAACTGCCCTCATCTTTTATGAGTATTTTCTAAAGAGCATGTAATTTTAAAAGCTTACAAAAAAAGAGATTATTTTGCCTGTTGCAAGTCTTGTGTCATCTGTCTGATCAGTTCTCTTATGAACTGAGCAAATACAGAGTATCATACCTCAGGGACAGGAAAGAATACTCGTAACTGCTCTCCTGTAAGTGGCAGAGATTTTAAATGCAGAAAGTCACAAACTGCACAATAAAACCCAAAATCAATCAGCAGTACAGTACCAAGTTTTAGGTTTCAAAGGCATTTCAGAGCAAAGCCTCAAGAAAATCTTTTTCCTAAACAAGACTGACTGCCATAGCTGGCTGTCAATTGCAACTGCAAATCAAACTCATTCTGCAGTCAATAGGCTTCATTGCCTCAGCACCAGTCTGTAGAAAGGTAAGAGAAAACAACTGCTAGTTTTGATAGCAGCAGCCATCACCTGCGAAAGGAAACACACAGGAGATCCACGAGTTCATTAAAGACAAAAATGCATAAATGGTGATTTAGTAGCCAGGCACTAATGCATAATGAAAGGCTCCAGCATGCACAGCAATGAGCACAGTGAGTGATTGGAACAACAAAAAACAACAAAATTGCAAATCAAATCAATGCAGTGCACTCTCAGAAAATGCCAATCCCACTCCAGAGAGCTCAGAACTCTCCAGCTGATATCGCACAGAACAAACCTACCCGAATTCGATTGGAGCCCAACTCTAACATCTGTAGCATCTGCAAGTTGCTCAAATTCTCAATTTTGCTGATTTTGTTGTTGACAAGGAAGAGTTTTTTAAGTTGGGTAAGCCGATCTAGCCCTTCAATGTGTCGCAGAACATTAAAGGAGATGTCCAGGACCCTGAGGTAAAACAAACCAAAGGTCTCATCAGTCCATCAGGCACGGATGATTCTGAAAGAGGCAGTTGTGAATTGGTGGGGAATCTCACTGCCTGCAGAAATCAAGCCTTTGCTAGGCCTTGAAGCTAAAATCATGAGTGTCACATCTTTTTATCAGAAAATACAACAAATATAACTTTCAAAATACTTCTGGAGCGTGTTAGCAAGAAAAAAAAAATCATCTGCCACATGCAGAAGACAGCCTTTATTTTGCCCAGCGTGGAGCTGCCACTGTGGGAGGAAGCCAGTCTGCATTTTCCTTGGCAAAGGTACTTGCCTACAAGATCTGCCTCTGACAGGACCATGTCAAGGCCTCCCCTGGGCAGGAAGCAGCTGTGACTGTGAGAAGTAGGCCAGTCCTTGCCCCAGTGGGAACAGTTTTGTCATGTATCTCCAGAGTGATCCCAGGCAAGTGCCAGAAACTCAGAAACTTGGAAGGGCACTTACTCCTTCCCTAACACTCTTACAAAAAAAAAAAAATCATACCCTTACCTGAAATCTTGTCATTTCTGCAGGAATAAAAACCTGTTACACAGAGCTCTGGCTGCAAGAGCAAAAGGGGCCTGAGAGCTCCCACATCTGCGTGGAAGCAGCAACCACCTGCCATTCTCACTGCCTTACACAGCACAGGTTTCATTTCCAGCTGGCCCTGGGGAGCTTCAGGATAATGAAACTAGTTTACTGCACAGGTTAAATATCAACAGAGAATAGACATCATCCTTCACAGAGCACCGAAACAAATTCTGAGAGAGGCTTGGGTGATAAACACTGGAATAAGTACAGCATGAGTAACACAGTGAGTAGCAAACCACCCCCAGCCTCATCCTGGTGATTCCCCTGGACTCACTCAAGCTCTGCCAGGGACTCCAAGTTCTCAATCTTCCGGATTTGATTGTCATAGAGATCGAGCTCCCGCAAGGTCTGCAACTGCTCCAGGTTCTCAATGTGCTTAATCAAATTCTGACGGAGACACAGAGTCTAATTGTTGAGGAAAAGTTTAAAAAGAAACAGGAAAATGGATATGAAGGAGTGCATGTAATGACTTTTGGCTCACAGACAAAAAGGGGTGGGTGTGTGAGGGTCTCCCCATTAAGTTTTGCTGGGGATTTGGTTGGTTGTTGGTGGGTTTTTTGTCTGTTTTTTTTTTTAATACAATCTTTTCTTGGTTTACTCCAATTCTACAGAAGGAAATCTTTCAACCACAATGGTCAGACACTGTAACAGCAGCCCAGAGAAGCTACATAATCTCTGTCCCTGGAAATACTCAAAAGCTTAACTGGAGGAGGCCTTAAGCAACATGTTCTAATGGGGCCAGCTTTGAGGGCTTTACTGGAGACCGCCAGAGATCCCTTCCCATCCACGTTATTCTACGTTCAGTCTGCTGTGCTGGTCCAGGATGTCTCTCAGGATGTGCCCTGATGCATTGTCTCTCATCCACTTCCAAAACAAACTTGCAAAATCCCAGGATTTTAATTACTACTTGACAAATAGGTAAACACTACCTTCTTCAGCTAAAAATGAACTCTCTAAATCTCAGCCAAAAAGAGACTCTGTATCTGTCCTCTTATAGGTTAGATCTGCGGAATCCCCACTTCCAAGAGGCATTTTCTAATCCCTAGGACAGTTACCTTCACTTTCTTGAGCACCTCAAATCCTTCAATCTTCCCAATCCGGAAATGATTCAAGTCAACGTCCTTAAAGAGAAATGGAGGGATTTAGGAGTTGTTTCAAAACAAATCCGGTCCTTAAAGATCAACCTGGTACTTTGTTCTAGGGAAATGATAGTCTTACAAAATGTGTAGCTCATTAAAACTTCCCTTCAAAGAGCATTTGTAAAATGGGTTTGGCACATGATTTTACCACCACAGGTGAGGCACACGGCCTAAACTTGTCAACTGCAAACGCAGTATCTGCAAAAAGGCAACAGCCCTTTCCTGAGTCTGAGCACTGCCAAAAGTAGAAATCTTCAGAAATGTATTGAGATGGAAAAATTCTCGCATAAATAAAGTTTTGCATGAAGTTCTCTTAGTTACTTTGCTAGGGCTCAACCGGAACACAAGTTACCAGTTCCAGGCCTCAGATGAGCAGGAACCACTGACAATTTGAACAACCAGTGGTTCTGTGAACGTTAATTCTGCACTGGCAATCAGCTGAGGCACTTCCCATCTGTGCTGCTCAGCCCCAGATGCTCCAGTTTTGCAAGTCAAAGGGAAAGAGAGCACTTCCCCACCCGAGCTCACACACTCTGCCGCTAACGGGCTCACGAGGGTGCCGATGCCAAGGCACTGGGCTGGGTAAGTAACTGTGCCTGTTCCAAATTACAGGGCTCACAGCAGCAAACAGCTCATTGAACATGTTCTCTGAAGCTTGTAGCAATACCTCTTGCAGCACAGACATGCTTTCAGTGCCTCTACGCTTCATTTAAAATTCTAAAGTGCTAACAAAATGTTTCGGCCAGTGATCAAGAATAAAACACCTCTACTTCTAGTCTAAAAGCTCTGAATCACTTCTGGGGAGGATCACAGCTGCCAGCACCTTCAGAAGAATTAGATCTTTTAACCAGGTTTCAATACTTGCCTTTGCCTACCTTTGCTTCCTGCCGTATAAAGCCCGTAAGGACAAAAATCTGCCTTTACCTCAGCTTCGGGGTCCAGGCTAATAGTCTCCATGTCCACTGGTGTCTCCGCTTCTCCTGCAGGAGAAGCAAACACATCATGAACTTCTGTACCACACAGCTAAAGGCAGGGTAACAGCTGACATCCAGGGAGACCAAGAGAGCAAACGCTCCTCAGGAGGAGAAACACACGAGATGCACAGTTCAGACATTCTGCTTCATTAAAACCACACTTCACCTGCTTGGTGTTCAGTGTGACAGCTNCACAGCTAAAGGCAGGGTAACAGCTGACATCCAGGGAGACCAAGAGAGCAAACGCTCCTCAGGAGGAGAAACACACGAGATGCACAGTTCAGACATTCTGCTTCATTAAAACCACACTTCACCTGCTTGGTGTTCAGTGTGACAGCTAGTTAAGGAAAAAAGCTTTCTTAACAGCAGAATTTCATGCTCAGATGCAGAAGACACACAGATCAGCACCTTGCCCAACCTGCCTGTGTGGTTGCTGAAAACTGCTGGCTCAAGGCTGGGCAGGATGCCTTCCCTTCACACCTAGGGCCATCATCCCTTTGAAGACACACCATCCAAAGTGTCTGTGCTCCTCTGACAACATAATAAAACCCTGCCAAGAAGGAATCTTAACTGCCTAGTGAGATGACCAGGAATGACCAAGCATCTCACCAACCCCAGCCTTCAGCTTTTTTTTTATTAGCACTGCCACTTTGTGTCACTGTTGTGAACACTTCTGCATGGCTCTCCCTTCCTTTGTTTGGCTGAACTCTCTACTATGCCAGACAACACTGTTTATCCCACTGCATGAATTTTCTTGGGAAGTGCTTTTACAGCTCTGGAAGACACCCCAGCATTTGCTGTGCTTCTACCACAGCACATGAGGGAGGGAAATTTACTGGAGAATTCATGCTGAATAATTCATGCCAATTCCCGTTCGTTGGAGATGATGTGCTGCTTGCATCAATTTTGGAAGAAAAACAAAGTCGAATTCAGCTTTGCAAAACTGACATACAACATGCAAGCTTTTTTTACTTCATGTGCAGAGCTTCTGTATGTACTACCAAAAATCCAAGCAACTTTAATTAGAGTCACATCCCAAAGGCTTTGCACTAACTCCTGCATGTATGCAAGCTCATCCCCTTAACCCAGCAGCAGTGACTATTTTCACAGCCCAGCATGGTTACAACACCCCTGTAAATGCCAAGTGTTCCTATTTAATGAGTGTTTCTCCTACTAATACTTGGCCTTTTAAATAGTAGTGTAGGCACAAACAGTACCAGCATCAGCATTTTTAATGCTACCATCCAACTCCAAGGGTCTGGTGATCCACAGATCATCACTGGCCTTCCTCTATTTGGGCTGTTGCTCTTGCCTGGGCATTTAAACAGGAAAGAGACTCGCTGAACTGATTCACAGAAGTTAAGACTGAAAAAGCAATCCATATATTTTAAATTTTTTTAATGAGCAGGAAACATAAATGGTATTTTGGCAATGCAAAATGAGCTGGTAGGCCTGGGGACATTGAACAGCAGGACAGAAATGCCACCAAAACTGACACACATACACGTGCCTGTCAGCAATTAGCAGTGGGCAATACTTGCATTTTCTTATTTTAGCTCCAGATCAGGAGCTATGCACTTCTGCAAGGGAGTGGGATACCCTACCCTGCTGCTGTCAAGGCTCTACCTCTCTGACCTGTTTCTTGGGTGCAGAGACTGTCAGTGAGAAGTGTTCCAAGCCAAACAAGCAGTCTTGCTGAATTTACAGCCCACAAGAACAGTGCCCAAGTTTGGAACAGCAGTTATTTGAGATATCACATGAAAAAATCCAAATTATGCCCCTTGTATTGAGTCATACTGGCAGTAATTTAGTGTTCATGGTGAAGGAACTTTTTGAGTTTCAAGTCCTTTGAGACTTTAAAGTTGTCCAACAGTAAAGCAAATCATGCACTCGGTAAAAAAAAAAATCTTCAATAAAAAAACCCCATTCAAGTAAAAAAATTTCTTCATTTGGATAGCAAGCTTGCATATTTTAATTTATAAACATTTGATTTAGGTAATGTGTTAAATACTCTGTTCTGGGGCCTGTCAAAGAGTAGCTCCTCTTAATTCTGACACATAACTTTGAGGGACCACTCATGATAGCCAGTGTGGAAAACAGCACTCAAATCCAAAGGTGCAAAACCAAATCACACAGGATACACATCAAATTCATTAAAATAAAAGACATTTAAAACTGAACACACAGGCACTGCTGTTGTGTAATAAAGCCAACTGTCATGAAGTCTATGTACTGTGTATAAAGCATATAGCAGCCCGAGTGAGATGTGTATCTGCTATCAGCTGTAAATCAGTATTGGTATGAAAATGTTAAAACACATTTTCTCTCAAAGGACAGAAAAACAAAAATAAAAAGAAAAACAAGAGAAAAATAGTTCTAGCAAATTGACAGGCATTTAAATGTCATTTTATTTATGAATTGACTGGATATAAAAACTCTAAACTGATCCTCCTACAAGCACTTCACAGCCAGGACTGCAATTTCCCTTACCAATTGCTTTACTCCACACTTCTCAACACTGCACGTTTCTCAAGGGGAAAAAACCATCACTCTGGCAGTGAAGTTTCGTAAGTGAATTTTTGTGTAACCTATGCTTGCAAGCCACATGCCTTTGCAGAGGTAGAAAAAAAAAAAATCCACCATTCAGAAAACCCAAATTCCACAGTAGGAACAGTCATTACCGAGTTATGTAAGTTCACAGTACCACGAGCACTTCAATCAACAAAAAGCCTAACTACACTTTTTAAGTGCATATGCATGAAGAATATTATAAATAGCTCAGTTATAAGCTTTCTAACCAGAGGCTCTATTCCTCAGAGAATTAGCTAAATGATGAATTCAAAATTTCAGCTGCTCAAGCTCTTTCTGCTTAAGATCTTCTGTGAAAAAAAAATGTGGAAAACTCTTAATTTTCCATTCAGCTGAGAAACTCAAAGCTGGCCATGGAAATGATCTCAAATGTTCGAAAATTATTCCTCTGCTCGGTTCTTGCCCTAGTTTTCTGAATGCTTACAGTTTGGAAAAAGTAACAATACAGTCATTATATTAAACAGTGCACAAATGCCATTCAGCAAACAAATCTGAATGTGTTTTTCTTGCTCTCACTAGAGTAAAAGTACATCACTTCTGTATTGCCTTTCATAGAATTCCCAGGGGAACAATGTGCAAAATATGACCTCCAACACACAGCTAAATCACGCCAGCTGAGCAAACACTCAGGATTCCAGGCATGCAAAGGAAAGCTCTGTCTGAGCTGCATGGTCCCACCAATGGTACGGTGCTTGGGATGCACAGTTTGCAAATTGTGCTCTTCCACAGCCATGGAAGGCATTTCTTTGTTAATATTTAGGGGGTTTCAATGATCAACAACAAATTAGACCTATACAGAGTGCATTTAGTTATGAGATGAGATTTAAAATTCTAGTAACAATTTACTAGTTTGAAAAAGACTTTGGCAAATCCCAATGGGCGAGGTTAAGATGAGGAGGGATCCTCACAGATGCATCATCAAAAAACCCTAAAATATATTTCATTATTTCCTTTCCAGTACCAGACCAATAATTATCACGTGGACATCTCTGTCAAAAGAATGATGTTACACTTCAGATTGCACCAAAAGTTTGGATCAAATCACCATGCAGGGTCTGCAGAAATGGATCTGCTCTGACAAGTTCCATGCAAGCCACAGAAAACCCTCCCATCAAATATTCACAGGCTTAAGAAAGTCTGTCAGTATTTCTACCCCATGTTCTGATACAAACAGTAAGATCAGTAGAAAAAGTTTAAACCTGAGAGGATTCAAAGATATAATTTTGATATGTCTTAGAACTTTCAAATTAAAAAAATAAAATGGATAGGTTTCTTCAATTCATCTAGAAATAGCCTTTGTTGCCTTCCAAAGGAACCTGGCAATTCTTCAGGCAAAAAACTACATAAACTAAGGTAGAATTATGAAAAGCTCTTCGTGATTACTTCTAATGAAAATTTCCAGCCTCTTTCCATATAAAGTTTCTAAATTTCCATAAAAAGAAAATATGAATAAAGATGGTTTGCATTTTGACATTAAATATTTCAAAGAGAAACATGGATGGATAAATAAGAAAAAACCAACCAAAGGTCTAATACCAGCGGTTCCATAAAAAGCAGCCAACTTTATTCTAGCAACGATAACACTAAAATTTATTGAAATTTCAAGAAGATTGCCCTAGGGCAGACTCCCATGGATTACTAGCACGCAGCCACAAGGAGCACCAGGGACTGCTGCAGGCTGTGCACACGCGGCCGGGACTCCTGGAGGCGGTGCTGAGGCTGACACGGTACCTGCGGAGTTCTCGCCGTTCTGCTCATCCCTCAGGCTCTGCTGGCTGAGCTCTGTCACCAAGCGAACCGCCTGCTTCCTCCCCTCCTCGTCTCCCGACTCCTCCGACTCGATCCGCTTATCAACTGCACAAGACACAGAACGCACAGCACAATTAGGCTATTTCCAGCAGCGGGGCAGAGGGGAGGAGTAGCAAGCAGATATAATAACCAGGATTCACATAAACGACTACGCAGTTAGTAGAAATCCTAAGTTAACTAAATGAAAGGTTTAGTCTTAAATAAAAGGCCTCTTACCCCTTGTTTCTACTTTGATTTTGGATGCACTTTTTCCTCCCATCACATCTTCCTAAAACCAACAATCTGGGAAGAAGACTGGAGGAAAAAGGAAATTTCTTAGATCAATGAAGTGCAATTCCAAAGATTACGGAGATGGAGTTAAAACTATTACACTTTAAGAGCTTTTAGAAAAAAAAAATCAGTATCATGTACAATAGTACCAATGACACGAAAAGTGAAGGCATCAATAAAAAATCCTCGCAGATAAAAGCAACCGTCTCCCCAGAACAACCTGCCAGGTCCCTTCACGTTTATCGAGCCACAGCTCCGGTGGCCACCCTGGGCCTGGACCAGAATCTCCTCGCTAGCCCCCCCCTCAGTATTCCCTCTCGTTTCACCAGGGGACTAAAGAAAACCAGCGCCATCCAGAAGGTTTCTTTCTTATTATCTTAATTTTTTACGTCACGGCCATCTCCACAACCCCACTCCTTCTCCCTGTGGCACACGGAGCCCCCGGGCATCACGCCACGCCGCGATAACACACACGGGCCCCCCGTGCTCGGCGGCCCGACAGGGCCTGGCCCCCTGGCCAGTGGCCCTGGGGCTGGACACACGGGGGCTGCACGACCGCGGAGAGCCCACAAGCCCCCCCGGGGCGCAGCTGGCAGCCGCCCCGCCCGGCGGCGGCGCTCGAGCAGCCGGCCGCGCCACCCCGACTCCCGCAGCTTCCGCAGCAGCCCCGGCGGGCTCTCACCCTCCATCATCTCCTGCGGCCCCGCTCCGCTCTCCGCCGCCATATCGCTCCTCCTCCCACCGCCCCTTCCGGAAACTGCCTCCGCCGCGCCGCAGCCAATCACAGCCCAGCGCTGCCGCCGCGCCGCAGCCAATCACAGCCCAGCGCTGCCGCCGCGCCGCAGCCAATCGCCCGCAGGTGGCGCGCCCAGAGAGGGGGCCAGCGCCCCGCCCGCCGGCTGTGCCCCGCGGCCTGCTGGGAGTTGTAGTTCTCCGCAGGAGGGGGGCGAGGGGGCCGGGATCTGCTCCCCCTCCACCAGCGCCTGGGGCCGGACGCGTTACGCGCTGCTTTCGGCCTCGTCCTTCCGCCTACAAATCCTTCGGAGGACAGCTATCGCCCTGCGGAAGGGCCCTCTGCCTGCAGCCTTCCGCCCCCGGAGCAGGTCGGCCGCGCTGCCTCGGGCCGACGGCTCGGAGCGCGGGGCCCCGCGTGTGGCGGCGGCGGGGAAGGGGAGGCCGGCGGGAGCGACCAACTCCCGGGCTCTCGATCTGTTTTGCCTCCTCCCGCGCTGGCGTCCCATTTGCTGCTCTCCGTGCCGCTCTCACAGTGCCTTTGTTTATTGGGTGCCGCGGCTGCTGAGTCCCGCCTGCCATTTCCTCGCGCCCTCCGGCCGTGGCGGCCGCCGTGAGGAGCCGTGGCCGCGGCTGGGACCGGACCGTCCATCCCTGTCCCGGTGGGCGCCACTGGCCGCGGGGTCCGGGCGGCACCCTGGGTGGGAGGGAGGCTGCGCTACACTTGCTGGTTCAACACTGGGAATGACTTTCCCAGTCACCAAAGGTTTTGGTTTCAAAGCCAGCAGAAAGGGGGAGAGGGTGATGGCTGGGTGCGCAGCAGCTCTGACAGAAAGAAATGTGGTGGTGGCGTCCTGTCGGTCACACTTGTCCTGCAGAATCGTCTGAGCTGGGAGGGACCCAGAGGGATCATCGAATCCAGCTCTTAAGTGAATCTCGTGGAGGGATCGAACCCTCTCCTGGGCAGGATGCTAAGTCAGTAGTCACCTCTGGGTAATGTGGTAAATAACCACACAGAGCAGGACCCTCAAGAATGAGCGTTTTGCTGTAACTTACAGGGCTGTGGCTTGGCTTCGAAGGCATCGTCACCTGCCAGCATCAGTCCCTGCTGCGGGCCTGACTCGGTGTCCTTTGTTTCTGTTGCAGATGGTGGCTCCCTAGGTGTGGCGTGGCAACCAGGGTGTGATCATGGCAGCTAAGGCTTATAGCCCCTCCGAAGGGGGCCTTCTGTCTTCATCAGCAGGCTTAGTCCTTACTCACTTGAATGACTCTGATAAGCTAAGTCGATCCTTCCCCTGGGGCAACAAAAGCAGGAAAAGTCGTCTCTCTGGACTGTGCCAGCTTGGAGCATCGCTGCCTGGTGAGCACTGTATTGTGAGACTGAGTTCCCGTGAAGCTTTTGGGCAATTTCAGATCTTCCTCTTCCCCTTCCTCAAATGTAGAGGTAACAGCAATAAGTGTCTGCCAGGATGCACTTGTTCAGTAAGCACCTGAGCCATGGATTACTGCAGGATGGGAGAGCTTATAGGGCAAACATTACTGGATAGGTGCTCTGCATTTGTACTTGTCCCTGGGCAGCCTGTACTGGCTGCCACTGGACCACCCTCCCACCTTGTATAATTACCTAAACCACAAAAAATTTCCAATGAGGAGAAAGATGTTGTTATATTGGATTCTGTCAGGATGGGAGGAACTTTGCAGTTTACAGTGTGTCCAGATATGTGTCTCCCTGTTCTGTCGTGGTGAGCATGTTCCTACTGTACACAGTGCATAAATGTCCTTGTGATGGGTTGTCCATAAGGCTTCTCCCAGTACTACTGAACCTTCAAAGCTACTTACTGGTTTGGGAGTGGACCAATGGCATTGGGCTGCAGATACCACTTCTCAGAGAAATGCTTTTTACAGGCAGAAGCTTTGAAAATTTTAGTACAATCACTTGGCACTGCGTAGCCTAAAACATTGGTGTGGGCACAGGTAATTCAATGTCACGTACTGTGAACAGTTAATTAAGTGGCTTCCAACTAATGCAGTTGTTAATAAGGGCTTGAGCACTTACTGCAATTATTTAATGACCACTTCATTTTTAATTTGAGAAATTTCAAAACATTTTAAAAACTGCTAAGTGAAAAATAAAAGTTAACTAGTCTGGTTGAAACTTATGGATGTTGGCAAGTTGTTTTAGCCTATGGACTGAGTTTGTGCTCCAGTGGCTGTGATTAGAAAAGATACATTTATTAGAATAGTTTCTATAGTTTTCTTTAGTTTCACTGATTTTATTTTCTTGTAGTTTCTTTAAAAATCTAGAAATATGTGTTTTGGGATTACTTGACAGTTGCTTCAGCTGACAGCTTTTTTTTTTTTAAACTCATTCCTCTGATACTCCTGTAGTAGACTGTTACAGCAACATTGCTGACCTTTATCTTTTCACAGGGGAGAAGTGGAGCTCTTACTGCTTGTCTTCTCTGACAGCTCGTAACATTTGTACCAGCACAACTGGTAACTCATGGGCTCAGTGGGATTCTGCCTCTCTCTCTTCTTCCATTGGGAATTCTTCTTGCTCCTTTTTACACGCCCCAGCTGTGGAGGAAACCAGCCAGCACCTCCCAGCTGCTGCACGCAACCCAAACCAAGCCGTCTTCACCGTGGATGCCAGCACAACAGAGGTATTGCAGCAGAACCTGCAGCACTAAGCTCCCCATAACTGGTACAGGTTGTGTGATAGCAGGCTAAAAGGACTGGTTTTGTGTATCTGCAGGTAATCAGGGTATCATGAAAGCATTTTGAAGTCTGCTCCAGCTCAGTAGTCTTCTAAAGGCTGATCAGTTTATTTCCACTGCAGGTTGTAGTTAGCAAAATACACAAGGCAGTAGCAGAAGCAAGGATGTGTTGAGTCTTTTTTCAAACAGGCCAGGGAGGTTGTGGACTCCCCATTCCTGGAAATGTTCTAGGCCAGGTTGGACAGGGCTTGGAGCAACCTGGGCTAGTGGAAGGTGTCCCTGCCCATAGCTGGGGGGTGGAAGTGGATGGTCTTTAAGGTCCTGTCCAACCCAGACCATTCTGTGATTCAATGTTTCTGTAAGAATGCAGCTGTGAAGTGACATGAGGGAAGAAAGGAAGAGCAGAATGTGCTTCAAGCCTTCTCTCTGTAAAGTACCAACCCTGAAATGTGTTTGTGGTGGCACAAGAGTTCTTTATCTGCCCCAGTAAATATTTCATTTGCATTGGGAGGGAAAGAATTTCCCTCTTTATGTCCTGAGAGGAATCTAAAACTGGGTCCTGGGAACTTTAAAGAGCTGTGCCATTTTTTAGCTTGAACTGACAGTTTGGGTTTGCCCACTTTGAAGACCCTGAGTCCTGACTTGCTCCAAGGCTCCAGTGTGCCAGTGACTGGTGTGATCACTGCACACCTTTGAGTTTGGACACAGTTTTGTGGCTTGCCTGGGCTTTGCTTGCAAATACAGCTTTGTAGTTTTGCCTC
This sequence comes from Aleadryas rufinucha, assembly GCA_013397815.1. NCBI lineage: Eukaryota > Metazoa > Chordata > Aves > Passeriformes > Aleadryas > Aleadryas rufinucha. The sequence continues at coordinate 72,652 of VZTH01005162.1, forward strand.
CATGGATGTCATTGTTTACAGTTAAAACAAAGCAGGAAACCTAAAAGGAAAGCAATGTCTCAAAACCTCTCAACCAAAAAGACGTGTGGGCAAGGGATGTCCTAGAATAAGAATCTATAACGAACTCAGAATTCTAAAGAACCATTTTATTTCCACCAAGAGAAAGGGATATTATAAGACATTAAAGCAACAACCTGAGGAGATAATGAGCTCTTAAAAATATGTACAGCTTTTATTCTTTGTTTAGGTTTGGTTTTTTCTGTTATTTTCTAGATCCTAGTGGCCAATGACCGAGCTTGCAAGTTGCTTGGGTGCAGCAGTCAGGAACTCATTGGTCAAAAGCTGTCCCACTTGATATCCAAATCTGGTCAAGAGGCATGGGAAGCAGTGGGTGAGGAGTACCTAGAAACCTCTGAATGTTCACCGGTGGTTTCAGGAACTGTGGTATGTGAAATGTTCAAGGAAATATTCCCCACCATATAAAGTGGTTTTGTAGGCTTTGGTTTGGGATTTTTTTTTCTTTACATTTTTAATATAATTTCCTGATATATTTAACTTAGTGGGCATTTGGCAATTATGTCATTTGCAGGGCTGTTTGGTTTAAAAGTTTGCAGATGTGGGATTTCAAAGGGCAAAAGATGATTTGAGGGGACACCCATGAGAACCTTGCAGCTGTCAACTCACACAGTCACCATGGCTTGACCGAATCAGAACTTAAAGGACATTAGAATTTTAAAAAAATTGCTTAACATGGATAAAGTCTGTTGTGGAAAAGTTCCCAATTGTCTGGTCCTTAGAAATAGATTTTAAATTATTTTAATTTGGATTGTGCATATTATAAAGGTATGAGGCAGTGAAATACTGTGAAATGTCCATGCCAAAACGCCATGGTTGGTGCAAAAGAGTGGAATTGATATTTTGCCTAGAATGGGGTTGTTTATAAGAGACCTGCATGAGAAAATCTCCATATTATTTTCTTTTGCTGCTGTTGTGAGTTGTCACTAGAGAATCCTTGGAAAATGAGCTCATATTCTTTCTGGTGTGTTATTTTTGAGCTGAAATTGTGGGTATCTCAGAGCCTTATCTTCCTGAATCCTCAGCTGGATAAGGGATGGGGCAAAGATCTAAGTTTGATTCAGTGAAACCTGAGATTAAAATTAAATATCTGACAGAGGCAGTTATTCTGAGCTGTTCCAAATACTTCATAGAAGTCACTATGTAAGTCATAAACCCATTCTGTCAAGATCATATAAAAATCATAAAAGGCTTGGTATGAGCCTTGCAGGCTACAACATAAATAAACATTTTCTGCTCTGAGAAGAATCTCCTCCCATAAGAAATTAAACTGCTGTTTTTGCAGCCGAAAGTAAGAACTGTGTTGCTAATGAGGAGTGTTCATTAGCACCATGGGACATCCCTTAATTAAGGCATCTCTGAGAGGCACTTCTCACTGAATGCAAGGTGTTAGAGTGGCACATTTATTATTCTGAATCTTTATGCCTTTAGACTTCCTGAGGCGAGGAGAGACGATACAAAAGTAACAACATTTTGTGTATGATCAGGAATTTATTTTCAGACCTTTTAATCTCTGTATTAAAACTGTGTTTCTTCCCATAAAATACTAGTAAGTAGTCAAGGAATTAAGTTTTTCTGATAATGATAGAGAGGTATCTTGGCTCAATGTCTCCTGTTTGAAATTCTTACTGGGTAGCCACAGTCTGAGTAAGCCATGTCTCCATCTCTGAATCTGGAAAGGTGGATGTTATTGGCCACCTCAGTGAGAAGATCCCTGTCTCGGTCTGGTTGAGGCAAATAAGAAGCAAGGACAGCCAGCGTTGTGTGGTTGTGCTGGAACCAGTGGAAAGACTTTCAGCTTCTGTTTCCTTCACTATTGATGTAAGTGTTTTCCTAATGATCAAACAAGATTGCAGTTTGTGAGAGTGTGTGTGTGAGTGGGAGGTGTGTGAAAGGCAGCAGGCACAGGTCACTGGTTGTGAGCATGGAGTGTGTCCATGGCAGGGCCTGAAACCAGGGCTGTGCATGCAGGACCTGTGCATGGATCTCTGGTGTGGCTCACCTTGATGTGTTTGACAGCCCACATAAAAATACACTCTCTCCTCAGGGGACATCTGACACTTCAACAGTGTCTGTTTGGCAGGGGGTTGATAATTTGGGGTATAGATGCCCTTGTGAAGGGATCATCTTGCTGAGGAACAGTTCTGTGAGGAGCTCTGCACACCTCTGCCTGTCTCCTGGGCAAAGGGCAGGCTCCCTGCACAGTGATATGGGAATATTGTTTTATGCTGTGTCTGCTTTTACTGAATGAGTTGTGTCCACCAGAGGACTGCAGAATGAAATTTCCTGCCATTGCTTAGACAACTGCAGAAACCATTGTCAAAGTATAGGGTGGACTGTGGCTAAAATGTTAAAATTTTAACAATCCTGTACATTTTCCTCCCCAGGGAAAAATTACATCATGTGACCTCCTTTATGCCCATCTCCATGGCTACCCAACACTGGAAGCAGTAGTTGGACTCCACATAAAGGACCTGATTCCTTCTGTGCAGATCCCTCCTCTAGGCAAAAAAATCCCGAAGGTATAGTGTAAGCACCAACCTCATTGTTCCATAGCCTTCCCATTTGGAATACATGTGCATGCTGTTTTCCCTCCTTACATAACAATAAAAGACTTTTCAGTCAGAAACCTAATTCCCCTGGAAAAGGGTGTGCTGCTTGTTTGTGGAGCTGCTGTCTGAAGAGTTCCTAACTAGGGATGAGACCATGCCCTGACCTCTCACTGGAATCTATCCTGGTGAAAGACAGTTTTTTCCAATCCTGGCTTTGTAAGACACCATGCTCTCTCTGTAAGCTCTTTAAGATTCCTTGGAATTCTTTAGGCCATTTCAATCATGTCTGTCTGAGGAGTGAAAGAATACCCAGGTGTTGCAAATGCCATGAAAATGGGCAGATAGGGAGTTGAAGGAGGCCTTCTTATGAATGCCTAATTTGTTGAAAAGCTGTAGCATAGACTGGTCTTCATCTTCAGGATGTTTATATAGTAGTTCAACACTGGATTCCAAATCCTTAAAAAAACAGATGTTGTTCATTTTGATATTCACAAGAGTGGTTCCTTTTTCTTTTCCTGCTCTTTTTCCTGAGAGTTTCTGTGTAATTTTGTAGGAATAATGAAATAATTATTCCTATAATTATTTCATTATTCCTATAATAATAGGAAATTATTAACATTTGGTTAGTTAGAGGTTTTCTGTTTGAGTTGATTTTTTTGCTTTAATTTAGAACCTCAGGATCCAGCGAGCTGTAGGCCGATCCAGAGAGGGTGACATGTTTCCCCTCAGTTTAAAGCTGGAAGTCAGCCCTCTGGAGGATGAGCAAGCAGCAGTGCAGAAAGATGAGATTCCACAGACAGAAGGCTCTCTCCCAAGCTATCAGTACTCTGCTACAGTTGTGGTTTTCTCCACCATCAGTGGTCTTATTACTGTGCAGTCAGATGGAACCATCTGCGGCATCACGGACAGTTTTGCTTTAATGCTCTTTGGCTATGAGAAGAAAGATCTGTTGGGAAAGGTAAGATGAGTTTCAGTCCTCCCAGAAGACTGATACATGTGGCAGCACATCCATTGGAATTGTGAAGTTGTCTTTCACACTCCTTGCCATCACAAAACCCCACATGTGCTCCACGTGTTCGGTGGGTGAGGTGTAGGATGACACACGAATTCCCGTGCTCTAATTGCCAAGACTTGCAGTGCTGAGGAGCTACTATGGATTTCAAGTAGCCCAAAGCAAGCTGCAGTTCTATGTTCTCCATTGGTCATGTGGGTCCCTTTTGCCTGGCTATCTGTGAGAATTGGGTTCCCAGACATGGATTGTTAGCATTTGCCCCCATCCTGTGAGAGTTGGCGTAGCTTGATAAGGGTTTGTTCTTTGTTTTAGAACATTACATTCCTGATCCCTGGTTTCTATAACAACATGGGAAGAAGCAGTAGCTGTTCTTTGCCTTTACCTCCTCTGGATGATTCCACAGGGACACAAGGTGAGTGCCTTTTTGAAGGTGTCAGTGCCTGCCATACAGCTGGCTCTGGCTGCTGTAACCAAGGGGAAATGAGCAGAGACAAGAGGTTCACCTACAAACATGAGAACATTCTTCATAAAAGCAGTGCCCCTCCATGCAGTTTTTGCATCAGGTTTCCACTATAACCTCAGGTAAAGAGAATTGTTCACCTGAGATTGAGCTGCTCTCTTTGTTGCCAAGAAGATAAAACTGAATATCCAATCTGGAAATTACAGTGAGAATAGAGAATGCTTTGTACTTAACAAGCACTTCCCCTCCCTCCCTCCCTCCCTCCCTCCACTGCTAGGACCCTGTGGTATTTTAAAATGTGTAAAATACAGCTTTTGTGACTGTATTGCAGCAGAGCTGCAGCTACTTGGGATTAATATTTTAAGGGGAAAATTGAATATTCTGAATTGGCTTGTGCTGCTGGCTAATATTCAATGTTATGGTTGCTGTGTTTCAATCAGGGAGGCATCACATATTCTTCTGATGCAGTTTGCATCAGAATTTATCAGAATTTTACTTCTCTGAACACAGCACAAATCAACAGAAGCAAAGAAGCCTCCTGTTTCCATATCTGCCTTTTCCAGCTAGCTCTGCCCAACACAGAGAACACCAGCAAGCTCATGCTTTCATCCATATCACAAGAGATCTTTTATGCTGGTTTTGTCTCCTTTTTTTCCCCCATTTTCTTTTTCTCTTTGCTTAGAAATGCACATCTGCACTGAAACCAATGCACCCCACTGGAACACAGAAGAGTTAGTAGACAGTGTACAATTTCTTAGGTAATTCTTTGATGAAATGATGCCCCTAATCGAGGAGTAGTTCAGTTCTTCAGTGAGGAAGCATTGTTGGCACTCAGCCATTACTAATCAAAGGATTGTTCTAGATTCAAATCTTATCTTCTTCTGCAGCAACAATACTTGGTTACTTCATCTTCCAAACTCATGGTTTTCTTCTGATCTTTTGTCACTGGGGAAGGAAAGAACTTCATCTCCTCTTCTTTGAAACATGTTTAGCCTCTTTTTTTATCTTAGAGCTTCAGTGAGTTACATAAATCCAGCCCAAACCTTTTCATTATATGGGTTTGGAATGGGCTGTATATGTGTGGTTTGGGCTTTTTTTTTAATGCTGCTGCTGTGTGATCATTTTAATTTCAGTCTCTTTACATTATTGGCATTTTTTTAGGTCTCTGAACTTCAAGTAGCTAACACGATACCAATATCTGCCAAAGAGCTTTGATAGAAAAGCAAATTTTGGCAGCCCTAAAACATGTAGATTCCTGCATGTGGTGATTTCTCAAAGTAGAGTGGAATGCTCATGTTTTGACTGTTTTGCCTCAATCAAGCCTTTTATACTCAGTTCCTTAGGGAAAAGATAGACCAAGGCAGTTCCAGGTTTATTTTTAATCACTGTAGCCTCTGAAGCCTAAACATAAAAGTTTAAGTTGGTGTGGTTTTGTTTCCTATTTGGTACAGAGAGCAGCTTCTTGGCTGCATCTTTAGCACACCTTCTGTCGAGAGATGAAGAGCAGAAATTGGAGCAACAACACAAAGATGACAAATTAATACGTGATGAGAATGAACAAAAGAATGGGACCAGTTTCTTTTCTCCTCCCTCACCTCCTGAAGCAGCATCCACCCCCAATAATAGGTAGGCATTTCACAGACTGCATATTCACTTGGGAAAATGAAGAGCTGTGCTGGCAATCGCCAGCAAAAGCTGATTTTTTCACCTGTGTGATGTCTGTGGGAAGGTGTAGCAAGGGCCTTCCATGCTTTGCTGCCTTTAGAATCTGAGTGCTGTTTGCAAGACAGGCTGAGCTGTGCCTACTTTAGATTTTTATTTAGATCTGCACAACCTTCTGTAAAATTCCAGAAACTGCAGCTCTAAAGGGGACCAAATGTTTCATCCAGGCTAGGGAAGGTAATTAGGCTCTATCTTCACTAATCATAAATAGTTGACGTTTATCTCCTTCCAGCTGGTGTTGCACTGAGGTCAGGTTACCTGGAGGGAATTCTAAGTGTTACTCCCTGTGGTGCTTGGTGTAACTGTCAGGTCATCCATTAAAACAGGGTGCTGTGTTACTGAAGCCCAGCCACTTTTTCTTGTACATTTCCAGGTCTTTGTCCTGTTACAAGGTTAGAAATTCTATAGAAGTACATATATGATGCTCATGGCCTACCTTAAGTCAAATTTTAAGCCTTCCACATTAACAGTTCTAACCTTCAGGAAGTATTTACTGTCCATTTTAAGGCATAGACTATTACAGCACAGTTCTTGCTGCTTTTTAAAGTGGCTGATAATGTCATTTTTGTGCTCTCCTGGTTTGCATCTCTCATATCATGCTTGGATTGTAAGTGCTCTGCTTCACTGTTTTTCTATGCTGCACTTTTACTAATGGAAATGTTTGCAAAATACCTTGTGATTTGGGCTTCAGTAAACCCTGATTGATGGAGACACCCATCTCCTTTGGACAGACAAGGGATCTTCTGTTTTCAGGACTGGAAGTACCCTGCTGATGTGCTGAGGCCTGAACAGCAGGCCTAAGCACCAAATTACAAGCTGAATCTTGAGCATGATGCTATTGATACCATCAAGGTTCTTTAGTTAAAAATAGGTGATCAAAATATTTGTATTAGTTGTTCTTCATGTCAAACCTGCTGTTGTAGAGACCTTGTGTAAGATATATTAAGAAATCCTCCCAGCTGATATCCCCAGAGGCTTGTTAGTAGAATATTTTAGGCAAAACCCTCCCAGCCCTGGCCCTGGCCCTGGCTGGTTTGGAAGTGGGCCAAACCACATGTTTTCTGCACAAAAAGGTAAACTAAGCATTTGGACTGTTTCATTTGGGCCTATAAAAGCTGGACCACTTTTTTGGGTGAACTTGGGGACCTCACCTACAAGTGGATGCACAGCATGGCATTTTCCCAGTTGCTGGGAAAGGTTCTCCAGGTCCTCACTGAGAAAAGGGGCTCCCCAGCAATTGCAGACTCTGGATGATGGTAAAGTATTTAGGCAATTGGTGATGGATCTTTCTCAATCACTATTCTTTCTCTCTCTCTTACAGTAATGATTAGATGCATCATCTTGCTTATTTTTGCTTGTTGCTAAAGCTGAGTGAATAATAAGCTTATTGTTCAATCAGATGTATCCCTTTACCTCTGTGTTGCCTCAATATTAATATTAAAATAAGATCATTTTTTCCACTGATGTCTGTGCCCATTCAATCATCCCCATCAACTGGCAAAACAGCTGCCACGTGTATTAGGTTTTTTTTGTGGTGGTAAATGGTTTATGATTTATATTTAGAAATTAGGCTAGAGAAGGAAATTATCCATAGGGAAAGAGTGCCATTTGAGTGTACCTGCTTTTCTTTGGTAAATTTGTTAGGGTTTTGGATGCCAGTGCAAACAGCTTTCTGCCTTTTGCTTTTAAATTTTAAATAAAACTATTGGTCCAGGTTTTAAATAGTGGCCATATTTAAGTGGGTATTATACAGTAGGACAGTTTCCTTATTCTTTTGTGATCATGACGTTGCTGATAACTTTGAGTCTTTGCAGTGAGGACAGCCTTGCTACCAATGGGCTGTCAGCCCACCAGAGAGCCTTATCCCAAAAGCTGGCTTGGCACAATCAGAGCAGTGGAACAGGATAGAACACTGGAAACTTGAGGATCAAATAATTCTCAAAAGATGCTCTCTGCAAGGCTCTCTCTCACATCATCTGACTCAGAACAGTGGCATTTAGGTCAGAACAGGGAGATCCCAGGAAGAAGCAGTCACAGTGCAGTATCTCTGCAGTAACTGTTGCCTGGTTGCCTGTTTGTTCCAGACTAGAAGAAAATCTGAATGCATCATCCTGTGACCCAGTGAAGCTGCCTTCTGAAGTTACTTGTAACTCACCTGGAACACCAACAGTGGATGAGCCATGGCCTGGGACAGCACTGAACTGCAGGCAAGACCTTAAAAGCCTCATGGTTCCAGGGCAGGTGTCAAAAACAAACTCGATGTGTGATGCAAAACATTCCAGCCTCGAGCATATTGCTGTTGAAAACTGCCTGCTAAATGATGCTTTGGCCTTCTTTGCACATGAAAGAAATGCTGCCTGTGATGTTTGCTCAGGAGATAAAACAGGTCCCAGTGCTTCTGCACCGGGAGCTGCCACAGCCTCTGAAGATGCCAAAGAATCTGAACTGAACTGTGTTTGCTCTGCTCTTGAGGCACTGGGTCTGAGTACTGGTGTCAAGGGGAACTCAGGCAATTCTTTAGGTGTTCCTGCAGCTCTTGTAGGACCATGTTGCTCTGATGCAGTGGACTCCAGTATTCTAACCGAGACAAACGGTGCCTTTTGCACTCATCAAGGAAAGCAGCTGCTGAGTGGTGTTGCCACAGAAGCTGATTCTGGATGGCTGGCCTCCAGAAGGCATTTACAAAACTCTGAGGAATCCTCCAAAGCATTTCCTGAGAAACCTGAAACCCTTGCAGGAACTGTGAGGCACAACTCCAGCAGAAATCCCCTGAAAAGCAGAGGTAGGCCTGAAGAACACTGCCAGTTGCTCAGACAGCAAAATATGGAGATAAAAGCAACATCAACCCCAGTGAAACAAGAAGGCAGGCTAAACCCAGCAGCTCCTTTGACCTGGGAGATTCTGGAAGGCAGCTACACTGGGAATTGCTGTCACAGAGATGGTTCACAATTCAGTAAGTGAAACCTTGTCCCCTTCCCAAACTCTTATCAGGGTGCTCCTTTTCACCCACAGTTTTGCAGAATGCAGACAGTTCTGGTTAGAAGCTCACAGTGGAGAGGAAGGAGGAAACATCTAGAAGAAAAAAAGGTATTTAAGTCAACCCAGAGGGTATTAGAAAAGGAGGTGGTATAAAATACAAAGTTGGTAAGAAATTAATCCCTACTGAAGAGTCAAAAATACTCTCAAAACACAATTAAAAAGTTTGAACCTGATGACTCTTTCTGAACAGAAAATACAAACTCCACTCTAAAACTGTAAATTGCATTAAAATTGTGTAATGGAATTTGTTTCATTCACTCCTTCAGCTGCATTCAGTGGCTTGTGGAATAAAATCCCCATTTTTATGTGATGTAGAATAACAGTATGAAATGAATAATCACAGTTGGACACTGACAAGTCTCTGCTGGAGGTGGGAACTCTGGAGGTAGCTGATAGGTACCTCTAGAATAGCTGTGCTGGTGTCAGCCCCTCTGATGGTTCTTTGAGCAGGTGTTCCCCAAATGCTGAACTTTTTGTCAAGAGCTCAGAATTTTGTCCTAAAATGTCTGCCTAAAGTTACATTCTACCATTTTAATTTCCTCACCTGTTTCTACAGGCATACTCTTCGAGGTGAAATGTGCAGAACTGCAGGATCCCACTGTACTTTTCTGTGTCTGGGTGGTGAAAGACATTTCACAGAGCCAAAAGGAAGCTGTAGCAAAGACTCAGCAGTTGCTTGCCAGCCTAGCAAACTCTGCCCAATCTGTTGCTGATCTTTCTACTAAAAGTCTTGGAGAAGTAAGACATCCTACCTTTGAATATTGAGCATTTCTCTCCTTGTTTGACTGTTAAGCTGAAGCTAAAGTCGAGACGTTTTTCAAATGAATGACATGAGTTGGTGGGGTGGATGTTGCTGTTTCTTTGTTTCCCTACTTTTTTATATCTATTAAAACAAAATCTCAATGCTATTTTGTAACACTTCTGGTGTGGGGCTTGGTGTATTTTCCAGCCTGGACAATGCAGTTCCAAACTGCAGGATGCTCAAGGAGTACAGTTCTCACTATCACAACCAAAGATTTCTCCTTTTATCTGTTCTTGCAGATGTGTCTGTTCTTTTCAGTACTTATTCATTTTATACATGTGATTCTGTGGCTTGCTCATTTTTCCCTGCTGTTGTAACCTCTGTATGTGTACTCAGGCCATCAGATCAACTTCACTTTTCGACAGTTCCCGAAGAGCTGAAGATCTTGAAGGATTAAGAGCATGTGAGGGAGAATATGCAAAAAATTACAGCACTCTCAGTCTTATTGGCAAAGGCTCTTTTGGCTTTGTCTGGAGTGCCAGGGGCAAGAAAGATCACCAGGAGGTGAAGTATTTCTTCTAGCTCTATTGCAATAATAATTTAGGATGAAAGCTGAAAGGTTAGAGCACTCATATTCTGTCTACACTACACTGTCAAAGCTTCTCTTTGGTAGTTTGGGGGTTTGCTTTGTTTAAACAGAAATCTGTGATGGAAGCAATGTTTGCATTGATGTAGTGTAGGAATGTTACCTGAGACAACAGGTGCAGAATGAGCTAATGAACTAATGGATATAGCTAACTGAAATGGTTGAAAGAAGTAGACATAAATCTTAACAGAATTATAGATTTTAGTCTTCTGTTACAAAAGAGAATGACAAACCTCAACATCTTTATTGTGCCATCACTCAAGAATGGGGAGTAGACACGTTGAGATTATGGCAACTCCTCTTTATCAGGAGAAGTATTTTGGGTGCTGAGAGGCAAGTTCTGGTGTTTTCTCTTGCATGGATGTTAAGTGCTCATTTCTCTCCACTGCACCCATGTGCCAGAAGCCATCACTGCTGTGACTGGTTGATAAGAGAGCTGGCTTGTCAAAGCCTTTGGAATTCAGAGCAGCAATAAATACATTCCATTTATGTGTGTCATTTGGCTTCTAGGACTAAATTAGTTTATAAAGATGCTATAAGCTATTCACATTGGGTTACTTCCATCCCTCTAGTAATATGAGGCACTAACAGATTTCCTGGGAATTAACTTACCTGACACTCAAAGCCATGCTTTGGCAGGTGATGCTGAATGCTGTTGTCTGTGTAGGTTGTTGTAAAGTTCATCTGGAAGGAGAGGGTGCTGGAGGACTGCTGGGTGGATGATCCTGACCTGGGGAGGATCACTCAGGAAATTGCAATCCTGCTGAAGCTGCAGCACCCCAGCATCATTAAGGTACAGTGATTGGAATTAGTGCAGTTTGCACTGCACCAGGTGGCTCGTTTGAATACTGGATGTCTCGTGCTCCTCTTCAGGAGTGAAGTGTCCTGTCTTGAGTCTGTCTTTTCAGGGAAGAAAGTAACCTGTTCATCCTGCTTTGTTTTGGAGGGTGTGTCACAGCACACTGTTGCTTGCTTCCACACTTTTACCCCAAACTGATCTGAAGATGTGACTCTTAACAGAACAAAAGCTGTTTCAAGATAAGATTAATATCTTGGAAGTGTGATGTCACATCTGAATGTGTACTAGTTCAGTAAATAGTCTGGACACATCTTGTTTCATCCTCTTTGTTTTGAGGTTGTTGGTTTTGGTTTTGGAGTTGTTTTTTTTTTTTCTTCAGAAAGAGAATTCCTCTTGGATTTAATTCTGCTCCCAGTTTTAATTCTGTACTCTTTTCAAGAAACATTTGTGCTCAGTGAAATGAGACTTTAAAGATTATAATATGTGCCAGTTAAATCTCCAAGAGGAGAGCAGTGTTTGTTAAAAAAGAAGAAAAAAGGCAGTTTTTGAGGATGAAGCACATGATTAAACAGGTCTTTTATTTATAGGTGCTGGATGTATTCGAAAATGAATGCTTCTTCCAACTGGTGATGGAGAAGCATGGATCTGGTCTGGACCTCTTTACATTTATTGATAATCAGCCCAACTTGGATGAACCATTAGCAAGTTATATATTCAGACAGGTGAGAGCAGAATTGCTGCATGCAGGTAAGAATTGGTTAATGTAGGAACCAGGACTCTGTTTCACTTAATAGTGGCTGATCAACTGGTGTGCTGAATTGGAGTTGTGCTCAATACCTGCAGAACCTTTCCTCACTGTTCTGTAGGGCTGATTGAAATGCTGCCTGCAGAAACCTTGTTCAGGTTTGCTTAGAAACAACAAAGAAGCCTTTCCAGGACCTTACTGCCTGTGAGGGTTTCCAGTGGAGCCATGGCCCCTCAGCTGTTATCAGGACAGCACACAGCCCCTGTCACCCAGACACCACTCATGTAGCAGTCACATTTCCTCTGGGGGAGGAGGGAAACTCACAGAAACTGCCCCAAGCCTACAAAAAGCCACATTTTCACTTAGTTCAGTGCTTAGTTTAGATTGGTTACAGGAGTAAAGGGCTCTGCTCTTTAAATCAAGAAATTATCTTGGATTTTAATGTGGCATAATGCAGAGGAACTCAGGGTTGTTGCTCATGAGTCAGGAGCTTGCCTGAGAGCTGAATTGCCCTTTGTTTAGTGAGTTAACCATGGCAGCAGTCCCTAAGTAATTCCCCCTCATGAGTTTTGGAGTAAATTACTTGCTCTAGGGTATGCATTTGCTGTGCATGTGGTAACCCCCCCACACCCTTGCTGTGCCCACCCTGCCCTCACCTGAGGTGCTGATGGAAGCCAAAGGTGTCCCTTTAGCCTTGTGATGGATCAGCCCTTTCCTTAACCCAGCCTGGGGTTTGTAAGGCTGAATCGTTCCCTCAGATCTGAACTGCATTTCTCTGCAGAGGCAGATTTGTATTATAAATAGAAACTTTTCTCCCTCAGCCATCTGCTTTTCTTGTTAAAAACATTGTAGGAGTCACGATCGTCTCCAAGGCGATATCACTCTCATGCTCTCCTTAATTATGGCACTGAGGCATGAATCGTGCAGGAAGAAGAATGGAGTTTAGCAATGACTCTATTATTTATACCAAACTTTGCTCTTAAATGCTTTGTCATCCTGCAGTATGGAAGGCACACAGTAATATCCTCCTGGAGAAACCAAAGGACCCTCCAAATGAAGCTGGGATAAAAATAGAGTAACTTGCAGGGTTGCAGCTGTGAGCTCCGCTGCTCACAATCACATCATGACTGCAGCATCCCCTCCTCCTGCACATTTGTGAGAGGAAAGCAGCAAAAGCTCTTTAAAGTGTCCCTTCCAAGAGCACTGCAGCAATGCTGACAGGCAGACCTGAGGCCACTTCCAGTTACCATAATTAGGATGTGTATCTTGTTTAGACAGTGCCAAAACAAGCCAAAATGTGACTGTGGGAAAGCTGTGATGCCACATCAATTATCCAGGGCACTCTGTGTAGTAACACCTTGTTCTTTCCATCTTTTCCAGCTTGTGTCAGCTGTTGGGTATCTCCACTGTAGGAACATCCTTCACAGAGATATCAAGGATGAAAATATTGTCATTGCTGAAGATTTCACAATTAAATTAGTGGACTTTGGTTCGGCTGCCTACCTGGAACCTGGGAAATTGTTTTATACCTTCTGTGGGACAATTGAATACTGCTCACCAGAAGTGCTGTCTGGCAAACCGTATGTCACCCTCTGAAAAGTCATTTTTGTGCCATCACATCAAAACACCCCTCATGTGTGCAGGGCTGGGACAGAGAAGCCAAGCTGCTGTGCCATTGGAACGCTGCTAGAGTGTCTAACCACGGGAAACTGCAGCGAGATTTTAAGGCACTGCAGTGGCAGAAATCACTGTGGAGGTTTGAGTGCCTACAAAGTAGGGCACTGTAGTGACAGAAATCAAGCTGTAAAAGCTTGAATATGTACAAAGTTGTTTCTGAATCTGTTGTCAGGCTTTCTCTGGCAGAAGCTGCTCTTTCAGGGAGGTAGAGTAAGCAGGTATTGCTGTTGACAGCACCTTCTCCTTGCATGTCTGTGCTTTGTATCCTCCCCCTCTCATCCTCTCTGTTCTCATCTTTTCTACGTGCTTCCCTCTGTTTGAATTTGTGCAGTTTGATCTTTGTTCATCTCCCCACTGATTTTTGCACTCCTTGGGACTCGAGGATTCTTCCCCTGCAGCTTCTCTTGCTGCTACTTTGGTTGTGCTACCTAAATCTTGGCTCTCTTCCCTCTTCTTTCCCTCTCCAAGAGCTCTCGTACCTGCTCCACAAGGAAGCCTCCCCATCACAGGGGTGGCATGTGCTGTAATTGTACATGCCTGGATGTACCTTGCTGTTCCTTCACAGCCCTTCCCAGGGGTCCTTCAGGCAGCTCCTCGTAATGGAGTGGGGGGAAGAAGCAATGCAAGGAGGAGAGGAAATTCCTGCTGGGAATGAGATGAAAAGTGAAGCAAGCAGCTCTGCCCTGGGAGTTCCACCTCTTACTGTGTGAAGGAACTGGCATGTTTTCTCAGATGGAATTGCGATAGTTAATAGTGATTTCCAAATACCCTTTGTTTTGAAGGGGCTGGGAGGATGCATTTGCTCTTCCAGTTAAATACTTGATAGTTTTGGCTGATGATGAAGAAGGTGGAGGGTAAGTTCTTGTCACCAGCTTACATATGGAAGTCTGGGTGCATGTTACACATAACTCATCTACAGAAACTGATTGGCTGTTCTGTGGTTGGTTTTATTTTCTGGAGAAGGATAATGCAGACTCGTCAAACACATGAGAACCTTATTAGAATTCTCACAAACTTCCTATGTTAAAATAAAAATTGGAAACAAGGGCTGTCAATGCTCTTTTTTCTTTTTATTTTCTTTAGCATAAAGATGTGTACTTGCAATCTGAGTTTAGGCAAGCTTATCTCTGCACAGGTACCATGGCCCTGAGCTGGAGATGTGGTCGCTTGGCATCACCCTTTACACCCTGGTGCTTGGGGAGAACCCCTTCTGTGAGCTGGAGGAGGCCTTGGCAGCTGTCCTGAGTCCTCCTCGCCCTGTGTCAGAAGGTGAGCTCTTCCCATTTGCTTTTCAAAAGGAGCAGATCTCTTGGCAAAGTATAAGCAGTGTTTCTTCATTAAAAAATAAAGAAGAATTTCTTTATTATAAGAAATAAAGGGGAAGACTGAAAAAATGTTCCCCACTGTGTTCTATGATGATTTGAAAAGCTGCTCAGTGCAGCAGAGTTTGGGGGATTTGTCATTCTTTGAATATAGACCATATCTCTCATTCCCAACCTGCCTAAAATCCAGCCTGAGCCATCCCTCTGCTGTCTCTGCCCAGGTCTCATGGATCTCATGGCCGGGCTCCTGCACCCCGTGCCAGAGCAGCGCACCACTCTTGCCATGCTGGCAGAGCACCCTTGGCTGCGGCAGCCTGTGAACCTGGCTGATTATACCTGGGACGAGGTGTTTGTCTCTGCTGAGCCTGCTCAGACCTCGCTCTGAAGGCTTCTTCACCCAGGGATGACTTAGAGAAGTCTGATCTGTGTTAGCAGGATAGTTCCCATTGGAAGGTCACCTGCTGATACCCACATACACTCAGTGTATTATTGTTTGGACCCAGGACACGTTTCAAAGATGTGAGGCAAAGATTTTAACGTTGTTTAAATTGTTCATAACTTGGAATATATTTTTATTGGCTGGTTTTACTTTTTATATGTAGCTGATATATTTTTCTGAAAAGTGAGTGAATAAATGAATGAGAACATATCTGTTGGTTTTCTGGAGTATGTGTGCACAAAGGAGCCTCAAAACTAGACATGTAATTGCATGATTTGGGTAGGAGGGGTGGGTTGGTGGTGTCCTTTTTTTTCTAGTATCAGTCCTGTCTATATCCAGGAAAAGAGTCCTCGATTTCGATGAGACAAAGATATTGGGAAGAAAAAATAGATTTAATAAAGAGAATGTGGTCGAGACATGGGTAACAGGAACATTGTGGGGTACAGCACAGCTGGGGTCAGGCTGCATGGGAGGAAGTGCCGGGAAAAGGCAGCGGTTCTGCGGGTGCTGCTGCTTTCTGACACCAGCTCTGCAGAGAAGCAACAGGACTCTGCTTAATTACTAAAGATTAGCTTTTAATCCAGTTTGGACTCCGCTATCTCCATCCGAACACACAACAACCTGCCCTCACTTGCCTTCTGTAGCACGGCGGGGCCCCGCGCCCCGGCTCTGGCCCCGGCGGGGATTATGCCCCGCGGCCCGCGCCGCTCTCGGATGGGCTCTGCGGGCACGGGAGCGGACAAGGCGCTCTGCCCACGCTCTGCCCAGGGTACCGGGCTGTTTCTGCCCCGAGCGCCCGGAGGGGCCGGGCCTGGCTCGCACCCCGCCCCTCCTTTCGATCCGCCGGCGCTG
>VZTH01005164.1:0-12859 GCA_013397815.1 Aleadryas rufinucha
AAATGTGGAATTTTCACTCTCGCTGTCTACATGCACACATACAAAGAGTTAGAAAAGCCTCTGGCTAGCATTTTATTTTCCACATCCATAGGTATAAATCCCTGAGAAGCCCAGTGTAAATTGGGATGTTAGCTTTGGATTACAAACAGCTTCATTTATGGAACCACGCAGAGAAAGGTATTGCCTGAGGAGGTGAAAATATTTTATTTCCCTGAGAAAACAAAGTGGTTGCTATGGGACAGAAAATGATCTAATGATGGCTTTCACAGAAACGTGCAACTGGACAGAATTAGAATATTCAAACCACAGTGGGCAAAAATGTTGGTTTTTCCAGGATGTGTTTGTGGAAGATTTTTCTTAGTGTAGATCTGGATACTTTCAAGAAAAATGAAGAAGTGGGTATTTGTCCATAGGGTACAATTTAATTGTTCTTTTTTTCTTTCCAGTCCTCCTAGAATACTGTGCAAATGAAACATATTTGTTCAGTCAAACTGCTTTTAAATACTTATGGAGAAAATCCCAGTCCTGTGGAGTGCTGAATGATGATGTTTTGAGGGGTCACCAAGCACAAATAATGGGGGGGGTTTTGTGTGTGTAGCAATATAATGAAAAATCGAAGCAATGAGTAAAACTAATGAATTTAGCTACAATTAAGCACCATGTGATGAGGGGCACAGAACCCCTAGACCTCTACAGGTAGTTGGTGCCTAATGCTGTAGAAAGGTGCATTTTAGAATGTTTGGGGTTTTTTAAGCTGGTTGTAGGCCTGGGCCCCAGTGAAGTTTCTCTTTCAGAATTCAATTAAATGGACTTAGAGAACTCCTTCAGGGGTGAATCCAGAAATCCCACATGAGCCATGTTCCCTTTTGCTCCTTGGCCTGGGAATACACACAGCAGTGCTTGCTGGATTTTGCTCCAGCACTAAAGTGCTTTTGTTACTTACATGAATTACTTAGCACTTGTACTCTTCTAAAAAATGATTTTAATGTCCTTCCCAGCTTATTAAGGACACTAATTTTTAATGCCTGTAGATTAATAATGAGTAAGTGCCTTCCTAAAAAAAAATTACTCCATTCTTGAAGGAAACAAACCCGAAAGTTGTTTTATAATACTTGTTCTCATTCCTTTCATCACTTTATTCCCTGTATTGGCTTGAGGACCTTAGAGGCCTTTGTTATCCAAAGGAATTTGTGCTGTGGTCATGCTCAAAAGTCCCACTAGCTGTGTGTGCCTTGCATGACTGCATGCAAAAATTGCTGCTTTGGATCATCCTGCTTTTGGCATGAATGGCTGAGGATGTGATCTTGCAGTGTGATCAGCTTTCTGGGATCCTCCCGAATTCCCTGCGAGTTCCTAGGGTGTAGTGTCAGGCTAGGTAAGTGTTCCTAGTGCTAGTTAGGAGCTTTTTCTCAATGTGCTGTGTTTTGAGAAGTTCCTGAAGCCCACAGACCTGGGGGAGGGACCATGTGCTGTTGGGCACGGTGGTGATTTCTGTCCCTGGTGTGTGCCTGTGCCTGCCTGCTCAGAAATAGCCATCTGTGATTATCACCATCAGGATTAAATTGCTGCCTTCTTTTGATTTCCTATCTCCTTTTCCATTTATTTTCCTGTTGTTTAGAACTGTCCCCTAATTTTTGTCTCATAGTAAGCCTTAGATTCTTGTTAACTGCTGCAGCCCTCCTTCACAGTCTCCTTCCTGAGTTCCTTCATTTCTGGAGCCATGGTGGTGCTTTCTACCAGCAAGTTGCCTGAACTTTCTGCCCTTTGTGTGCAGTTAAATGCTCATGGGGTCTGTTCATCGCTGCTAACACAGCCCCTAGACCTTGGGGTTTCTTTTCTCCTCTCCTTACTCCTGTATGTGTTTGCATGTCTTTTGTTTGCAGTGAACACGTCTCTCACCTGGCATTAACGGTGCTGTGGTGGGAGGTTTGTTCCGTCCCTGGCTTTAGGCATCACCTGCACTGGGTAGGTACTGAAAATGCAGAATACTGAGAGATGTCAAGGTGGAAAAGCCAAGAAAATGATCGTGGTTAGGAGGCAGCTGCTTCCCCCTCTCCTTTTTCCTGTAATGGAGAATGGCAGAAGAGATGAGAAAGATCAATTGGAATTACAAAGGTTTTCCCAGCCCTAACAGTGCATAGCAACAAAACCCCTGACAGTTCACCCTTTAAAGATCACAGATGAAGGTTAAAATTGGCCAGTGAGGCTCAGTTAGAGAGGTTTGAAAACAAAATGCACACTGAGGCAGGGTAAGGTGTTGGTAAAGGGAGAGGATCTGTGGTTTGTTTGTGATGTTATTTACCACCCAGCAATACCTGTGTTTCACATAAGACTGTCCACTCCTGGCAGTTAATGACAAGAAAATCTCCTGTAGTGTCTTCTAGTTCTCCTACAAAGGTCCATTCCTCTGGTTCTGGAGCAGTCCTGGCTTGCATCATTCATAGGGTTCTTTATTTCCTGACTGAAATTTTGGTCCCTTTAGAGTCCAGAGTGAAAAAATAAATCACCTTCACTGGGGCTAGGATGTAAACATCTGTGTCTTTCCCTTCATTCATTACTTAACAACCCACAGAGTAAGAGGTGCCTGTGTCCCAGTGTCAGACCTCTGTGACTCTCTCACTGGATCCCCAGAGCCTTTATTTCTCACAGCCTTTCCTACATAAATGTAAATCACTGCTTTCTCCTGCATCTTCACTATTTCCTGTACTGCTTTTGGCTGCTGAATGGTTTGATTAATCCTGAAACTGGTGCCTGGTGTTGAGACCCTGAGTTTGAACTTCCGTCCCTGGTGCAGCACCGCGGCGTACGCTGCCTCCTGCTTTGTGTACCACGTGCCAGGCTCTTCCCTGAGTCATGGAGCTCTGGCATTCCTGAGCATCTGACACCACCAATCCATCTTCATTTCCTCCACTGGAAACTCCTCCTGGTTACATCTCCCAGATTCGCTGGGAACCACTGGAGTTTCGCTGCATTTTCTTCCTGTCTTCCACTCCTTCCACCTCCATTGTACTTTAGTTCTTGATCTCAGATGTGTCCCGTGAGCCCCATTTATTTCTTCTCCTTTTCTGAGAATAATTCCTTTGATGTTCTTTCCCAACATAAAGTGAAACATGGTGCTAGCCAGGGGGCCTTAGGGCGAGTCATCTTGAAATTTCTTGCCAAATTCTTGACCAGGAAAGATAAGTTAAAACTCTATGGAAAATTTACTTGAGGGGATTCTATAGAAGTTTTCCTCAGCTTTTTAAATTTCCATATATTCTTGTTCTGTTTTACCACCCTCCACCAGTCATCACCCAGCTGAGGGAATGATTTTAGGCTTTTCCTGACCCCCACTGGGAGCTTGCCACGGGGAATGAGAATAGTCTCTGGCTGTGTTTCTGTCCCCTGTTGTAACAGAGGTGTCCTGGGGGCTGTGGTCACCTCTCTGTTGTTTAAAGCAATGGCTCCTCATGATGCCTTTTCTTGGTCTTAAAATCAAGAGCCAAACANAAAAAGCAAAAAACATCATGGCACCACTCAGAAGCCAGAGCTGCTGGGCATGGATGCAGGATTGTTCCCAGTGAAACTCTCTGGTGTCCACTGGTGGAGCTGAGGGCTGGGTATTCCCTTTGGTTTAGGTCTCTAGCAAACAAAAAGTATTGCAAGTGATTTGAATTCACTTCTCAGCTGAAGCTTCCTCATGTAATATCTGAAATGCGTATTTGGTGTCACCCTGGTTTATGTTCTCTGTCTTACCCACTTTTTTCTCTGGATACACAATGTGTTCTTCATGCACTTATTTTTGTTTATAAAGATGTGCTGGTTATTCCTGAAACGTCTCACGCCTCAATTGTGCCCTTGAATTTGTGAGTGCAGTCATCATCTTAATTTAGATGTGCTTCTGTAGATGGCCAGAGACTGGATCCCAGGTGGCTGATGCCCAATGATCCTCCCTCCAGTGAAAATGCTGCTGGACACATGGAATAGTCACACACAAGTCACCAGTGTGCAGGTGACACCAAAGTGAGAACGATTCCTCTCCTAAACACACATTCTGCAGCTACTCAGAACAATCAAGGATCTGCATCTGAGATGCCGTGACTGAACAGAGCAACACAATGCAGTTCCCATATTCATACAATTCCTCTCCTTTCTCTGATCCCATTCTTTTTCAGGGATGTGCATTAGCACTATTTGCATCGCTTCTTGTCCGGAAGAAAACAGAGTTATTTTGAAACTTGAACACGGAAGTCAAATTTCATTGTAGTAGTCATGATGTCCGGGGGTGTGACTGCCAAATAATATCCAGAGCTCTTCTCTTTTCATAGTAATGTCTTGGATGTCAGCCATGCATTTTCCACTGAGTTAATGAACATCAGATCTATGCCAGGAACGTAAGAATAGATGGCATTGCTTCTGAAATAGTTTGTACATAAAATTACTTCTCTGTGGTGGGTTTAAAGCCTGCACTTTCTTTATTCTTTCAGTTGGTCTTATTTACCTGCTGTGGCTTACTAACCTATTTAACAGCAGTCCTTTTTTTGGATTCTTGTTACGTAAAATCTAAGCCCAGCTGTCAGTGCAAAACTTAATCTGCTGGAAGCATCAAGAAACGGGATGGGAGAAAAAGCCTTTCCTCGACATTTGCAAACGTTGTGAGACACATGTGATGATGTCTTGGAGCAGAAGTAAGGGGTAGTATTGTGCCATCACTTTCATCATGAATCCACCTCAAAACCCCCCCTTCAGTGAGCAGGCCTGCCTTTCTCAATGGGATTCAGCACAGAGAACATTAGAAATGCTGCAAACACCTACATATTTGTACAGAGATAACCCCCTCTCGCAGCGGATACAGGCTTTTTTTATCCTTTCTTAGTTCTACCAGCATGATTCATTAGCAGTTATTTTTGAGATGAAGAAATGTAGGCTACTAATATAATTTAAAATGCTGTTATTTTAATGAGTAAGTCAGCAATGTTTTAGTTTCTATTTAACACCAAATGTCTAAATGCAGCTAAGGATAGCGAGACAATTATCAGCTTAAATTATTGGGTTTTATCTTATGAAGATCCTGCTTAATAACATGACTTTGGATAGAGCTTGCAATCCCCTATTTAGGAGAGAAGATATTTTGGGGGGTGAATGGTTGTGTATGTCCCATCTTTAGCAGAAGAGACAGCTGGAAGTTTGCAGTGGGAGACTCTCTGCTCAGGTAACCCAAATGTGCCTTCTCTCCAAAGCATCAGTGTGAATTATTTGGTGCTTAGGTCCATTTTGGAATTGAGATGATGAGAATGAGAGCAGAGGAGAAATTCTTGAAAGTCACTTAGGTAAGAGGGGAGTAACTGAGGAGGGGAATAAGTGTGCTGTGGGGTCCCATAATGATGGGTCTCACCAGCTCCACGTTTGAGAAGCAAAATCCACAATCACAGAAATGCTCTTTGCTTTCTACACTCACAACCCCCACCAGGATTCTCTCCTTAAATTCTCTTCTCACTCCTTGCAGATACCTGAGCTTCAGGGAGGCTGCAGAGTCAACAATTCAGTTCTCTTGGTGCTTAGTTTCTGGCTTACCAATGCTTCTGCCAGGATAAAAATGGGCTCTGCTGTAAAATAGGAATGAAAATGGCAATGCAGGTTTTTATCATTAAATACATCATAAAGTGGCAGTACCTGTGGGAAGGCAGCCAGCAGAGGGAACAGCTCCCAGAGTTCCAGTTCCTTTGCTGACAGCTCAAGCCCAGCTCTGTCTCCTCAGTAAAATGCTGTATTCTTTACTCCATGAAAGGATTCCCCTCAAAGTGCAATAAGCTGGTAAAAATTTACAGTAATGTTTTACTAACTGCTTGATTGCTCCTCCTTCTCTTCACAATTAAACTTTGGGTGATTGCCACTGTTGTTAAGCATTTAAATATTGCAACCTCCCATGAATCTTCCTCTTCTAGATGCTGTTTTCTTGTGTCCAACTCCTCTTCTATCCCCATCCATTTGTCTTGGTTGCTAATTTTATGTAACTTTGCCATGATATGGTATCTTCTAGAAATTCTCTCTCCTGGCCTACTCGTATGTGCCATTTATTTCCTCTTGGATCTGGGTGGCAGGAAGATTATCCTTAGGGAATTGGTGAGGGAGGCAGTGAAAGGCAACTGTAGCAATGAGAAGAAGGGAAAATGAGATTGAAAAATGGCAGTGAAGGATGCCTAGATTGAAGAGTTGGAGAAGAGGGAGGAGCTGGAGCTCAAAGGAAATATTATGAATTTGTTTCTCTGCTGTTTTCTTACCATTCCCGCCTTGGCCACCTCCCACTCATGCATGAACTTTAACACCTGACCAGTTATATATTTTGAAACTTCTACAAGAGTCCAGTCTTTATTTTTTTTGTTCCCCATTGAGAGCAATATACACTTTCCAGTTCTGAAAATGGTGTTATTCTAAATAAAACTGACATGATCCACCAACACTTTCGGAAGCACAGATGCTTTGTCCCACTATTTACTAAAGAGGTTCACACTTAGATTAAAGCAGTGAAATCAAATCACTGAATAAAGCCTGGAACAACATAATGATTTAAAGAATTCATGGAGAGCTTCTGGTAGGAAGAAAGTTACACCGAGGCAAAATGAGATTGTTTTCTGTACAACAGCAGGACACGAAAGCACCGTGCAATCCAATATTGGTGCAGTTGTTCTGCTGAGCATCTCGTGGTGGTTTCATTTGTCCTTGTTCTCCTCTGCAACATCAGGCTGCAACCACAAATTGAGGTGCTGCATCCGAGGCCCATCAGTGTCAGACTCAGCCAGAAGAGTCTTTGTTACAGGAGCCACCAGCCGTGAAATTCTCTCTCTGAATGACACGGCTTTGTTATGATCTTTTCCCAGCATAAACTCCGTGGGTTGGGATATGCACAGCCCCCTGATATTAAGCGATATTTTTTTCCCAACTCAGTGTATACATAATGCCAGGAATGAAATGAATTTGTTGTGTACTTCAGCCCTCCTGAGTGGTGCTGCATCAGGACAAGATTTCCCAGTGTGTTATTAGTGGGGAAAATTGCACCGTCCTTTCACCAGCTTGTTTAAAGAGCAGGAGAATTTGTAGTGGGATATAATTATATTTGATTCCTATTTTCTCTCTTGTTGTTGGAAGTAAAAGAATGCAGCTTCAGGGGCTCACACTTGACTGCTTTCAGTTCAAGTTGATAGTCTGAGCTAAATGGAGCTTTCTGTCCAGGTACTGCACAAGTTGTTAATCTCCTGCTTCAATGACACTTGTGAGGAGCTGGTTACTCAGAGTTTGCTGCTGTGGAAAGATGAACCACTCTGGAGGAGTTCTCCTTGCTGATGAAAACACACCTTGAAATAAGCCCAGTTCATATTTAAAGAAATCGATTACAACAAGTGCTTTTGTGTTTTGTTGACTGCAAATCACCCGTCGCCTTTTTTTGAAAGAGTTCACAGCAACGATTTGCTTTTTAAAAGATTCTGTTTTTCTTTGTCTTCACAGCCAGCAGAGAAAACTCATTGTTACCTGGATGCACAAATGGATGAAGGATAGGCACAAATATTTATTTGTAGTTATTTGTGTTATTCAGAGTAAGAGTGGATGTTACTTTCAACCCAAACATGAGTAATAGAAATGAGGGGCTGTGAGTGCTCTGGGAATAGAAAACCTTGAGAAAGCCTTGTCAGGGCTGGCCTTCCCATTCCAGGGAGAACGTTCTGCAGAACCACAACTACAGAAAACACACGGCTTTATTTGGATATATTCCAAATATATATCTTTTGCTTCTTTTATAGCAATGTACCTGTTAGAACAAGAGCCAGCCAGCCGTGTTTCATTCAGATTGGCTGCTTGCTTCCACCTTGCTGATAGATTTCAATCGTGTTTTTAAATTCCCCTTCAGCTATTGGAGCTTTCTCTCGTTGCTTTTGCTTCTCTCTTTCTCTCTCTCTTCAAGATGCTACTTGCAAGACATCTCCCTCATTACTGGCCATTGTTTCCTCCCCTAGTCCAGCCTTTCACAGAGAATTGGAGGATTTCATTCCCCCACCTTTTAACCTTCTATTGTTCGCTTCTCTCTGCACCCCTGACCCAGATTCCTCACACAAAGCCACCTCTCATCCTTGGGGACAGAGGTTTCATTTCTGTTCTCAGGTAAATTCTGATCTGTGTATCTGTATTGCTGCAGGCACATCTTCAGATATTTGCTGGTATTGCCACATTGAGCTTGGCAATTTTTCTTTTAAAATCTTACTCAAGCTCTTCTGGATCATAATTTCTCTGCTTATTACCTTCCAACCTCTCAGAGAGATGTCAGACATTTCCTCTGACATGTAGCGAGTTTTGAAGCAATACTTAGAAATTTTTTAATGCAATCCAAACAGAAGATCCTCTGTCTCTCCTTGATGTGTGAGCATCTGAAAGTAAAGCCCTAAGGTGAACTTGTCTCCCTTCTCAGGCACCTGCAGCTCTTTGAATGCTTTCCTTGCACTGCTGCTGTAATCTTAGTGAGGGCTAATTTATAATCAGGTGAATATGGCAGAAAAAAACCCAGGGATTGATTTCACTTCCCGTGATTTTAATTTAATTTGTCTGTGGCAACTGTGTATTCATCAACTTTTAAATACCTTTGGGATGTGTCATCAGACACATACACCTCAAATGCTTTGTTATTAAAACGAGTAAAGTGTTTCCTGCAGAACTCGGTGGCCAGATCTCTCCACCACTCGAGAAACTGCCTCTCATTAAGCCATCCCCACATCCTCTGAGCCCAGAGCCTTTCCAAGTGCTTGTTGTTGGTTTTGCAGGAAGTTCTGGGAAGGTTCTGGGTTCCTTGGCCCTTGTCACAGCGAGCACAGCCCGGGAGCGGCGGTGCCGGGTGACGGAAGGGCCGTCTGGCACATGGCTGCGACTCCCACTGCTATTTCTTGCTTTCCTTTCTAATTGATAACTCCCTGCCATCTGTTCCCGAGCCATCCCTCTGCTGTCCTTTCCCACACACAGTCTCCTGCCCCTGTTCCACCCCTGA
This sequence comes from Aleadryas rufinucha, assembly GCA_013397815.1. Taxonomy (NCBI): domain Eukaryota; kingdom Metazoa; phylum Chordata; class Aves; order Passeriformes; genus Aleadryas; species Aleadryas rufinucha. Next base: position 9,008 of record VZTH01005164.1, read on the forward strand.
GCTCAGGCTGAGTGCCCCAAGGCTGCTGCTGAGAGCCGGTTGGTACCAGGAGTCGCTGGGTGCGAAGATGCTGCTGACAGAGATACAACATCGGGTCAGCCCGGGCTGGGCTCTCCCGGCAGCATTTCAGTGGGCTCAGATGCTTCTCTTTTCATGCTGCTTTCACTGCAATTCCCTGAGCAAATTCCACAGATTTTTCCATTCAGAAAAATAAAAAAAAAAAAACAAACAAAAAACCACCCAAGCTCTTCGCTTTATAAAATCGGTTTAATTGTTGCTCTGAGGTGGGTTCCTTCTGAATCTGTCACCACCTCCTGGGTTCATGACCACCTTCTGGCTTTCTGGAACAAGTCAGTAATCTAGAAGCACTGCAGCAGCCTAGGTTGATTTTTTTTTTTTTTTCTCCCTAGAGCCTTTATGTTCTTTCCAGTCTATATTTGAATCTCTCTTTTCTTGTCTAACTCTCCATTTGGTGGCTTAGCATACGGGAAGCCTGTTTTACAGTGCAGAGAAATGCATTTCTACATGCTAAGGACTGAATTTTTAACAAGAACCTAGATGTATGTATCAGCTCGAGGGATTTTTCTGGCAGAAGCTCCAAAATGGACAAAAGCAAGAGAGAATAAATCATGGCCATCATAGCTCTGGTCGACCATTATCTAAGAAGACTTGGACCTTCAAGGTGTGTGGGAGGCACAATTAAATAAGAGCATTGGGCATCTAAGTGCCTGAAAATAGATCCTTAAGAGAGTATAAGTCACTGATTTTCCACAGATTCCTAATGGAGGTTATGGACTCAAACACCCACAAAAATTGGTGTTACAAATGCACAGGAAATGCTCATCAAAATTAACCTCAGAGCCCATGTTTTGGTTTCTGTTTAAGGTGGCCTTTTCCTCTCAGAGACATCCCCATGCAGAGCTCCCACACGTTTCCCTGAGCACCTACCAGGGAAAATGAGGGTTTACCTCACCTCTGTTTGGAAGGTTCCTCATGATTTTTAGATTAAGGATGCTAATGGCTTGTGGGTTATATTATGCTTGGGTATGGGCCCAGACAGATTCTTAAGTCTTTGTCCTGAGGTGATAACACTGAGGCTACAGTTGTGAGGCAGACAATCTCTCAGGAAGGAGTGGAAGCTGCTGGAATATTCTCTTTTCTAAACTCCCAGCACCGCAGCATTTGGGACTTCTGTTAAAATAAACAAATTCTAATAAGCTATTAGTGAAAATGAGAGAAGCTCCAACACTGCAGCTGCGAGTGACTTCCTTGATTGTCACATTTTCCCGTTGTACAATGGTGGTTATTCAGCAGACTCTGCCATGTAGGAAGGAATGAGATTTCCTGCGCTGGGGGAAAGACAGGCAGTTAAATGGAATAAAATGATCACTCCTCAGGTGATCTCTCTCACGGTGTAGGTCGGAAAGAGTTCCCACCATTTCCACCAAACTTAATAATTTCAAGTGACTTTCATATTTTGGATGTTTTTATAACACTGATTAGAAACCTCCAGATGATGAAATGTTACAGCTCCGGCAAGAATCTAATAAAAATCCCCCCTGGGACTGATTTTGATTGACTGCAGTTGCCTGTCTGTTTTTATTTTCCTGTATATGAACAGACAGGAACGAGCAGGGTTGAATTAACCCTTCCCTGGCCTAATTCCTGTCCTTGGGGGCCTGGGCTGTCACTGCTTTCCGCCACTGGCACCCAGAGAAAGGAAAAAGCAGTTTAAGGGTTCCATTAACTTTGTGTTTTGTAGCTCCAAATATAATCAGGGGGGTTGGATGAAGATATTGGAAAGTGGAACCCACACAGGGTTCTCATTCAAATTAGTGGCACAGCCCTGGTGGAGCAGTTCTTGTTCTGGAAATTATATTGATACTTCTGTGGAGCTCATTAAAGCACGTATTTGGAAGTTAATGAATAAAAGCTCCAAGTTATTCTGTAGGAAGCCTTGCATCTATTAGAAGTCAAGAAGAAGGTTTTTCCCTGTCAGATAAAGGTGTTTAATGATGCACATGTGCTGTGTCCATTTCCTCTGGTAAGAGTTCCACCTGCTAAAGGTAATTGCTTTCAAAAAGAAATGGAACCAAAACGTAAAATTGTGTTAGAGAATTATTCTTTCCTTTGTAAATTAAACACTGGGATGTTAAATTAAGTTTAAACTGTTCAATTTATTTATGCTTACTAATTCTTCTCAGTGCTATGTAACTGTGAGATCACTATGCACACAGACATTAAATCCATTTAAGTAATTTATTTTCTCTCTTTCTTGAAGCAGTTTTCTCAGTAAGAAACCCCTTGATTTTCCAAATAGATGGATTAGTGATCACTGGAGAAGCCTGAAACAGAATAAATATTTATTACCTGTTACATAGTTTATATTATTAGAAGGCAATTTTTTAATGCAGGTTACTCTTTTTTTTTTTTAGACAGTGAATTTTCTATCCTTTGGAATCTTTGTGTCTTAGATTTAAGTAGATATGCTTAACATTTTTGTGCTTTTTAGCACCTCCCCCTCCTTCCTATGTGCCTGTTTCAGTTATTTGCTCTTCCTCTGGAAGCATGTTTGCACTGCCAGGCAGAGCTATCCCTGGGTTTATTTTTCTTCAGAATTAGGACTTTCCAAACTTCTCTGGTTACATCTTGTATTTCCTGGCATCTGCGTCGAGCTTGGTCAGGTTTTTTTGGTATTCTTACTCTGTCTAAAAAGAAATTCTCTTTTATTCCAGCACAGTGGAAGGAGAGGGGGAGAAGAACTGTGCTTGTCTCCCCTCTGTTTCAGACTGGAATATAGGAATATGGGGGAGAAATTCTGTGTAGGGGCAGGTTTGGCTCCATCTTTTAGCGTGGTCAGTGTGTGAAGCTTGGGGCGATTGGTGCTTCTCCTCAGTTTGGTCCTGTGGAAGGAAGGAAGGAAGGAAGGAAGGAAGGAAGGAAGGAAAAAAAGAAAGAGAAAGAAAGAAAAAGAAAGAAAGAAAGAGGAATAAATAGCAAAAAGTGAAAAGGGAAATCATTGGGGAGAAAGAAATAGCAAAAAAGGAAATAGAGGAAAGGGAATGAAGAGGGGAAAGGAAATAAATAGCAAAAAGTGAATAGCAGAAAGGGAAACCAGTGGGGAGAAGGAAGTAGATGGCAAATAGATAGGGGAAAGGGAATGAAGAGGGGAAAGGAAATAAATAGCAAAAAGTGAAGAACAGAAAGGGAAATCAGTGGGGAGAAAGAGATAGCAAAAAGGAAATATATAGGGGAAAGGAAATAAATAGCAAAAAGTGAAGAGCAGAAAGGGAAATCAATGGGGAGAAAAAAATAGCAAAAAGGAAATATATAGGGGAAAGGAAATAAATGGGGAAAGGAAATAAATAGGGGAAAGGAAATGAAGAGGGGAAAGGAAATAAATAGCAAAAAGTGAAGAGTAGAAAGGGAAATCAGTGGGGAGAAAGAGATAGCAAAAAGGAAATAGATAGGGGAAAGGGAATGAATAGGGGAAAGGAGATAAACAGCAAAAAGTGGGTAGACAGCAACAAGCAAATAACCAGCAACAAGCGAATAAACAGTGGGATGCTCTGAGCACCGGGAGGCAGCTGTGCAAGTTGAGAGCGAAAGGCAGGTCCCCGGCAGCTCCCAGCCCTGGCCGGGCTTTCCAGTGCCCTTTCCCACGTGGCAAACGGGAATGTTGGCTCCCCGGAGCCCCCGCAGCGCCCCGGTCCCGCGGCGCTCCCGCACCCCGCGGGCTGGGCAGCGGGAGCCGCGGCTGCTCTGCGGGGCTGTGGCGGCGGCGGCGGCTTCACATGACTGATGCTGGCAGAGAGAGCAGGAGCGTGGGGGTTTTTTTTTTTTTTTTTTTTT
>VZTH01005164.1:13196-32622 GCA_013397815.1 Aleadryas rufinucha
TTTTTTGCCTCTTTCTTCCCTGCAAAGGTTATATAATGAGGGGATTGCTGCTAAAGTAAAAAGGGAAAATGAAGTCTTTGTTAAATGCCTTCACAAAGAAAGAAGGTAAGCGATGAAAGCAGAACACTTTGATGTTTCAGACTGGTGTTTTCTTGTGTACATTTAATATGATGGGCTTAGTGACTCTATAATTAATCAATTCCTGCGCTTTCTTGTTCAAAATTATTTGATGTTAGACAGTCCATTTAGGCAAGTGGTTATTAAAGCTGGATGTGACTTTATTCCTTTTAGGATTTTCTCTGAAGAATCAAGTAGTTAGAAAAATGGTTTTGTTCCCTGAGAAATGCATTTGGAGGCACAGAAGGATTTTCCTAGGTGAATTTTGTCAGTGAATGGTGCTGAATTGTCCCTTCAGATGTATGAAGTGCCAGGAATAGAATTCAGAGAGCTGGAGGAAGGATTATGTGGTACTTTCAAGCATGCTTTTAGGGATGATAAATTTAAACTTTTGGGGCATGGAATTAGTTCAGGCATTTTCATGTCATTTTATACCAAGTGGTTTTTTCCCAAACAAGTTTTGTCACAGTTATTCTTGCAGTTCTGAAACGTGGTGAAATATTAGGGAAAAGCAGAGTCCAACAGGGACTAAAGCATGGACATTTGCATTTCATCATTTTGTGTTGTAGTTCTGGTTTTTTAATTGTGAAAATAATATAAATAATGCTGATAAGAAGCAGCTAAAAAAAATACCCACCCACTTACAGTTTGCAGATTGCTGGGGAAAAGAAACAGTTGGGTGGAATATTAATCACTTCAGGCACAGAAATGCTTATTTTTAACTCTTTCTATAAAAGATTTGTGTTAGACACACATCAATTGGTGTCATTAGTTGTCCCCTTCCCTGTTTATTTCCTGTAGTAAAGGCTAATTTTGCTCGTAGTTCTCTCCTCAGGAATAGAACATTAATGGCAAAGCAAAAGCTGAACTCTTAAATGGGCTTGTGAAATGCTCCTGAGGTGTGTAAGGGAGGTAGAATTCCTTTCCTCCGGTGCCTGGAGGGTGCATGCTCCAGTCTGTCCGTCCAGATGTGCTCTGCAGCTCTCTGTCCACGCTGTCACCGTGCCCTGGTGCCCTGTCCTTGTCCTCCCTCCCCCTCCCAGCAGCAGAGATCCCACCAGCCTCTCCAGAGTCCCATTAACATCCCCAAAACGCTGGCAATATTTGGTTTTCCCAGCCTATGGCTGGAAGGGCTGGGCAGGCTGCTTTCAGCTTCGGGAGAAATTCAAATCTGAGGGTCAGACCCGATTTTTACTGAATCCCAGGCAAACTTTGGTGACCTGGGGGAGCAGCATTAGACCTCCAGGGAGCAAACCTGAGTGTGCCAAACACCCCCTGGATTGAGTTTGTGTGTTTTCTCCTTGACTGAATTCTGCTTTGTTGTACCTGGGAAAGATCCCCATCATCAGTGAAGGAATTCTTGGAGTCGTGTTCCAGATGCCAAAACTAAAGGAATGCAGAAATGTCCCATCTCTGCCCCACACATCAGCCTAAGGGTCTGTGTGTGCCAGTTTTGGAGATAAATGCTGTGAGTTTGCTGTAAGTTTGCACTAACTGGGGCTTTCACTGTGACATCTGAAGCACCGAGGTGCTCTCATGACGCCCTCGGCTGCTTTGGAACCTTAATGGAATATGGAATGGGAAAGAACTTGAGATGTCAGGGAAATTATACAGAGTTTCTGCCAGTTTCTAGCACAAGCATTGGACTCGTGTGCTGTGTCCCCTTTAACAGCTTTTAAAGGCTACTTCCCTTATTTCAGAGGAAACATGGAAATAAATTGAAGCCCTTTCCGTGCACGCTCTTCCCATGTTTGGTTGTTCTGGTGCTGTCGAGTTGTTTACTAGAGAAAGTTTCAGCTCACTGGAAATACAAAGGATGTTACTGTGAAATATTCAGAATTGGAGTTAATCATAAACTGATTGTGGTGCAAATGATACAAACAATTCTTTTCCTTGCGGTTCCATCTCTATTTTATGCTATAAATACGCTCTCAGTTTTGCTCTGAACCCTTAAATTTTGCTTTGTTCTCTCAATTAAAGGCTCTATTTCAAGGCAGGACAGATTGATTCCTATGTATATTCATATTTATGTGAATTTATTTACTTGCACAGTATGACAGACATTCTTATTCTGATTTTTGTGTGGTTTTGAAGGGTATTGAATGAGTAGACATTTCTGGCTCTTTATAAATGGCACTTACTGGCACTTTAGACATGTAGGACGATACTTTGTGGGGCTTCTTTCCCAATTGAAATATGATTTTTTTTTTCTTTGAGAATTACAACAGCTCAGTGAAGCCCTCAGGATAATGCTTGGCTGCCTTTTGTTAGTTATGCCACTGTGACTTTTGAGATGTAAAGCTGTGCACTTTGGCTCAGGTCCTGTGACCCCGCAAGCTCCACCGAGAGAAATTAATGAGGGCAATTGCAATAATGGGGATCAAGGCCAGCATGAGGTTTTGGGGTCAAATCCTTTATGATGGAGCAGGAAATTCCATCCCATCTGGTGATAACTGGGTGCTTTTTTATCAGGGACTTCGCCTTCTGAGTTGCACTTGGAACAAACTGACCCGCTGGGGTGGGAAAAGGAGATCTGGAAAACTGTGTGAGTGCCTGTGTGTGCCAGGAACACACATGGAGGGCTGGACCCTCTGCTCTGAGTTAGATTTGTACTGCCCTTGCTTTGTTTGGTGCTGTGGCTCTTCCATTAAGGAGTTTACTGGAGCCTTTGGATGCAGTGGTGTCCCCTCTGGGACGTGGCACGTGACGGAGCCGGGGTATCACCCTGGGGTAATATGCTCTATATACAACAGTGATGGATGTGGCAGGAGGGCCAGGATTAGAAAGAGGGGAATGCCAAGGGATTGCAGCAGTGTAATAGAGTTCTGCCAGGAGAGGAAGCCGTGTCCTCGATTCTTAACCTGGAAGATGGGGTTAAGGTGACTGTTCACAGATTTCAGGTTAGGCCTGAACTTGAGATGGACCAGTTTGGGTGCCAGCTGGGGGGGGGTGGAAGCTGCGAGTCCGCACGTCAGGAATTCTGCTGGGCAGCCCTGTTCTCTGCCTTGCTGACTGAATGTGACAACACAGCAGGAAAATGAACTTTCTGAGCCTCAAACTTGGCAATAATGAGGTGTTTCCCATTTCCTGGAGCACGGTTCAGACTCTTCAGCAGGCTCATGGCACTGGTGTCACCTCACCGTGTATTCAAGCCAGCAAACAGGTTAATGCTGCTCTGTTGGTTTTGATTCGATGATGATCTAAAGATAATTTGATCAGCTCTGCTGGCAAGGTGGAGTTTCTGTGTGTGCAGAAGAAACAATGCCATATGTTGCATGTGGTGGTAAACACACACGAATGTGAAATCAGCTGAGATCACCCTCCATGTCTCTCTTTGCACAGTGCCCTTTAGGGAGGCTCCCACCTACTCCAACAGGAGGAGGAGGCCTCCCAGCACCTTGGCAGCCCCCCGGATCCTGCTGCGCTCCAACAGCGACAACAACCTGAACATCAACAACCTGCCCGAGTGGTCGGCCTCCTCCTCCGCCTCTTCCCACCGCAGCCTTTCCCCTCACCTGCTCCAACAGATGCAGAATAATCCCAATGGAACTGTAAAAACCGTGGGGAGTTACACTCCGTCCTCCCGGAGCCGCTCGCCATCCCTCAACAGGCTGGGAGAGGATGCCAAGAGGCAGCAGCACAGGCACATCAGGTGAGTTTGGGCTGATGCACAGCACCAGCTATCCCTGAAGGCCCTGTGCTGGGCTGCCACGCTCCTTTATGTTCTTTACACTCCCTAGAATGTATAGCTGTTCGTTCTCAGCACACTGGACCGTGCCCAAGTGGGAATATTTTAACTGGAAGCACCAAAGCCAGCTGTTTCCTCACAGAGCTCCAGCAGCCAGGCAGACTTGCAGTCTTTTGCAGGCCTTCCAGCAGTGATTTCACACAGAGTTGCACCTCCAGATCGAGGTGCTGGCTCTGCACATCTTCCCGTAGTTGAAATAAGGATTGTATTTAACAGCAAAGCAAACTGTTTCTGGGATACCTGGTCCCTTCATTGGTCATGCCTGGAAGCTGTGTTGGAGCTGCTCGTGGGTGATGGAGCAGAGGCTGTTTAAGTTCTCTCTTCTGTAGGTGTTTGCTGAACCAAAGAGTGAAACAGAGGGAGTAATGTGTTCTAGCAGGCATTCTGGGCAAATATCCTGCAGCTCTGTCCCACTGGAGAGCAAATCCTGACTAATTAGAGTCATGTAGGTACTGTGAGCCATGGAATAAGGCAGAGGGCTGGGGCTGGGTTTTGATCACAGCTGGGGGCTGCAGCTTTGAGAAGCCACTGTCCTGGACTCAGGAACTCCTGTCAAATGGGAAAGGGCTGCACCAGGACAAGGGGTTGAAGTGCTGCAAAAATGCTGGGAGGCCCCAGAGCTGAGCACTGCTGGAGAGAACCAGAGCTCACACGTTTTGGCCAAACACATTTAACTCACTAGTCATTTAAAAATCAGGCTTTGTCTCTCCTGTTTCCTAATATATACATATAAAAATACCTGCATTTCAGAGCAGAAAAGGACTTGGGCACTGTCAAGAAATGCAGCTGTTGGTTTCTCTTTGCCGTTTGTAGGTGTAAGGGATCTTCAGTGGAGTTTTCCAGTCATTAAAACAAAATGTCATGTAGCTGACACTGCCTCTGTTGCCTTGCCTGTTCCTCTGCTCTCCCTGGCCCTAGGCACCCAAACTGACAGGCACTGTGTGGGATGGAAGCAATGCTGCTGGGCAGGGGACATCTGCTGTGTTGTGAGACAGAGCTGTCTGGAATGTAAGGAGGAGTGAAATTAAGGGGAAGGAAGGGGATACAGGTTTCTTATGCCAGTGGTTTCATGCAGCAAAGCAGGCTCATCTTGCTTTGCTGTATGTTACAATAATGGCAAAAGCTCATTTGGGTGTGATTTGGGTGGCATTTCCTCCCAGAGCCCAGTATCAGCTTGAAATTAGTGTTCAGCGAGGCTTCAGCTGAGTGAGGTGCCTTTCAGAGAATGAGTGTTCTCGTGTTCCACTGGATCCTGCTGATGCCACCAGAGAGGGAGGTTCTACCTTAGAGTCAATGATTATTTTAGCTGAAAGGGATAAAAAGTGCCTTTTCATCAATGCTCCTGGGATAACTTCAAATTCTAGAAGTATAAACAATCCTTTGAGCTGGGGGTAACAATTAGAATTTTTTTTTTTTGACTAAGCAAACATTTACTTGCTTTGATTTTGTTCAACTGCTTTCCTCTTCCCTTTCTGAAAAGTAGCTCAGATGACAGTGGAAACCAATTTAATGCCTGAGAGTTTGTGGGTGTAAAATTTTGGTCTTTCTCTTAGCATCAGCATCACAGCTACTGAAACTGCTACCCAGCTGCAGAGTTCCCTCTGTGCCACCAAGAGTGGTTTCAGAGAAGTCCAGAGTACGTGCAAGTACTGAGAAGAGAGCTGGAGGTTCTCTGAATTTAAAGACAGCTAAAAGGATTTGATACCTAATTTTTCCTGCAAATAATGCCTTTTCTTGCCACAGGCCCATTTTGCAGTCAGGAATGGCACCTTAGATGAGACTTTGCTCACAGATTTTGTTTAACTGCGTGACCACCTACTTACTGTCAGCTGAATGTGGGAATTGTTGCTGTCTCTGCTTGTTATTTGCAAATAATAACAAATAATAACAAATAATAACAGTCACCACGAAGCTGCTGCTCCCCTGAGATGGGAAAGCCTTTTTTGACAGAGCAGGAGGTCAGGTTGTGGAGCAGAAGCAGCCAGAAGGGGGAGGGTGATGGAGAAGGTCAGACTGTGACAAAGGGTTAACGAGGTTTGTGGGATTTGGGTTGTGGAGAGGTGCTGGAAAGCGATGCTGGAAGGGGTTCATGTGACCTTTGCAGCCCGTGTGGCTCAGGTGTTTTATCTCCTCAAACTGAAAGAGGAGAGATTTACACTGGATATTAGGAAGAAATTCTTTCCTGAGAGGGTGGCGAGGCACTGGAACGGATTTCCCAGAGAAGCTGTGGCTGCCCCATCCCTGGAAGTGTCCAAGGCCAGGCTGGAACAACCTGGTCCAGAGGAAGATGTCCCTGCCCATGGCAGGGGGTGGCACTGGATGGTCTTAAAGCTCCCTTCCAAGCCAAACTCTTCTTGATTCTCATGAGGCTGTTGCTTTCCACAGCAAAGTGGTTGCAGGGTGGAGCTGGGAATGCCAGGGAAGGGACAGCCTTCCTGTGGAACTTACCCCACAGAAATCAGTGAATGAGGTGCCAGCAGAGGCTCAGTCAGGGCTGAGCTGCCAAGGGTGGCCACCTTCTTCTGGCTGAGAGGGAAACATGTCCACACATCTCCTGGAATCTCCGCATCCTCCTCCCGCTCCTTCCTGCCATGGCGCTTGCTGGGCTTGGAGCCCACGCTGGGGACAAGCAAGGGAGAGGAAAGATCTCTTTTTAAGAAGTCCTGCACCCCACGTTGCAGCCCTGATTTCCATTAGTGAGCCTGTTGCCTGAGAAGTTCTGCATTCCTTGTGTGGGTTTAATGTGCCATTTCCCTTTTCTCTTTCAGTAAGAGAGAAAATGAATGTATCTTCTGTGCTCGCAGTTAAAGTAGATGCTGGGAGATAACACTGGGAATAGCTGCCACCAGACTAGGCAGAAACACAGCTTGATACAAGTGGAAATCAGATGTGTAGCTACAGTTTATAGATCTGGACTTTTTTTTTTTTATGGTGATGACTGTTCCTTCACTTAAAAGGAAAAAGGAACGGAGCAAAAGAACTGAAATCTGAACGTCATCTTTTCCAGGCTTTCTTTAAACAACTGTGAGAGTTGGCTCAGGTTTCTGGTGCAAACTCCGTCACAGACATGAAACCAGAGCTCACTTTTGAACTCCTGAGTGTGGCTTTACCATGATCAGCACCTCTTCACAGTAATAGAACAGAGCAAGGTGAAAGGGGGATGCAGTTCCAAACGTTGAAGAAGTTACTGCAGGAAAATGGGACTGTTCCTGATAGGGAAGATCCACGAGGTTTGGGCTTTTACCAGACTTCTTCTGTACCTGTTGACTTACTGGCTCCCATTTTGGTAGGAGACTGGTTAAAAATAAAAAAAGGGGTTAAAACCCAGCTGACCCCAGCCCTTGTATTTCATTTTGCTTAAAGCAGTTTGTGATATTTCCTTACAAGAAGGCAAGCAGAGTGACATAATGCTCAACCACCACTAAATCACCCTTCTTCCTTTGGTAGCCCAACTTTTCCCAAGCAATCTCTAGTAATATTATTCCTTCTCATGACTATTTCCCTTTTCTAGACTTTGTTTAAGACTGCATGTTTTTATGCTCTGAGGTTTTTTTTAAGTTGACTGCTAGCATACTGCAGGTTTGTTATGATACATCCTATAGGTTTCCCACCCTCTTTAATATTTGCCTCTTTCTCTTTTCATGTATTTTTGACAGTTCACTCATTTTCCCACAGGTTTAATACTGATCTTATGCATTGTTCACCACCTTTCAACAATTCCTTTTTTATACACCATGAGTAGACTGTGAGTTGGTGGTGACCTGTGGCTTTGCTGGGCACATGGAGGAGTCACTGAGTGAGCTGGTGATTGCCATCCAGAAGAAATGATCATTTGGAAAATGTTAACCACAAGCACTGGGCTTTGTGCAGATCTAAACTGAGCCCTGGGCTCGGGAGTGATGAAGTAACTTGATTATTCAGTCCATTTAGTTCAGAATTCAGCGGCCTCACCTGTTCACTCCGTGCTACAAAGATACCCATTCCCAAGAATTGTAAATACAGGCGTTTCCAAGTCCCTCTGACAGATTGACATGCTGGCAATGTATGATGGGCATATAAATTTTGAATTTAATTAGGGCCTGGGAACGTGCAAGTTTAATTTGCAGAAGAACTAAAAGCTTTGATGTTGTGTGTTTTCTCTTCCAGGCCATTATGGTCAGGTGAATGTTGATTGTGTTTCATATTGAAAGATTTCAGCCCTTAAAAGCTCCTGTTTGGTGTTTTTTCTGCAGGGTTAGATGTCTTGCTGGAAGACAGTTTTGTTATTCCCTGCTTAATTTCATCCTGCTAATGTGATGGTAAATGATTAACTCGCCCCTTTTGAATGAGCCGTTAATGGTTTTTAATTTCAATTTCCAGTGCCGTTTACAGTCCCAGTGCCAACAAGGATACTCTGTCTGCCTTGGATTATCAGGGTCCCAAAAGGAAGCTCTACAGTGCTGTCCCTGGGAGACTTTTTATCGTCGTAAAGCCATATCAACCTCAAGGGGAAGGGGAAATTCACCTGCACAAAGGAGATAGAGTCAAAGGTGAGCACCTGATTCGTTTGGATTAAACCTTTTCTCCTGCTGGGTGGGGATTTGATGTTAAAATTCTCTTCTGCAGGGGTGGAAATAATCTGTGAGGTGAAAGTGCTTTCATGCACTTGTTTCTTTGCAGGGCATTTTGCTCCTAGTTCTGTTTTGTAACCATTAACTTTAACTGACTTCAAAGTGCTGCTACAGCTCACACCTCTGTGCAGTAATTCCACCATTGTCTCATACCCAGAGCACAGAATTTGCTTCTGGAGGCATTCCAGAGGCACTACTCCAGGGCTTTAAGGGGTTGTGAACATGTCAGCTATCTAAAGAGCTCAGGAAGGGCACAGGGGTAAGGTCAGCTCTGTTTCAGGCCCTTTCCTCAAGGAATGTTTGATTGGTTAAGTTGAAAATATCCCCTCAAGGACTTTGGATAAGTGGGTAGGGAGAACCTCCTGTAAATACAGTTGTGGAGGAAGCATGCAAAATTCCTGTTCACTGCTGTGCTCTCCTGCTAAGACCAGGTTTAAATCAAGGCCAAGCTTTGTTATTGCTGTGAAGGCAGTAAATCCATCCAGATCCAGCTGAAAAAGTGGGAGATGGGGTTTACAGGACTCGCCTTGCCGAGAGCGAGGTGTGACGCCGTGGTTTTGCACACCCAGGTAAAACAGAATAAAAGAGACTTGGTGTTGGATCCATGCAAATCAAACAACAGTTATGGAAATCAAACAAAAGGGAATAAATTCAGTGTCCTAAATAAAAGTGTTAAGCAGCTGCAAAATTTTCTTGCAAAGGGAATGACTTATCTCACAAAGGAAAACTTCAAATACCTCCTCCCTTGAGCCTGCAAACAGTAGTTGGAAAAAAATAGGGAGCCATTAGAAGGTATTTTTGCATTTTTATTTTTGGATGTGCTGATTCTGAAGCGTTTGTGGGTTTAATAGTTTTTGTTAACTCCAGCCCTCAGAAGGTGTAGGACAGAAATGTGAAGGATGCTGCACTTTCAGGTGAAACGTGCAAGGTTAATTCGAAATGCAAGGACAAAGGGAGGAGGTTAAACTTAGAGTCTGTAGGGCTGAAAAGACAATTCTGCAGTTCCCTGAGCAGGTAGGAAGCAGTGATTATGATCTCATGGTGCACAAGGGCTAGGATGAAATTCTGGGGGTGCTCAATAACCACTTGGTGTGTTCAGAGAGCTGGGAGGTGTCAGTGGGCGAGCAGTGAGTGGCTGTTCTGTTGGACACAGACACGTTCAGTTGTCCTGGTGGATTGAAGGATGCAGGAATATTCTGTTCATGCAGAGGATGGAAGATCAACACCACAGATTCTTCTCACCAGAATAAGACAACTCTAGGCAGTTCTGGGAAAGGAAAAGACAGAAACTGTGTTTCCTGGCAAAAGAGGAAACACTGCAACAGGTTGCCTGGAGTGCTGGGTATTTTAGAGGCATTCAGTATCTGGCAGCTGGTTTATGTTAGGTTTTGAGATTATTATATGCAAAAATCATCCCAGAATAAAGGATTTAAATTTCAATGAAGTGTTTAATGTTTTTGAAGAATTAATTCAGGAGCCCTTGGTTCTAAGTTATTGTGGCAGTCACTGGAAAACATTGCAGGAAGGAGTTAGTCCACTTTTCCCATTTTCTTACAATGGTGTAGTCTAAATGTGAGACCAGTGATTTTGGGGGGGCACTCAAAATGCTGAAATAAAAAAAGGAATTATGGCTGGGTTTTTTCCTTGTGGGGAAAATGTAAGTTTATTGGAAATAACACATTAATTATCACTGTCAGCAGAAGGGGGACGTGCCCATCCCACATCGAATCATCCCTGCAGGGATTATTTTTTCAGCTTCAAGAATCTGATTTGCACGTTGAATTGAAATCTGGCAGAGTTTTTCCAGGTCCATTTGCTTTAAAGCATTTTAGAGAACTTTGCTGCAGCAAAGCCTGGCGAGGTTTCTGTACGTGTCAGCCTGCTTTTGGAGAGGGTTTGGGAAAAGAACAAGTGTACAGAGGGATTGTCAGTGTTACTCCTTAGGATGAAACCTTGTGAAATGTAATTTCAGGCTGTTTGCATGGCAGGGCTGGAACAGTGTGTGACAGGCTCCCAGAGCTAATCAAAGGGAAAACTTCCAGAACAAGATCAAATCCTATTTCGTGTTACCGTGTCAATGGTTCCTCAGCTGCAGCAAAAAATATGTCAGAATGAACATGGCAAGGTCATGGAGAGAACAAAGAGCGCAGGGGAGAAGACACTGGTGCTTTAAAGAGGTCTCTGTTGTGTAACAGTGTTGAAGGAGCCGCTCAAACTTTTTGTGCTAAAAATCCAGGTCCAATTAAATCTGGATTCCCAGCCCTGTTTCGGTCAAAATGTAATTATTGCTAGAGAATCCGTGTAGAGATAGGACAAGGAGCTTTGAACTGAAAGATGGTAGGTTTAGATGAGATCTGAGGAAGGAATTCTGCCCTGGGAGGGTGGGGAGGCCCTGGCACAGGTTGCCCAGGGAAGCTGTGGCTGCCCCTGGATCCCTGGAAGTGTTCCAGGCCAGGCTGGAGGGCACTTGGAGCAAACTGGGATAGTGGAAGTTGTCCCTTCCACTAGGAGAAGGTTGGAACAAGGTGATCTTGAAGGCCCCTTCCAACCTAAACTATTCCAGGATTCTGTGATGTTTAAAAAAAATTTCTCCATGTGAGCAGGATGGGCTTGCTCTCCATCCTCCAAAAGCACAGGCAGTGGAACTCAGAGTCCTCAGTGGTGTGGGAGTGCCAGAACTGCTGACTGATATAAGGACATCCTGCTTTTTTTCCTCATTCTGAGCAGGAATTCTTGGTACTGGATGGATTTTCTGTCTTTTGCAGACTTGCTTAGCAAGACCATGGCCCAGTCAGCACATGGCTGTTTGGGGTTTAGCACCTTGCTCCTTGCAGTGCTTGGAGGAAATGGGAGAATATTAAACCCCATGGAATTCAATTTTTCCTTCGCTCTGGACACACCTTAGCCTCACTGAGAAATGGATAAGCTTTGTCTTGGCCCCTGTCCTGTGGCAGCTTGGTGACTGCACTGTTCTGTGTGGGACACTGATGCCCAAGTGCTGGCTCTTGGGTTGCTTTGGGGAACTCAGACGTGGCTTGGCCCTGGCTGTGGGACTGTGCCCTGCATCCAGCCTGACCCCAGGGAGATGCCATCACGAGTACATCCCATGAGACTAATCACAGCAAAGATGTAGCAAGGCATTTATTGCAGGGATAAAAACCCAGAACAACATATTAGAGACAGGGATTACTTGGGAAATGTTTTTATGGATTTTCTTTTTTAACTTGGCAGAATTAGAAGGGTCACGGAGAGGGATGAGTTCCTAAACTCTTGATGAGAAGTGTTTTCATCAGATGGAGATGAAGCAGGAGGTTTTTTTCCTTTCTAGAGCTGGTGGAAGTGCATGAGTGACAACAGTTCACAGTGTGTGATACAAGGAAACTGCTCAGAGAAATCTGTGAATGGGCAAGGTTCAAAGAAAATGTAAACTAAACAGAATGGTCTTGTTTTAATAGGATATTACGTAGCCTGTACAAAAATACCTGCTGTATTTTTAGTTGTTAGTCATACACACTGACATCATTTGTGTGTCTGCCACTCATGAGAGAAGAGCCATGGCTGCTGTAAAAATAAATCTGATCTCTTTATTTATACCTGAATTGCCCTAATCTTATGTTTTCACATAAATGAAGGACAGCTAGTTTGATTCCTCACTGAAACACATATTTTGTTTCTTTCTTCCTTCTCTATCTAAAAGTCCATAGCAATAAATCTGCCACAATCCAAATGCACACAAAGATGTATAAAATATCCATAAAATGAATTTGAATCAGCTTTTGTGTTCCTGAATTGAATTCTTGCACTGGAAATCAAGTGGCCTCTTTGATAGCAAAACTCAGAGAATGCAATGCTCCAAAGTTCTTTGTGAGCAAAGAATTAACAGGTTTCTTGGCCATGAAGATAAAGCAATAGATAAGGGTTTTGGGAAGGGAACAGGTCTGAGTTCCAGGTGCAGACAGGCTCTGGTCACTTGAAAACAAAACAATCAGAATTGTTTTCAGAATCTGGATTATATTAAAACATACCTAGAACACACATGAACTAGAAGGGAAAACCCATCTGATTCAAATACTTTGAGAGCTTTTGAAGTCTCACCCTGCTCACAGCTTTGTTTTTCATGATCTCTCCAGATCCTTCTTTTTTCCAACTCTCTCAGCCTTTTCTAGTGCCCGAAAACAGGAAGTTATTTCAGTATCTCAAATATGCTCCAGCAGACTTTTCCATGAGCCCCCCGAGGTGCCTCCGGTGCAGGCACAGTCTGCACAGCAGAGGAGGCTTGTGGTAAACCCAAATGGAGCTCTCAGCTCCATTCCTCGGGGTCAGAGGAGCAGGAGTAACTCAGTAGCAGCAGCTCCAGCGTCTGTTCTGGGCAGGAAGTCAGTGGTTCTGTGCAGCAGAAACATTGACCCTTGCGACTCTGCTTTTATTCCAGCGTGATCTCAGCCAGCAGGGCAGTCCAAATATACCACTAACATTTTCATTTCTGCTGAAATCCACTTGTAAGTCATTTCGAAAAAGGAAGATTATTAAACCCCTGCTGTGCTCGAAGATATTGCCAACAGACAGTGCTTGTGGGCAGGAGGAAAGTTGGTCTCCCAGGCTTTTGCACTTGTTACATTAGTAAACAAAATACTGGGAAGGGAAGAGCCTCAGCAAGGCTGTTTTGTTTCTTCAAGAGCATCTTGTACCTTGGCGTGGGTAAGTGGGGCAGCAGAATTTAACCTGAGAGGTTTGCAAGGTGTTGTTCAGCTGCTCTTTCACAGGAAGGATGAAGTGAATGCGAAGTGGAATATTAATCTTAGCCAGGTTCACTGGTCTGTCTTCCTCCTTTCTGTCTCCTGACTTGATTGGTTTGAGTTCAGTTCTTAACATGATAAATTATGGCTCATCACAGGTCCTGTCCTAAGTCATTCCCTCAAGTTCCTTGTGCCTGAGGAGCAGGGCAGAGTGGTGCTATCAGAATGTTGTAGCAAAGACCCAGCCTTGCTCCTATTCCAGCAGGAGAGCTCCCTTTGCTGTCAGAGGCTGTGGGGAGGGATCAGGATGTAAAAGTATCCATAAATCGTGCTTGGCTACTTTAACACATCCTTTCTTGAGCAGTCAGTAGATGGTCTGGAACATTCAGGGGACAGGGAGCACCAGGAGCTGGAGAGGAGCTGGGAGTTCAGCACTGTGGTGCAACACAACCCTACGGGCTCTGCATCTCTGTTGGCTTGGGGCCTCTTCTCCATTAATTCTCTCTGAATTCCCCTGATTTCAGGTTTGGGCATCACTGTGGAGAAGAGCAAACTTGGCTCTGTCTGCACCTTCCTCACCAGAGCTGGGGATTAGGTGGATTTTTGCACTGTCTGATTTCTGACCAAACCCCAAATCAGCGCAGATTTATTCCTCACACTGTTTGCCTCTCTCCCTCCCTTTCTCAAAACTATTTCATGGACACCTAAATAACAGGGAAAAGGTGACCTTCGTAGAAACTTTAAGGCAAAGACAAAAAAGGGGCAAAAGCTCCCACAGAGGGCCAAATGTTGAACAGCACAGCTCACTCAGTTCTATTTCAGCTGAGCCATATTTCCTCAGATTTAGAGGATTATGTGCAGCTTATTGTATTTGTAGGTTTGACGTAGGGAGTGGTTGCTCTGTTAGTAGCCCCAGTCATGTTCTCACCCCGAGGTTCTTTTCCTGAAGTGCTTCTTTGCACTGTTTCTTTCCTGAGAAAGCAGAGGTGAGAAGAGGTGAGGAGGTGTTTTAAGTCAGGATCTCTGCGTTATCTCCCTGATTTGGTGAGCTCCAATAGCCCAAACTGGGAAAGAACTGCTGGATTTCCTTCTCCACCACAAGAATTGTCTGCAGGGCCCCAGTCCAGTCTGCCTGCTCAGGTCAATTAGGCAGAATCATTAAGTGCAGCTAGATGAGGCTTCCCTCCCAGGCTGCTGGTGGAGTGCACAGGAACATTCCTGGGTGGCATTCGGGGCACAGCCACCCGTGTGCGTGCTGGGATGCTCCCTGTGCCCGGCAGCGGGGTGAGGGGCACGGATTCCCTCCCCACTGCTGCTGCACTCACCTCAGGTTCTGTCAGCCTCTCGAGATGACGTCTTTGGGAGCCACAAGCAGCCTGTCCATAAGGCAGAACAGCCAGATCCTGCTCTGCATTCCTCACAGGGAGGGAGGGATTGCTGTCCGGAGCCAGGAGGGGCAGACAAAGAAAGAGTCAGAACAATCTCTCTCTCCAACAGAGAGCAGGATTAAGTTGTAACTCGTGCTGACCTTCATTTATGTTGTGTGTAAAGTTTGTTTTCATCAAAGAATCATGGAATCACAGGATGTTTTTAGGGTTAGAATGGACCTGAAAGCTCATCCAGTCCCTGGCTTTGAACACATCCAGGAATGAGACACCACAACCTCCAATAAATATTCCTGCATCCACTGTCTGTTGTTTGGAAACTCTCCTGCCAAAGACAAATAATTCTGAAAACTTACATCAGACAACAAACATTTCAGCAAGGGAAAAGCCTTAATTATAGTGTTAATTATTTCTGGGAGAAAGGAGTTAGGTTTCTACCCATTAGAAATTAAAAATCTACTGTGTTTCAAAGAAGAAAATCTACAAGATTTTTACCTCAGGACACAAACCCAGAGTTCTTACATCAGCACAGGCTGGTTCAGCTGGTAGATTTTTATTTTTTCAATGGATTTCCAACTTGATTCTTTCCTGTCATTCTGTTGATTTTTCTTTTTTTTCTGCTGGTTGCAGAAATGTTCTTTTTTTCTCCCAGAACATGCTCTCTCATTCCCAAGCCATATGATTATTTATTTTCCCAATAAAGGAGAATGCAGTTTATCCAAGCACTAAAAATTGATTTAGATATTACAAAGGCATTTTAGGTACATCCTGTAACGGATGTAAAGACATTGGCCTGAACTTGGCTTTAAATTTCCTTGACTTTTTTGCAAATAAGGCTGCCTGGAATAATTCACTCCTGGGCATTTCCATATCACAAGGAATTTAGAAACAGTAGTCACCATAATTTGTTGGGAAAAAATACTTTCATTTCTTGTTGGGGCATGGAGGGAGCTGTAATGTGGAAGGATACAAATTCTACCTTCTTTTGATTAAAATGATTTTTATGGTATATTGAGTAATTAATCTGTTGGAGATTAGTATGTTATATTAATATCAATGACAATACATACATTGCCAATAGACCTAAATTTGCAAGAGACAAAGCATTCTGTGCTCTATTCTATAATTTTATAATATATAATATTGTAAAATATTCGATATATAGAATTTTCTGGCAGAATCTGGCTGATTTTAAGTTTAATACCTTGAAGACATTAAAACAGGAGCTCCTGATTGGCACCTGCCTATCCATGCTTTCCTGTTATCCTGTTGTTTGGTGCTTATCCAATTTTGCTCTGCAGTTTTGTTCACAGAATTGGACACAACTCTTCTTTTGAACCACACTTTTGTTGTGAAAGGGTGTCCCAGGATTCCTGATGCTACAAGAACCTTCATTTCACTCTTACAACATCAGCTTCTTTTTGTAGTTCAGGTTGTGTGTGAAGAGCCTCTGCCCTGCTCTTGCCATAGCAACCACACCTTTTGTTTTTACCTAAAGAAAAGGGAAAACCACTGGAAATGAGAGAGCCTCATTATTAATTAGGGGAAAGTTATCCTTTGAGTTCCCATTGTTTTGTCCTTCAGCAGGGAAAATGTTGACTGGAAAACCTCTTGCTGGTAACAAATTGTCTGTTACAGTGAGTCTCTTACACACTATTGGGAGAGGAAAGACAGAAATTAAGGCCTCATTCTAAAAAAAGCATTTGTGAGTACAATAGATAAATTACATTTTTCTATTTATTCTTTAAGTTCCCCACATTGGAGTGCATGGTGTTGCCAGTTCTTATAGATCCATAGATTATTATGGCCTTGGCTCTTGCTGCAGGATTTCCTGTTAATGGAGGTGGATGGAGATCATTTCAAGGTTTTAGGGGATGCAGAACCACCTAGAACTCAACTTCTCCATTGGAATATGAGTTTGTCCCCATCTCCCCAGCAATCTGTCTGTCTCTGCACATGAGCTGAACCCAGGGCTGTCCCCCCCTTGCCTCTTGTGCCACCTTTGTGCCTCTTGCAGCTCCAGCAAGGCTTTTCCTTCTTTTCCTGGCCCCCAGCATGATGTTCTTCCCGGGATGCTGGAGGCTGCCTGCATCCCAGCAGCACTCATTTCCCCCTTCCACCTCTTTTCCATGGGTGTTATGTCTTCAGGCAGGACTACATGTGTTTTTCCTTTGCTCTGGCTATTAGGGATGGCTGATGGTCAATAATTCATGGAATAATGGGCTAAAGTGGCTCTGGTTCTGCACTGTAAGAATCCCTTTTCGCCCTGCGCTCACAGACAGACTTCCAAGACGAATTTCTTTTCCCAAAAGTGTTGATTTGCATCAGCTGCTACTGCCACAAACACATGAAATCACTCCATGGGTTTGAAATGCCCAACTTCTTCCTTGCAGTGCCTCTCTCTTTCCCGAGCTGGAAATATCCGTGCGATTTGGAGCGTCAAAACAGCGGATCTGACAGATTAATAAAATTCCAAATTAGGGAAGCCTGTCTCAATCTCTGAGTAGTTTTTGTTCTGAGCATCTTGCCAGTTTGTGGAGTGAAATCAGGGCCGAGATTCAGTGCTGAAATCTCCCTTCAAATAAAAAAAATGAGCAGCTAATTACTGGCAGTAGGAATCTTCCACTGTCTCACATTTGGAAGTTTCTTTTGGCTGGAGTCCTGCACTCTCTTTTATGACTGAAGTTAAACCAGTGTGCAGTAGGATTCTACAATCATTCTAATATACATCTATAGGTGATTAAGTTTTCCTAGTTCCTTATCTCATATCTAAGAAATGCATTTTTATGTGAGCAGAGGTTACATTGCTAAAAATGTATTGGAAGCTGCTGAGTTCCCCATTTTTATTGGATGGAGGATCAGGGAATGCTTTATGTAACACTGAATTATGAGATGGACAATGTTTTAGTTAAGGTACACAGGCTTTAAACATTTTCAACAGCACCTGGAATACAGCAACATATTTTTCCATTAATTGTGCCCCATGTTTATGTTTTAGAAAAAAGACATGCTAGCATTTTTTTATTCAGCTCAATTTTCAGTGTGGAGTTGTTGGTGTCATCCAAGGTCAATGCCTTCCCCCAGTACCCCATAACTCCCTGAGTTTATAGGACTTCTAGGTTATAGGTTTCCTCATACATGTCAGAGAGGTGCTTGATAAATTGTGCATTTGGGACCCATCCAGGTGTGGGATTTTTCCTTAATGGATGTTTCCTGGGACTTAATATGTACTTCTTACTGGCAGCGCTGTGGAAATGTGCAGTTCATGGAATCTGTCTCTTGGAATATGCTGCATTAAAAGGCTTAAAACTGACATATTTATAAACATTTTGGTGTCAATAGATGTGTTGGGTGTTATAGATGGCCACACTCTGTGAGTGATACCTCAAATAGCTGAGGGTTGCATTAATAAAACCCCTGGTAAACATTTACTTTCAAATGCAGCTTTGCAGATCCTGGTGTCTCAGACCGGACTTCTTTCATATTACCAAGATTTTTAATTTTTATTACTTTTTTTTTTTGAGGCTGAGATTGATTTGATTTTCATCCTGCTCTGTAACAGTGCAAACCAAGTTCATCTTCAGTGCCCCTGAGTCACAGCAGCTCCACTGATCCCGAGTTCAGTTGCAGCCAGGCAGGGACCAGGGTTTTAAAGCCTGGCAAGGTTTTAACAGCACCAAAAGTGCTGGTGTTGGCGACCATCAAAGCAGCTCTGAGCACGTTAATGTCCCTCCTGCACTGAAATACCCTGCAGAGGCAGTATCCCAGGTCCTGGAATCCCTTAGCAGAGAGATGGATTTGGGCTAATTAGCCTTGATTTTCAGCAAGGGCAGATGGGGCTGAGCTGGCTCTCAGTGGATGGAGCTGGGCTGGTTTTGGGGAGCTCAGACCACCCCACACGTGGTACAGGTGTGCTCTGTGTCTGAGCCACATTCCCAATCAGCCTGGTTTTGTTGATAATATCACCTTTGTTTCAATATCAATGTACAGTACCTTTCTAACAGTACATTTCTAGTCTTCTAATATATAGTGAACATACAGGGGTTTGTAGGAACTGCTATAATACTAATTTAAACACCATAGCAAGTGTTTAGGATCCTTCCATCACCATAATTCACCTCCAGTTGCTTACTAATAAAATTGTTGCTCTGCAGGCTTTTGTCACAATCCTAGCTGAGTCCTAGAATTAATATCAAGATAATTAGAACTGCCAGATAAAAGCCTTTTCTCCTATGGGCAAATCACTCTCCTCCATATTGTCATTTTCTTCTACTGAGAAAAAATTCATTGAAATGTTTCAAAAGGCATCTCCATTGTGTATCTCACCTATGGGAGGTTCAAGTGTTTGCTGTGTATTCAAACCCTTAAATCATATTAACTCAACCTGCATTGCAAATCCCTGGAGCTACCCA
Source organism: Aleadryas rufinucha (assembly GCA_013397815.1). Taxonomy (NCBI): domain Eukaryota; kingdom Metazoa; phylum Chordata; class Aves; order Passeriformes; genus Aleadryas; species Aleadryas rufinucha. The sequence goes on from VZTH01005164.1 coordinate 32,205, forward strand.
CTAAGTCGAATAACATGTTTCCTTAGGAGGCAGGAAAAGCAGGAGATATCAAAATATGTATTATTAAAATCCATTTCAGTGTGGGTGCAGTCTTACAATGGGTTCAGCACTTCATTTGAGCAGACAAGACAGTGGTTTTTGGGTTGTGGTATTACCGTGTATTTATCCTTGATTAAACCTGCAGTGAGAACGCTGAAAATGGAAACAATTGTGAGAGGGCCAAGGAAAAACTTGTGGTAAAAAGAGATTTGAGGAAAGGTTACTTTAAAGAATGAGCAGGGAGGGTTCTGCTTAAAGGTTACTCTGTGCCCATTTTGGGGGTACCAGCGTTGGAGTTATTGCACAGAGTTACTCTGTGCCCATTTTGGGGGTACCAGCATTGGAGTTATTGCACAAAGTTACTCTGTGTCCATTTTGG
>VZTH01005164.1:32751-56863 GCA_013397815.1 Aleadryas rufinucha
GTTACTCTGTGCCCATTTTGGGGGTACCAGCGTTGGAGTTATTGCACAGAGTTACTGTGTGCCCATTTTGGGGGTACCAGCATTGGAGTTATTGCACAGAGTTACTCAGTGCTCATTTTGGAGGTACCAGCATTGGAGTTACTGCACAAAGTTACTCTGTGCCCATTTTGGGGGTACCAGCGTTTGAGTTATTGCACAGAGTTACTCTGTGCCCATTTTGGGGGTACCAGCATTGGAGTTATTGCACAGAGTTACTCTGTGCCCATTTTGGGGGTACCAGCATTGGAGTTACTGCACAGAGTTACTCTGTGCCCATTTTGGTGGTACCAGCATTGGAGTTATTGCACAGAGTTACTCTGTGCCCATTTTGGGGGTACCAGCATTGAGTTATTGCACAAAGTTACTCTGTGCCCATTTTGGGGGTAGTTACTCTGTTCCCATTTTGGGGGTACCAGCATTGGAGTTATTGCACAATGTCTGCTTTTTTTCAGTTATTACTGCATGTGGAATGCAATAATTCTGTGTTTCTGTGAGGAGGCAAAGTGTGACGCTGCCTGTGTCTGCCCTGTTTAGTTCTGAGCGTCGGAGAAGGCGGATTCTGGGAAGGCAGCACCCGAGGACACATTGGCTGGTTTCCTGCAGAGTGCGTGGAAGAAGTGCAGTGCAAACCGAATGAAAGCAAACCAGGTAATCACATCAGGCTCCTGTTGAGCCCTAACGTGACAAATGCCACATGTGTGTCCCAGCAGAGACGTCAGGGCCCTTGTGCACTACTAGAAATGGCAGAATTGGATAGAGCTGAGCTGCTGAATTAAAAAATCCAGGTGGGTTTATTGATTGGTTTTTTGCTGTCCAAGCAAGCAGACTTTCTCGTGAGGAGCTATGCTGGGAAGGGCCAAAGCTTTCACACAGAGCTGTATGCAGACATTTTGTGTAGGATTATGTTGTGTTTTGTTGTCTTAAAGTGGGGGAGAATGTCTAATGAGACAATTAAATCAGGGAAGAAAAACTGGCAAGTCATCTCCCAGTGTGAGGGAGTCATACAATGCACTTAGCTCTTGCTCACAGCCCTGTTAACCTTTTCCTGAGTGTTAGAGGAGGCATCCTTTAGTGGGACATCCCATACTGATGGCAGAGGAAATGGAATCCTCCTTTGTCAGGCACATGTATTGCCACAAGGAGCCTTTACAGCCCTGGTGTAATACAAGAAAAAGAAATCAACATTAAAGCAGGTTATTTTAAGAATACCTACCCTCTCATCATTCCTCTGCTTTTAAGGATTAAGATGTGAGGACATCCTCTCTAATTAAAAGCTCATTATAAATGAGCTCTGAGAATGTAATTAATGTTCTCCAGGAGTGTACGCAGTTTTAAATCAGCTATTGATGTGTTTTTTTAGATCTCTGTTGTATTGATTAAGAGCTTCTGGCACTGCACAGATGATACACTAAAATTTATGCATTGCATCATTCATTTACAGATGGTTCTCTTTTAAGCATGTCATTATAAACTGCAAGGTGTACTTTTCTCTTTTTTCCTGTGTGGAGAGGTTGTGCTTCCTTTTCTATTTCCCTTTTGAGAGGGGAAAAGAGGAGCAGGCAAAACCAGATGTAATATTTGGAGAGAACGGATCCAGGCTCTGAGAGTAGAGGGAGAAGTCATGTAGCTCTTCAAAGGGCTCGAGAACAAGTCAGAATTTAGAGATGGAGGTGTATTAAACAAGAGGGAGATTGAGGCTGGAAGTGCCCAGTGTAGGAATGGCACCTCTGCATTAAAACTGAGCTGTCTCCAAATCTGGAGAAAATTCTGAGGAGGGCATTACTTGAAGTTCTGAGATAAGAGAGAAGTTTTGCATCTTTTTAGTGATTTTGAAGAGAAAGTAACCAAACTTTTTGTCACAAATCCTTAAAGACTTCCTTGAGAATTACTTCAGGAGGTAAAGTCAGTGTGTGACAGGGTTGCCTTAATAGATGATGATTGTTTTTTGAGCAAGGGTTTCTTTGATCATTCAAAGGAACACAAAAATTACGAAAAGAATTGTCACAAGAGTAACAAAAGGATTACCAAAGCTGGAAGCAATAAAGGAACATAAACAGAAGCATGTTACAAATTTTCTGCCATGAAATGATGAGAACTTCTGCCATGTGTCAGAACATTTACTGTAATTTATAGCTATTGCTGCTTTCTGATTGTTTTCCTGTTTGCTTATGGTACAGTGGGAATAATACTGTTAACACAGCTTAAGGCTTTAAATATGCCATTCTTCTACTCTAAAAAGGATGAAAATGTAATTAAATAGGAACAAAAGGGACGCATTTTCTCTGGCAGTGAACTTGTGCACTCCCATATTTTTTGCTGGGCTGTCTCAAAAATTGTCCCGTGCCCAGAGTGAGGTTCAGCACTTCTGTGTGTAATGTGATAGAGGTTGGAGCTGGGAGGGAAATGAAATATATGGAATGCACAATATGTGCCATATTATTATTGAAATATGGCATGGAGTGAAAGCAGCTGATCACAGAATCGCTCTGTGCATTCCCTCTGCATAGGAAACAATGGGAATGAAAGGGGAAAGCTTTATAAGCAAAAATCAGCCAGTATTCCCTCTGAGTACAACTGCAGAAGGCATTTAGAAAAATGTGTTAGGCATGGTGAAATGATTAGAAATTAAATTAGGTCTGCTGGGATTGCTGAAAGAACATCAGCTGAGAAACATCACAAACTTGTGCCACTTGCAAGAATTTGCATCGTGGTCTTTGCAAAGCAGCAGAACTTCTTATGATAATGATTCAGAAAGTAGATCATTTCAATGTGGAGGAAATGAAGCTCAGACTCAGCCTTTTCCACACCAGCACCACAGCACCAGTTCTTTCCCCTCAATGAGGCTTAGGAACATTTCTTCCAGCAGCTTCCCTTTGCTATTAAGTTTGAACAATTGTGTTTAATAGAGGCTTGTCATTTGCACGCCGTGAGTGAAGGATAGAGGAATGGTTCTTGGAAAAAACAAACCCCAATTAAACACTCCAGGCCCAGTGAAACTGCTGGGCAGGTGTTTCATGGCAGGCTGATGTATAATCTCCCTTCTATGGGAAGTTCAATTTTTAGGGAACTTTATTGCCATCCCGACTGTTCCGTGGAAGGGGGCTGGAGGGAACAGCACCTGGTTCCTGTGCTCTCTTCAAAGATGCCATGGCAGCTTGGCAGGTTCTGTTTCCCAAAATAAAATCATATTGACTGGCATTAATTCTACATCCCTTCTTTAATCTTTCATTAATTGTGACTTGGAGGAATTGCTCCATTATTTTGCTAGGGTTGATGCCAGGCCTATGGGCTCCTAATTATCCAGGATGTCTCATTTGTCCTTTCATAGCACCAGCACAGGACCTGCTGCTTTCCAGTCTAAAGAAGTTCCCTCGGCATTCTGAGGTCCAATGGAAAAACAACACCACCAAAGAAAATCATTATTGTGGCTTGCTGAATTCTTTTGCCTGCTTTTAAAAAAATTCTTGCAAACAAAACCTTGGTGCTACCTCGTTTTAAAAAGTGTGGCCTTTGTAGCCAGTTTTTAACAGTCTCCAGAATTATTCTGAGAGTGGAAGCATTCCCTCAGATGAGGTTGGTGCATCATCTTGCCTTTTCCCTGCTCAAACACAGAATACAAATGTCACATATTTACTCTTCCTGCATCGACAGTTTTCTTGTGTTACTCAGTAATTCCATTCTGAAATGTCTTTGTATTCCAAAATAGGTTAAAATGTAATTTTTTTTTTTTGCTAAAATATTCTGAGTAAGTAGAAAAAAAGGTTTCTCCTGCTTAAATTGGGATGTTTCTGTTTGCTTTTCTTCCATCATAAAGTATTACTTGAACTTGAGGGACTTACTACAGAAATGCTTTCTGTTACACTTGTGATTTTATGCTCCACATCCTTCAGAACTCAGAGCTCTCTGATTGCCCAAAACTGAGGTGAAGTATTCATTTCCAGGCTGGAAGTTATCTTTAACTACACTCCAACTTCATCATTTATTATTCCTCCCTCCCTCATGTGCCTGGAGGACTCCTAGATTTTACAAATGATACTGAAATGAAGGCAGACTCAGCGTGTCTGAGAGATTCTTGCTGGCTTTCAACTCTTGCCTTCCTCAGTGCACCTTTCCTTGAGTTCCAGCCTCATTTTTAATCCTGTCTTAGGATGAGTTTTCATTCCATGGCATCCTTCGTGCCTTTTTCTATCCCGTGGCTTTGGGATCCTCCTCATTAGTAGCTGTAGGAGTGCTGGGAGTTTTTTCAGGCTGGATGTGTGGCTGCAGTGCCTGTGAGCAGCTCTCAAGAGCTCGTTTTCCCAGGGAAGGATGGGATTTGTGCCTCCTGAGCTGTGCCCGTGCCGGGGGCTGTGGCAAACGCCGCAGGCAGAGCTCGCAGGGCACGTTCCTGTCCCCACACTGCTGATGGAGCTGTGCCCATGCTGACCTCTAGTGTCACTGGTGCTCCCAGCAGACTCTGCCAAGCCTCCAGCTGGCATTCCCATCCCAAATGTCACAGGGACATGGAATATTTGGGTCGGGAGAGACCTCAGGGGTCACCGAGTCCAGCCTTTGACCGATCACCACCCTGTCAGCCCCATCCAGTCCTTTCCTGAGCACAGTGCCTGTGCTTCTGTTTGCTGTCCCTTATTCCTGAGTTCCCAGCAGCTTGAAAATGTAGTGACAGATTAGATTATCCAGGAATAGCCAAGATGCCTTGCAGTTTCTTTTTTACCTGTGTAACCACACACAGGTGCTATAAGCACAAACTGCAGCAATCCTTATCCAGCATTCCCTCTCGGTCCCAGGAGTTACCAAACAAGTCCAGGCTGTGTTAATAAAACACATCCTTTCGCTCTTTCTCAAGCACAGAATATTCTGTTTTCCACATTCTTAGTTTTGAACACCCTGTGCACTCAGTAAAACCAGATTTGTTCCTCATTTCCAGCACCCCTTTTTATAATTAGCACGACACCTTCGCAGGCAATCGAGCCAGCTGGGCTGCTAGAAAATGGATTTGCCTTCCTGCAAGCAGGAAATGTGCTTTACTGTGGGTTGAGGAGCTGACATCTGTGCTGGCCCTCCAGAAGGACAGGAGTCTTGGTTTCCCAAATTTGCTGTCTGGACATAAAAGATATCCATATGTGAAACCAGTGCCTAATCCCAGATTACTGATTCTGTGATTCCGTGTTAAACACGGCACTGGAGGGGGAAACAACCAAAATTTTCACCCAGCCTAAGTGACCCACCTTTTATAAATGACCCAGATTAGCAAAATCTTTTTAAACAAATTATTCCTATTTGTTATGATCAGTCCTGGCTGGTTTTTAACTAGAAAGGCAGCTGAGGAATAGATGGAAATATTGTGATTATTAGAACAATTCTGTGCACAAATAACTTTGGAAACCACTAGAAGGACGAGGGTTTCAATGAGACTGAAGAGATTCTATCTCACCAAATGAGCACCTCTCAAGGGTTTTGATAATAAATTTTGGTAAATTCTCCTTCCACAGGATTTCACCTTGAGCAGAAGGTACCTGTGTGTCTGGGACAGAATTATTGTGCAACTTAAACTGTCTGGCGTGAGCAGCAGCAGTTAAGGACAAAACATTGCTGCAGCTGGAAGGACTAAATGGAGAAAGCATCAAAGAAATTTATATATGGGAGGGAAAGGTATTTTTGTTGGGAAAGTTAATAACAGACATGGTCATGGCAGTAGGGGCAGGAGCTAAGAAGTTCTGAGAGCTCGGAAACGTGTTCTGACTCAGCAGTGCAGGCTGGACTCAGCGTGGCCAAGAGAATATAAACCTAAATGAAAATCAAATTAAAAGGGCAGGGTTGCCTCACACGTAGCTGAAAAAGTGTGCCATGATGCAGGTGCAAAGTCAGCCACTTCAAATGGGTTGAAAACTCGAGAGATGACTGTTATACCTTCATAATATTGTATCTTTGTAATCCCAGTCAGGTCCTGAATGTGGGATCCCATGGAAACCCTGGTACCCAGAGCCCACAGGTCTGACACTGTTCAGTCAGTCCCCCTGCCCTGAAGGATGCTGTCCAAAGCTCTGACCTCTGAAATACTCCTGCTTACCTTGCTTTTTGCACAACCAACCACCTGGCTCACAGGGTTCTGAAGGTTCATCTTTTGAGGAGTGGTTTTCTGCCCCATAATGTTTCCCATGGACAAATCTGTCATTAAAACAAAAAAAAATGGGAATGGATGACAAAACTCAACACAGTGATCATCCACAAAGATCTTCTGTGCCTGATTTATGCTTTGGAAAGATCAGGAATATGCCATATACCATATTTTTGCTTAAACTGCATTTTCTTCCATCAATCAGTGGGAAAACTATACTGGACCAAAAAAGAAAAAAATCAATGCAAAGAACTAGATGTGAGGTGCTGGCAAGCCAGCCCACAAAGCCCAGCTGACACAGGAGCTTGGTGCAGTAATAATCAACTAATTCTGACAACTCTCTGTAGCTGAGGATGTAAATCAACCCCACTTTTTTTTGTCTCAAGTGATGGAAATTCAAAGAATGAACCTCAGCAAGTTTGTGCACTTTAGCTTTGCTGAGCGAGGCATTTGTGTTCCCAGTGATGATAAACAGCAGTTTGGGAAAAGGCTCTGAAATGAATCATCACTCCATTATGATGGGAGTTGGGAGGCAGAGGTGACTGGAGAGCTGGTTTTATCTGCAGCCTGCCTGTGGGATGGAGTCATCTGCTTCCCACACACCTGCAGGGTGGCCTCTCTGGCCAAAGGTGCCTTGAAAGGCCTTTCCTCCTTTCAGTCTCCATCTTCTGAGTAAGGTGCAATAGAGATTTCTTGCTCTTGTTTGTTAGGAATCCTTGGGAAGACTGAGTCTACCAACCCTTTTCTCCAGTAATGATACGGGTCTGGTTTGAAAGAAGAGTAAAATGAAGGATTCAGTGAGAATAATTTCACCATTTGTCCAGGTTTTGAGGACAGCATAAAACCAAAACAGCAAAAAATGATTCAAAATTTAAAAAAGCAAGCCTGTGTGTAGAGCTTGTGGAGAACATAAACCTGTCTGCGTGCTTATCTCTGAATAAGTAATTTTTAATTCATAGTATTTTGCTGTCTGGGCTGCTCAGCTGCCATGTACTTCATCCCTTCCACTCCCATTTCCATGCTTGCTAAGAGCCACTTAGGAATAACTCTAATCAGCTGGAAAGGAGCAGCACAAGTCTCCAAAGCATTGAAATAGGCTAAAAATAAATTGCACAGCAATATGGAATGAGAGTTACGTGGTAGGAAACAGCGTTTCCAGTGCATCTGGGGTTGCTGCCACGTGAAATCGGACGTGCAGGTGGGGAGTTTTTCCTCTTCTCATTCTTTCTGCATTTTTTTTTTCCCCCTGCAAGAAATTGTCTGTCACATCATAGAGGATCAAAGAAGTGCAGACTCTGAGGGGTGTCTCAAGAAGAGTTGCCATGATGGTTTATTCCTTTTGCTTGCAGTGATGCATTCCCACTTTCTGTTCCAAATCACAGCCCGTGGAATATTTTCAAGCCTGAGAGCAGATAGAGACATCAGAGATGCCTGATGTTCCAAATTACTGTGGAAGCACCGAAAAGTTGAAGCTATGAAGTGCATGATTTATGAAGTGATAGAGCCTCCTGGGGAATTTAAGCCCAATTATTGGTTTAAGAGAGAATGCTTCAGCTCGTGGCAGAATTTGAGCAGCCCTGTTCTGCCAACGTGCTCAAAACCTACGAGTGATACCAAATTTTTCGATTCCCAGTTGTCCTTGTGGAAACTACACATAGAACAGGATTCTTTCAACCCATAAAAATCTGTTTCAAGCTACTGAAATTGTAACAAATCTGGCAGATCTTAATGACTGTTAGTGGACAAAAATCCGTAGCTTTCACCTCCTGGAATTCCGGAGCATTTCAGGTTTCATAAAGAATATATCTTTTAATGCTAACATCTCTATACTAATTGTTTTTAATTAGAGATACTTTTTAATATCTTATGAACCTGTGATCAACTGTAGTTGAATTTTTGCTTTCTCTAAGTGTCTTAAATGACAGTAACAATAGCTTTTACTTTCACATCCATTTCTTTTTCCCCTCAAATTCTGTTTAGCCAGGGTTCTCTGATGCGCCTGTGTAAATATTATTCATATCAGAACATGACTTCTGTTGAAATCATTCTGGGTATCTTATCAGGATTAAATAAAATGCCATAATTCATCTAACTCATTGCATTTAGCATGACCTAACACTTTTAAAAGCAACTTTGGATAAAAAAAAGCAAGGCAAGCCTTAGATCTGTGCATATTCCAAAAGTGTTGATAAGTCATCTTTTCCTCCTGTGCTAAATGACACATTGGGGCTTTTTTTCCCTTCTGATTTTTAATGGCTCAGATAAAAGGCTTGACAACAGAGGCTGAAAGCTCTTTGAAACACTCCCCAGTTTGCTGAGATCAAATTCTTCTTAATTTAAGATGGTGGAGCAGCTGCTTAAAGTAATGGCAGTGCTGGAGGTGATCAGGAAAATGATGCCTAAATAGAGCAGCTGTCAGATAATCCATACTCTGTTCTGAAATCGTGGCACTGCTTTTTGCTTCCCTCCCTTGCTAGAGAGCTCAGCTCATTTTCTTATAGATCAGTGCTAAAGGGACACTCTGGGCTCAGAAACAGATTATTGGTCTTCAGGTAAAACAGACAGACCTGAGTGAATGTTCCCAGCTGTGAACTCACAAAATTGATTGGGTTTTAAGGATTTTAAATGGCAATGGAGCTCAGCTACGTTATTTACACACAAAAGGGTGTTTGTGTTTGCAGCTGAGTTTGAAACTTCAGCTTTGCTTTCTGAGCTGAGGTGGAAGATGTCCTTTTGCTTTCTCAGCCCTCCCATCAGTCCACAATTCTCAAAAATACAACGTGGCTGTGAAAGTCAGGCTGATTTTGGGGATGATTTACAAGCAAAAAGCACTTCAGTGTATTGTTTTGGGTCCTTTTCTTTGTAGCCAAGGGTTCATCTCTAATTCTACAACAATCACTGAGTCTTTACTTCGTGCTTGCAGTTACGTTTTGCACACATCAAGAATTAGTTTAGGGCTGTCTGGAGAGACATTGAAAATACTTCTGTATTTTGGCTGCTCTCCTGGAAATAATAAAAGTAATTAGATTGGATACCCTGTACAACATATTAGTAGTTTGAGGAAATGAAATATAGCCGATCTTTATCTCATAATTTGTCTGTCAGGTAAGTTATGAAGCTATTTTTTAAATGTTATATTAACATTTATTAGTCAAGACTTAAATCAGAAGGGAAACAGTTACTGTACTTCACTGACTGTAAATCCCTATAGGTTATACTTTTTCTTTCATTTTGCCAAGATCAAACCTATCCTTTGGGTTGATCTCATAGAAGACTTTGAAGCCCTAGGCCACTGTTTGAGAGAAAATGCAAATACAGATAGGAAAATCCAAGACACTTTCCCAAAATCCCCACGTGTTCATGCTAAGGTTTTATCATCCAAAGACAAGACACAGTTACATGCAGTGAACAAAAGGCTGTCACAAGAAATGATGCCAGAATTGGTTCATTTTAAGAACCTGAGGATGTTTCTAATGTTATAGATTTTTGCTAAGTGCTTGCCCCAGAGAAAGGCAAATTAAAGATTCTTGTTTTATATTTAGAAAACAAGTCTTGAGGGTGCCGTTTGTTTTCAAATGGATGCTTGAAATCCTTCTGTTACTCTTCCTCATTCCTCTTAATGCTTTGATTATAAATGAATTACCATTTTCAGGGTGACCTGGTGAGGTATTACCTGTATTCTGGGCAGCAGGTGGACAGATGGAGAAGGAAAATTATTATTTTTCTGTGAATTTTTTTTGTTTACTGGGGGCAAGGGCAGAGTGTGTAGGAAAACAGGGAGGTGGAAATGATTGTCAGAGGGGTGATGCATCATTGCTCCGGTGGGTAACCCTCGTTCTTTGTGTTTCCTGAGCAGCCCAGCAGGGGGATGATGCCATTGCTGCCCAAGAGCCTGCTGCTGCTTCCCTCCCTGCTGCTGCTTCCCTCCCTGCTGCTCAGGGGATGCTGTTCTTGGGAGTGCATGCCCTCAGGTCCCCACTCCCCCAAAACAGATTGCAGGAGTGCAGGGAGGGACTGACACTTCACAGAATCACAGAATCACCAGGTTGGAAGAGACCTTCAAGATCATCGAGTCCAACCCATGCCCTGACACCTCAACTAAACTAAACCATGGCACTGAGTGCCACACCCAATCTCTTTTTAAACACACCCAGGGATGGTGACTCCACCNGACTCTGCCCATCCATCCAATCATTCCAGGTCTCTCTTCAGAGCCCTCCTACCTTCCAGCAGATTGACACATGCTCCCAGCTTATGCTGGGATTTGCAGATGACACATCCCAGTGTCATCTGCAAATTTACTGATGAAAGACTCAATGTCCTCATCCATGTCATCAATAAAAATATTAAACAAAACTGGTCCCAGCACAGACCCCTGAGGGACACCACCAGTGACTGGACTTCTCAGCACACACAGACACAGTCCCAGGCCTTGCCAGGAGGTCTTGGTGCCCCTGAGTAGCTCAGGGTGGGAAGTGTTTGTGAGGCTGATGAGCAGGGCAGAGCATGCTCCTGGGGAGCAGAACGGCTGCCGTGGCTGTGAGTGCTGCTAGAGCCCTGAATTCTGCTGTGCCACTGCCTCCAGCTTCTCTTTGTGTGTGGTTTTAACTGGGCTTTCAATGCTGCCACTAACCTGGAAAACCTATAAATATATATATATATCTATTTAGGTTTGTTTGTGTGTAAAACTCCCTGTAAATTGTTCCTAAAATAGTGACTGCTGTGTCTAAAGTCTAAATAACCTTGACCCCCAACTTCTGTTTCATCTTGCTGTGTCTGGGAAGAGAACTGTTAAATATGACTGAACTTTTCCTCATTAAACAGGTGCTGAGTTGATTAGCATATGTCTTATTAGCTGTCTAATAAATGCAGGTGATACTGATTATTTAATTAGAAGCTTCACCTCGACCAAGATGTTTTTAAGTATTAATTTTGATAGAAGTTTTAGCGTTCAGTTCTGAAAATACAAAATGCTGAAGTTGAACTACAATGAGCTACACCATAGTTCCTGGATGTGGAGATTCAGGGAGGTTTCACCCTGTTGGTAGAGCTGGAAGACTGAAATGTGTTATAAATATTCTCATTCAAAAGTAAATCTTTAGGATTTCTTGAAGTCCTGACCTTCCTTTGGAGGGTGCTGCAACTCATCACATTTAAAAGTTAAGTGGAAATACTTAAGTTAATCAGCCAAACACTTCAGAAAGTTCTTGCAGGGCTGTTTTGATCCAATTTAAGATGTATCACTGCATCTTTTAAAAGTAAAGAATCAGTAAATAGTTGATTATCCTTCTTCTAGATTGACCTGAGTAACAAATAAGCAGCATGTAAAATCTACCATCAGATCTGCTCAGAATCAGAAGATATTAAGAATCTTCCTTTAAAAACACTATCCACTTGCTTAGGTTGTACTGTGTGAAAATAATACTGATGAAGTGTTTCATGTGTCATTAAGCACATGGAATTCTGGGATTCTCCCAGTGTTTCCCAGTACAGCCATAAACAGGAATCATTTTCAAGTTGTCTCGTTATTTATGAGGGACAAGCTTTAAAAAAACATCCAATATTCCAAGGTGTTGGTGGAAGAGAAGGGAAATGGTTGCCAGCAGGATCACAGGTACTGTCATGCACACTGGGAGCAGGATCTGGGCTTTCTAACAAGATTCACCCCTGCCAAGGATTTTCCCTTAATAATCCTCCTGTTTCAGAGAGCTCAGGCAGATCACTCGGGCACTGAAATGGGTGGGCTCAAAATGCAACTTATCCCTGATGGCTGGGATCTTGTTCTGGGAAGCATTTGGGAGTTGGTTTGGGTTTGAAACCAGAACTCGAAGCTTAACTCTGAACAAACCTTTTACAGTGCAGGCTCTGGAGGAGGCAGCCTGTCACTAAGTGGAAGATTTATGGTTTGACTTTTCAGCTCCCGTTTCAAAGCCCAGAGAAACCATATAACCACAACAAGAGATTGTTTGGAGTGGAAATCAATGAGCTTGAAGCCATTCTTCCTGAATATGCCTTAATTCCCAGTCTGGCATGCCCACACCCAGCCCTACCATCAGCTCAGGTTTGGGAGACAAAGACTGGGATAACCAAGCGTATTGGGTCACTTCAGGTAGTGGATGGCTGGAAAAGCATTTTGAACTGCAGGTGTAAATTTAAATTGCCACAATCCCTGTCATTCTCATTTAATTTCTTTTTTTAATCCATTCTAATTTCATACCTTTAGATTAAATTAAGTTTGCCCAAGTAATCTCTTATAGTCAGAGCTTTTGATAAAGGTTGCACATACATCACTTGAAGGAGCATGAAAATAAGAAACCCATTTCACCCACCCCCTAAAACATGTAAGGGTGGCTTTGATGGTTTCCCAAACACTTATGAAGAATTATGATTTAGCATTATTGCTATTCATAAACATAAGAGACCAATGAATTCCTGGAAACTGCTGGTTTTTCTGGAGCTAAACTGCATTTTTCTTGAAATGTGGCTGATATGCAGCATTAGGACACTTAAAAATTGCATCATTGCTGATAAAAGATCCTTTTAAAGCTTTAATTTTAAATGTATACTGTTTTTAAAGTAGTTTGGGTTTGGGTTTTTTTTTTTTTGAGGAAAGTCTTTAGCTTGCAAAGATAAATTTTAAATGTTTTTTTCTGAAACCTGTGCTATATAACATTGTGTTTTTCCCTCCTGTGAAATGTCTACATGCCATATATATTTCAAGCATTCATTTTTGATGCCCTAAATCAGGTTTCACCTGATTTTGCAATACTCATTCTGCTTCTGCGATCAAAGAGACTTTCATGTGAATATGAGAATGATTTGTATTGATTTTTCTCTCCCTTGCTGGTTTTCCCCCTGATTTTCTTGCTGAGCTATTCCAAAGCAAAAAAAAGTAAAAGATGCTCTCTAGACCACCTTCCAAGTGTACATAATACATGACCTGGTGCTCAGTGTTTTCCAGCATCTCAGAAGCAAGAACATATTCTGAATGGTTATTACATGCATTTGAGGAGCTGTTTAATGCTTTGATGGCAATATTGAAGTCAGGGCTTCTTGAAGTTAATATATTGTATTACACAAATCCATTAATTCCATTAGTATCCTAAAATCTGAAGCATCTGTTTAGGAGCTCAATAAATCTGACTGTTGTGGTATCTTTATCTGGGATATCAATATTCAAAAGCCTTCCTACATTCTGAGCGTGCTGATTGCACCTTTTTCCTTACAGAAAATCCATTACCCTGCCCTACAGCAGCAGAATTTTAAAAAGATACAATCCAAACTCGAATTTCACTGCCTGGTTTGACTTCTGGATGCTGTGTGTGTGTGTGTACAACTCTTCTGTGGCCCTTGTTTGAATTCAGGATAAGGTCACCAGTGTGCACCTGATAATTGTGCCAAAGCTTTTCCTTGCATTTCCTGACAGACAATATCAAGGGTGGGAGGGCTTGGAAGGAGTTTCTCCTGGCTGTCAAACTGGACTCAAGTTTCCCAAAGAGCCATCCCTGGTGAGGTTTTTTTTCTTTGACTTGGTTCCACATTCCTGGCTCTCCAAAGTTTGGGATTAGCATCCTTCTCTCCCAGCTCTGAGTGCTACCAGAGCCAGTGCCCATCTCTGCTCCTGTCAGCTGCCATCCCAAAATTACTTTTTTCCAAGTGCAATCAAAATTAATACATGTGGGTAGCAGGAGCAATCAAAATTAATACATGTGGGTAGCAGGAGCAGACAGGACCTTTCCTGGCTAGGAGATGGTGAGGAGCAGGAAATGCCTCAGAGCTGAGCTGTTTGTGGATGCACAGAGTCTGCCAGAAACATTCCCTGGGACAGAAGCCCCGTTCTGGATGGAGCAGTTGGAGCACGGAAAGAGTGAAGGATGTGCCAAGGGATGTCCTTGAATAAAAACACCCTGGCTGAGGATTTAACCCTTCTTCTTCTCACACACACGCACACACACACAGAGTGATGGAGGCCCCTCACAGCTGATGCTCTGAGCTGCATTTTCGGGAGCAGTCCCTGCATTCAGTAGGTGGTCACTAGATGGCATCTTTGGGTACCGAATTTAGGGGAAAAGCATCTCTAACGGTTCATTTCTACTCAGCCTCGTTTCAGTCCACTCCTATTTCTGCCTGGATATAAAACCTTAAGAAAGGACATGCCGAGGCAGCAGGAGACAGAGGGGGGAAGGAAGCATTTTTCTGTATTTTTTGTACTTCCTGAGCAGTGGGGTTTATCTGGAATTCTAATAATTATGTGTAAACATTTTGGAATATTTTCCTGGGTAATATCTGTGGAAATTTTTAGATGATGTATTAATGCTGATCTAGGAATCTGTCATTTGTTGTTTGGTTTTTTTTCCCCCCCACACTCCTTAGAGATGATAGTCAATCACTAGGAAATGTTCCAGATAAAATCACATCTTCAAAGCACTTAAAACTGAAAGCAACCAGTCAGCAGTTCCCAGCAAGGGTTTGCAGGTTAACACCAAAGCAACTTCTGCAGCAAAGAATATGTCTAACACTCTAACCCTTACAAATTGAGACACCTTTTTATGGTTTTATATAGAAATAAGTAAAATTTCTAAATTTTACTTATTTCTGTAAGTAAGCTGTCCAAATTCTCTTGATTTGAAGGTAGTGTTAATGTTCCCTAACACCAGCTGAATGTAACTCAGTAGGTGGCAGTCCTCTTAAGCCAAAGAAACAGGGAGAGTATCAGGGAGTGGGATTTGAATGCAATAAAGTGTTCATTGAACATTTCCATGTCATCAAAAGTCAGTATGGCTTTCATCTTTTATGTAGAATCCTCCAGGCTATCGACACTTTCTTTTCCCTATCTGGAGCTGTTCTGTAAAATCGTGATAATAACCCTCTAAATGTATTTGGGAAAAGTTCTTCTCGCAGATTTCTTCTCCCAAATGCTTGTCTGTGTGTCTGGAGCTTGTTTTGGGGGTTTTTTTCTTGTTTTTTTCTTGCTTCTCACACAACAAGAAGGCTCTGTCACTCACACATTACCCAGTGTTTTCATTTGAATTTCTTATAGGATGCTCCTTAGAAGAGGAATCAGTGTTCTCACTCAATAAATGGCCTGTGCTGTTAAAAATCTCCTCTTGCCCTCTTCCCAAAGAAGTTGAGCCCTTTGGGAATGGTGTCAGCTGCCTGTTTCCCTTTCACCCCGTGGCCAGGGTGCTCTGCCATGGATTTGTATCCGTGATGCTGGAGGATCCATCACACGAACGGTTTCCTCGTCGGCAGCAGCGTGAGGGACCTCTCTTTGATTCAGTCCTCTTGGTTGCCACGGCAGGGAACAGATGCTGGTTTTTTATCTTACCTACACGCTAGGTTTGTTACCCCAGCAGTGTGCAAACTGTTTGAAAAGTAATGGCACAAAAATACGTTCATTTAAAATAAAACAAGCCGGCGCTTTAGCGGTGGGGAACAGTGTGAGTTCTAAACCTGTTAAATATAACTCCTGGTGCCTTCACCCCCCTGTGTGTTTGCTTCACTCCCAGCCCCTTTCAAGGAGCCTACAACCACTCCCCCTCTGCGTGAAAGGAGTGCACTCAGAGATACTTTAAAATAAAGCCAAGGGAGTTGCTTATTTTCCTGAAACACAGAAGGTGTGGGTGTCGGAGGCAAAAAGCTCTGATAACCTGCTTAAGCTGCTCTAACAGTGTTGGTGGACACGTGGGGAGCAGGTTGAAGGGAGATTTTGATAACATTCAGGAATGTTTGACAGTGACTGTGGCTTGTCCTTCTGTACTTCCCCCTGTACTGGGCACTGGTGAGGGCACACCTCGAGTGCTGTGTCCAGTTCTGGGCCCCTCAGCTCAGGAAGGACGTGGGGACGCTTGAGCAGGTCCAGAGAAGGGGACGAGGCTGGTGAAGGGCTTGGAACACAAACCCTGTGAGGAACCACTGAGGGAGCTGGGGGTGTTCAGCCTGGAGAAAAGGAGACTCAGAGGTGACCTTATCACTCTCTGCACCCCCCTGAAAGGTGGCTGTGGTCAGGTGGGGGTTGGCCTCTTTCTCCAGGCAACAGCTGACAGAACAAGAGGACACAGCCTTAAGCTGCACCAAGGGAAATTCAGGTTGGATGTTAGGAAAAGGATTTTTACAGAAAGAGTGATAAAGTTCTGGAATGGTCTGCCCAGGGAGGTGGTGGAATCACCATCCCTGGGTGTGTTTAAAGAGAGATTGGATGTGGCTCTGGGTGCCATGGTTTAGTTTAGTTGAGGTGTTGGGGCATGGGTTGGACTCGGTGGTCTTGAAGGTCTCTTCCAACCTGGTGATTCTGTGATTCTGCTATGTTTGGCCAGCTGTAGACTGTGGGGAGAAAATGTGGCAAAAATAGAAATACTGCCTAGGAGTTCACTAAAGATAAGGCCAAAGGATGTCTGAGAGAAATGAATAAATGTTGAATAAATGTCTTACACCATGGGGATGGTGTAAAAGTGGAAATTCACGTGAACTTTGCTGCTGCAGTTGTTTCCAACAGCTTCTGTGAGCGAAGGTGTGAGTGGATCACCTCTGTGGGATTTACCCAGGTGTGGATTGTGTACGTGTGATAAATCATGGAAGAGATGCTCAGAGAAAGCTGTTGTGCCCTGGGAAGCACTCGGGGCAGGTCTGTGTTGCAGTGCTCTAAAATAAACAGTTGTGCGTTATTTTCTATAGTCTCGTCCACTAGGAATAAATACGGTTTTAAACGTAGTAGGATTCCATCACTTTGCATAATGTACTGGAAATACACTCAGTGGAGTAGAAATAATTAAATGAAAAGAGAGTGGTTGATGGCCCTTTAATCTTTTTATGTGCAACATAAATGCCAAAGTAAAGTACACAACCCTAATAGCTACTTAATGGCCATGCAGGACGTTGTGCAGCGGGCAGAGAACTCTGCAAATGAAGAACTGCTGCAGAAATCCTTAAAAAAAAACACGGGAAAAAAGCAACTACTGGGTGAAACTATGAAACAGATTGGAATGGGATATCACCTGGTCACTGCTGTGCTTGAGTGGGCAGAAATAACACAAAATCTCCTTCTATTATCTCAGGAATCTTTGAAATCTTTGCTGATCAAAGGCATCATGTGGGGCTTCCCAGTGTCTGTCACATTCCTTGTTACAGAGGGAGGAATCAGATTCTGAGGTTGTGTCCTACAAACTGCAGAGCTGAATAAATCTTGAGCTAAATTCTCTTTCCACACTGATGTCTGGATATGACAGGAGATCTCATCTTCTCTGATTGCTGTTGCTTATTAGTGGTTCTTGCTGCTGCTGGATGTTGAAAATGCCCCAAGTTAGGTGTGCTTGGTAGTTCTCTAAAATGTCTTTAAGAAGTGCCTCTTACAGAGGAGGGCAGCTCGAAATGTTGATTTGTGCAGTGGAGCAAAAATTCCAGTGAGCAAAATCTCAATCCAAGTTTAGTTTGGTAATGTATTTATTAGCTCTGATAACAGAGGGAAAGAAAATAGATCCATAAGTAGAGTTTTTTAAATGGAATTGAAGTAAAACAGGAGATACTTCGGCCTGGGAAGTGCCCTCTGGGGTTTTTCATCAATCATAAATACACATCTAAATTACACTCAATTTATAACATTTAGAGGATGATTTTCTCCTCTTTGTGTTTTGTACTTTCCACAAAGCTGATGAGGCCTTTTCTTTTCTTCCTCTAACTTTTCATCTCCTGACTTTTTGGGTAAAGAAGTCCATTTCATTAGATCTCTAATTATGTATTCAGGAGACTCCTCATTTCTCTGGGGTTTTTTTGGCTAATGACCACTCTGCTTCATTTTATCTCAAAGCAAAATGTATGATGGCTTTTATTCCTTCAGGAATAAAGCAGATGGCATTCAGCACAACATCTGGGGGGAAAAAACCCCCTCAGATCTTTGAAGTGTTTTTAGTAAACAGTGCTAAAATGCAATGATGGATTGCTGGCTTTACCTAGAATATCCCTGGATGGAAGGCAGGTTGTTTCAGTTCCTACCTATTTTGAGTGGTTTGTATCTAGAGACAGGATTAGAAATTGATACGTGCCAGCAGCGTTTCAGTTCATGACATTTTGTGGAGAAAAAGCTTCAAAAAAAAAATCAGTGTTATTCCTGCTTTGGTTCTGGGAGGAGCACCCTGATTGCCAGTCCTGAAAACACCTCAGTGGAGCTGGGCTGCTGCTGTCAACACACAACACTGCAATTGATTTTTGTCATTACAGGCCAGCAAAACAAATCAAAATGCATCTAAAGCTGGCAGAGCTGCAGTTCACTCTAAATCCCACAGTGGGAATAGCAAATCTGCCTTTATCTGCCTCACTCCCATTACCCATTTCTAGATGAGGCTTCTTGTTTTAAACAGCATTACCTTACAATTTTGACATCATAATGTTCTTGAGGTGACAAGTTGTCAGCTTCAGGTGGTGTGATGGGGAAGGAGATTATCTAAAAGCAGTTATTTGTCCATTTTCTCCTGGAATGCTGGTGATGGATGGCAGTGAGTTGGGGTGCCCTGGCAGTCCTGTGAAGAGCAATTAGACAGTGATGCATGAAAGAGGGATTGTTTAACCAGTTGGATCTTTCTGAGTGTCAAAAGAACTCTTCAAGCTGTGCAAATCATTATCACTGTGAGGTGATTATGTCTTGTGCTGTCTGTGGGCAGGATTAGGGTAAATAATGAAATGGGATTTTTTAATGATATATTTGGAGGATTAGATTTGCCTGGCCTCGTTGTGGATTAAGTTTGGATATGCTGAGATGCAGTTTATATGTGAGAAGGAGATAAAGGAGGGAGAAGGTGGGAGTGTGATTATCAAGCACAGAGAGATGGCTAATCCAGGTGGGCTTAATACACTCAATTACACTTTTAGAAAAGAATAAACCTACTAAGTAGAGATCTCAATTAAGTGCATCCCATGTTGGAGACACCACTGCAAAACAAAAAACTCACAAATTCAAAATTCAATTCTCTTTATCTGCCTTTTTCCATTCAAATTTGAGATGTCACAAAGTCCACAGTACAAAAGCTTCCAACAGGTCAGGGCTGTGTTTTCACGTTTTCCCATTGCAAGTTTGAGAGTGGTTTTGGGAGGTTTTGGTTGTCACTTGGGAGGTTCAAGCTTTTTGCATCATTTCTCTTTAAGAAATACCCAGCCTATTTGATTTCTTCGGTTGTAACATTTCACAAATCTCATAACTAAAAATCTCGTGTAAGTACAAAGATGCAGCATAATTCCTTTTTTCTTATCAGTTTGTAGGCATTAAGCAGGACACATAATGGAGTTTCAGGAATAATCAGTCTTAGGAGAGTTTCATTTCCATACCACTGCTTGCTTCCCAGAATTAGTAACTTAGGCTTGCAGAAAACATCTGGAAATGATGACAGGTTTATTTTGCCATTCCTGCTTTTGTGACCTCTGGGCACCTTGGAAATCGGTTTTGACATTTCTGTGCCGATCAGCAAACGTACATTTTTATCATTCCATTTAACAGCTTAAAGCTCAGGTGCTTTTTCAGCTGCACAGCTTTAAACCAGGTGTGTTGCCTTCCTTTGGTGCTTGCTGTGGTCTCTGGGATGCTGTTTGCACCTCCCTGTGCCTCAGGTACCTCGTTCTCCAAATTGCAAAGCTTTTCTGAGGAGAAACTCCATGAATGTTGACTCACAGGAATAAGCTGGTCTTTTCCTGTGATCATTTCAGGGATGATTTTCTCTTCTGTTCAGGCCATTTCATCCTAATTGCCTTATTTGGATTGTGATATGTTTAATTTTTGTAATACTTGCATATTCCTACAATTGCGTGGTCAGATATTATTCCAAATTTATGTAAAATCATACATTTTTTTTTTAACCTTCACTGGATTTTGGTGAAAACTGGACAAGCCACTCTTCAGTTTAACCAGTGCACAATCAAAAGCCATCTGATTTTCTAGTGCTCCATTCATGAGGGTTTCAAAGTGTGTTATAAATAAAACTTCTTCGGTTTCTGTCACAGGAGAAGTCAAAAGTCTTAACTTGGAAAACAATTTTACTGTCACGTTTAAAATAAATTCTTAGTCTAGATTCAACTAAGTGGTGGGAAATGAAACTTGAAAGGGTCTGGCTTGAGGTGCAGATAAAAGATTGTCAGATTTGAGAAGGAAGACCTACTTTCTGCTCCTTTTTTTTGAAGACTTCAGCAGATGAAGAAAAGGCATTAAGTGAAATTCTGAGAACTAACAAACCCAAAGCTGACAGAAAGGATAATATATATATTTCAAGCTGATTTTTAGTATGGCCTTTTAGTGTTCTTAATGCATCCTTGTGCCCCCTCCCCTTTTTCCCCCTCATTCTGGTTTTTACATCCTATGAATTTGAGTCTAATTAATTAGACTTTATTCCCAGTGGTGTCAGCAAGGAGAACCCCAAGCAGGTAAAAACCCAGTTCTCTGTCTCCTGAGTGCTTCCTTCAGGAGATGTTCCCAGTATAGATGGAGAGTGCTCAGCTGCAGTCTGGAAATACCACATTCATCATTTGAGAGGCCTTTTCCTGCACGAGTGTGTTTCCTCCTCCTCAGTTCCTCCTGGCTGGGGTCTAATTGCGATGTTTATTGGCAGAAATTGCATTAATTTCAAGGAGATTTGGCAGGGGGACTGCACATTCCTGGTGTACACACAGGTAGCACAGGCAGCCCGTCTCCAGTGTGTGCTCCAGAGTTTGGAGCAGCGCTGTTTATTCAGTCACCTCATTTTTTATATCTAACAACAGCCACTCGGGAGGCATTTTCTGCAGAACGTGACACAGACAAGCAGAACTCGACAAAATTGTCATTAGAATTTGAAAGCTGGATTTTTGTCAGTGTTTTATCAGCTCGTTCTTCCAGAGTGAGGGGAAGGGGGAAAATAATGGGGTGGTAACACTGAGTTCAGGTAATCTGAAATAACTCTCAAAACATTCGTTCAGAATCACCAGCACGGCCCCTGTTCCACAGCCTTTGAAATTTTCCTGTGTGACACGAGGTAGGAACAGGTTGAGTCCAAAGCAGTGGGATTGGGGCTTGGGAAGGGTCTGGAGCACCAGGAGCAGCTGAGGGAGTGGGGAGGGTTCAAGCTGGGGAAAAGGAGGCTCAAAGAGACCTTATCACTCTCCAAAACTCTCTGATAGGAGGGTGCAGCCAGGTGGGAGTCAGGCTCTGCTCCAAGGGAGTGAGTGAGAGGAGAGGAGGAAACACCCTGAAGCAGTGCCAGGGGAGGTTCAGGTTGGGTCTTAGGGAGAATTTCTTCATGGAAAGGGTTGCCAGGTGTTGGAGCACTGGTATTGGAACCCAAGATATTTAAAAGCCATGTGGATGTGGCACCTGGGGACATGGGGCAGTGGTGGCCTCGGCAGTGCTGGGAGAACATTTGGCCTCAATGATCCCAGAGGATCATGGAATCATTTTCCAACCTACAGGATCATGGAATCATTTTCCAACCTTGATGATTCCACAATCCTGTAGCTCTGTGATCAGCAGAGGCCCAGCTATGCCTGAGCTGTGTGCTGTGGTTGCACATGGATGTTTAGTATTGTATTGATCAGAAATTATATTTACAGCAATTGTTTTAAGGCTTGTTAGCCCTTTAATGCAGATGCAAGCATTCACTCTGCTATTACTCATCAAAATGACTCAAGTGAAGTCTCTTTGACCACTAATGAAGAGAGAAGTTTTCAGGTCCCGTGGATTTTCATGGCAAAACAAATGTGTGGCATTAACTCCACTAGTGTTTTGCAACTGATACAGTCTGACTTCACGGTGTGCTCGTTACGTGAGAAGTATTTTTATTGCATTTTCTTTTTTTTTTTCTTCTCCCTCTTAAAAGCAGCAAAAGAGGGGGTTTGGGGAAAAAAAAAANACTAGTGTTTTGCAACTGATACAGTCTGACTTCACGGTGTGCTCGTTACGTGAGAAGTATTTTTATTGCATTTTCTTTTTTTTTTTCTTCTCCCTCTTAAAAGCAGCAAAAGAGTGGGTTTGGGGAAAAAAAAAAAATAAAGCAGTATTGTTTTTAGAACACTGCAACAAAATATAGAAGTGATAGCTGTGGCACATTTCTAATAGCTGGGCTGAATCATATTCTGTTCCTCTAATGGCATGCGTAATTGCTCCGGGTTTTCAGGCGTCCTTCAGCCGCACTTATTTAGATTAGTGACTGATGCATTTCCATGGAAACCTGCAGCAGGGAGGAAAAAAAAAAAACCCTCTTGGTACAGCGTGGAACTGAAGGGACGTGGGCTTTGAGCCTCGTGTTAAATAAGGCTTCTGGGCCGTGGTCAGCTCGGTTTGGGGTTTTTGTTGTCGCTGCTCTCTGCGAAGGGAGGGGAGTTGCCGGCAGCGTTTTGTGTAACGATTTAGAACGCTTGTCAAGTCCTGCATTCCTTGGAAAGCTTCAACTTTTTGAGTAGGGGGGAGAATGATGCCTTGAGGTTTAGCTCTTATATTCTGTGTTGCCTACTGTAAATCTCTGAAGTGTCTCCCAGCCTGCTGCTGCTGCTCTCTCATGCTCAGACAGACATAACAAAGTCTCTGGGTTTGCTCTCCAAGGACACCCAGACCCAAAAATGTGTAAACCAACATCTTGGAGAAGGGGGGGCTGAGCTTAGAGAATTCACATCGTTAGCTAAAGTTTTAATTGGTGAATTTATGCTGATGTGCAAATGAACCAAACCTATAAAAGTGTGAAGAACTCGTGACCCAGGGTCCATCTTGGGGTCCATTTTGGCAGCAGCCTCTGGGCTCCCCAGGGTGTACCTTTGAAGGCCTTTCAAATAAATATCACCTTTATTCCCTTACTCCTGTCTAGTCTCTGTTTCCAGGTAGCCACTTCAGGCATCAGAAGGAGTACATTTTGAAATGAAATGTCTAGGGTGGTTTTCTCTGTGAAGATGCTGAAGCACCCAAACCCCAGGTCAGCTGGTGAGAAACTGGCTGGAAAGTCAAGGTCCAAGAAGGGAGTTCATTTTGGAGGTGTTGTGTAGAGCTTTAATGAAGGATCATTGAATTTTGAAGAGGTAGTGGCAGGAATGGAAAGGTTTTATATGCCCTCCATCACTGAAATGCCTGGAAAATATAATTACTTTAAAAAACTTTTCACAGTACTATTGCTTTTCTCAATATCTGCTACAATGTTAATATGCATTGCCTAACATATAATAGCTGATTTTTAGTGCTTTCTTAGAAAACTCGATTCTCAGCATTCTCAGCAATTTGTTCTAATTTCCAGGAGTGTTTAAGGTTGCAACACAGATTTTCAGATGCATTCTTTTGAAGTAATTGCCCTTATGTGTCTACGCAATGCTGTAAGAGCAAGAACCTTCCATACTTTCTAAAAAGTAGAAATATTTTTGCATTTGGCTCCTTTCCTGCTGCAATCATCCTAATTATTTGGAATACCAGTGTGGGTTCTCTAGGAGTAAGCTCTCAAACCAATGGTGATAGTTACTCCTGTTTGAAAATTAATTATCCTGTGGCCTGGCTCTGAATCCTGTGTTACTTAGCAATCATCAATGCAAAGTATCTCTAACCATACTGAGAAATGATTTTGGTATTTTATACATGTTATTTATTTTATTATGATATCTACACATAGCCATATCTATATATTCTGATATCTACACATAGCCATATCCATATATTCTGATACAGCACCATGAGTTCAGTGGATTAAGCCTGGTACTCCTGTTAAAAGTGGTGGGGTGTTTCTAAGTAATTTTTCTTTTGTATTTTTAACTTGTATTTGAATGTTGTATTTTAGGCTCACTCAACAGCGTGGCAAGGCAGGAGTTGTTCCTGGGGAGCAGGGAACTGTCCACATCCACATCCACATCCACGTCCACATCAACATCCACGTCCATGTCCACATCAACATCCACATCCACATCCACATCCACATCCACATCAACATCCACGTCAGCATCCACATCCACATCCACGTCAACATCCACATCCAC